>OU452304.1:29282523-29589941 GCA_911728475.2 Pterostichus madidus | reverse complement strand
TTCAATCATTCGTTTAAATGAATGAAATTTATGTTTTTTTTTACATTGTAATATGCCCCTATAACTCTTGGCATTTTTATTAAAGTTATATGGAATACATTTTTTTAGTGTTTTCTTTATCTTCCTTCAGAACACAGTATTATCTTTTAAACTTATTGATTATTTTGCATTTTAAGCTAATTTCATAAACAGCTGACAACCTTGTTTAGTTCTCTTTTTGATATTTGTTCATATCAAATATAAAAATAACATTTATGTTAGTATTACAGACTGCAAAATTGTATATATGCAATTTGTTTTTATAATAAAATGTGCTCACTTGCAGTCTTTTAAATCTAATAAATGAGCTTCTTTAGCTAAAAGTTAATTTTTTGATTATTTAGAATTTCAGTATGTTCCGCTGCCTTTCTTTTTTCGTAATTTTTTGCAAGGTCTATTTGTAAGACTTAAAGTTGTTGCCTACTATCTCTCTAACAGTATTTTGTATTTAATGTTTCTTTTTGAACAGATTTTGATTTTTTATTAAGAGCTTTATGCTTTGCGGATTTTAGCATAGTACTACTCCATTGTGTCCATGGCTGAGCAGTAGGATTTTAAAAAAATATGTTTATAATTCAAGAAGAAATTTCATAGAGTACTAACATACCTTTTTTTCCTTATTTATATCGTGAAGATCTAAGCTGCTGCTTTGTAAATGAATAGTATCCTGTAAATTAATAAAATTATAATATATTAATATAATATTAAATTTTAGACATTCATCATGAACCTTTTTTTTTGTATTAATATCGTAACAATCCACTATACGAGTATATTCTAGGCCATTTTCTCTCAAATTATTATTACACTAAAATGAAAATAATAAAATATTATGTAACAGCAAATTTAATTCATTATTAACTAACCATTTCTAAATTTTTTTTGAAACTGCTGCATTCTGAATTATTATTTTCAATAATATCAAATACCATCTTGTTTCCATCGACTATTTTAGAAGGAAAATCTAAATCCGCTAAGCTTGAAATAAATTTTGGAAATACTACTTCAGTAGCTTTGGCTTTTGTTTGGGTTTCTTTTCCTGTGACATTTTTGTGAGTTTCTTCTAAAAATTAATTATTCTCATTCATCAATAGCTTACAAAATGCATAAATTATAACTACCTAAATAATCGCCATCGCAATCGTCCTCTGGTAATAAACCATCCACATTTAAAACTATGTGATCTAAAATGTTTTCCTCGTAATCGGTAAACGTTTCAATATCTGCTACTCGTCCCCCCAGTTTTAAAACGTTCGAATTTATTATTTGATTGCTTCTTAATTTTCTTTTTAATACAGTCATATGTGAGCCTCAATTCTTTAGCTGTTCTATTAACCTATCCCATTAAAGAATTAAAATTCCTTGCTACATCTTCCCACATATTCTGTTTCTGTTTCCATGTAAATGCATTGCTAGTTTTGATTTCTATAATGTGCATAAAATTTAGAACTACACCTACTAACATCCTCACTTCTAATTCTGTGAAATTCACTGTACGTTTACGTTTATTATTAATTCTGTAAAAATACATTCATTAATACACAAGTACAACAATTTTATACAGTTTTTGGTGTGTCAAGAAGAAATGGAAAAAAAATATTTAGAAATACAAAAACAAATCTGTGGTAACATGTATTAATACTACTTTTTATTTAATAAAACTGAAGCAGGTAATAACAGATTAAATATATGCAGGTGATTGATATTCTAAAAACTTCAAATAAATACTTACATCAGTGGGACTGACAACTCAAGAACTCGACCGCCAAAACCATATGCTTGGCTTTGGACACGTTGAAGACAAGGGTACAGATATATATATATATATATATATATATATATATATATATATATATATATATATATATATATATATATATATATATATATATATATATAAACAAATCTGTGGTAACATGTATTAATACTACTTTTTATTTAATAAAACTGAAGCAGGTAATGACAGATTAAATATATGCAGGTGATTGATATTCTAAAAACTTCAAATAAATACTTACATCAGTGGGACTGACAACTCAAGAACTCGACCGCCAAAACCATATATATATATATATATATATATATATATATATATATATATATATATATATATATATATATATATATATATATATATATATATATATATATATGGTTTTGGCGGTCGAGTTCTTGAGTTGTCAGTCCCACTGATGTAAGTATTTATTTGAAGTTTTTAGAATATCAATCACCTGCATATATTTATATATATATATATATATATATATATATGTATATATATATATATATACATATATATATATATATATATATATATATATATATATATATATATATATATATATATATATATATAATCTGTACCCTTGTCTTCAACGTGTCCAAAGCCAAACATATGGTTTGGGCGGTCGAGTTCTTGAGTTGTCAGTCCCACTGATGTAAGTATTTATTTGAAGTTTTTAGAATATCAATCACCTGCATATATTTATATATATATATATATATATATATATATATATATATATATATATATATATATATATATATATATATATATATATATATATTGTCTTACTCTTACTGCGCATGTCCATTGTCCAAGTTTCTTGAATACTATTGGTCGATAGTGATAGCGGGAAATCGTATCTAACGCGCTGCTTATTTTTGTACGTAGTACGTCATGCAAACAGTAGATTGTGCGTTCGATTCCCACAATACAAATCATTTTTTTTTTTAGATTCAATACAATTACACGATTTACTTTACTTTTGACCTTTTTTACAAAATATTATAACAATGACTTATAACAATGACATATTTAATTTATTATCTCATTACATAGACTACAGTTAACATATTTCAGTATTTATTTACTTTCTATCAACATTGCATGACATTAAAATAATATAACAATGACAACAATGACCTTGACTACTTAACTCATCATTACTTTGACTTTTTTTACAAAATAATATAATACGTACATTATCAAAGTTATCCTGGGTGAATTTAAATTTTAATAAATACTGAAATTCCATGCAAGGTATTGTATCTAAATTGTTAATTTTTCTTAATTCTCCAAATAAATTAACTTTTAATTAAATTAATTGAATTATAGATTTTAATAAGAAATTTTTACCAAGTAATTCGTTATTTTTCAGCAACTTCAATGTTGCGCCATAATAAAGCGCATGCGCGCTGTAGCAAAATTACAATAGTAAGAGATGGATGCAATATATCGCGCTCTTAGTGTTCGATGTGCTCACTACACATTGGTAAGATAGGGGTATCAGCAGTACATTATCTATTATGTATATGGCCAAAACATGTAAACAATTGTTTATCCTTGTCTAACACATACAAATTCTGCATCATATTATCTTTCTCTAAAAGTATGATGAAGTCAGTTAGCGTAATTCCATTGCAGCCAACATTGAAATAGTTATTTTTGGTCTGTTAATTTACAGAATAATAATCCGATGGATAAAGTCAGTTTGAAAGACATTTACACATTATTTGCCGAATAAGATCTTCGAATATCTATCGTAGATGGAAAGACCGGCCCTCAGTCAAATAAGTTTTATGTACTATTTCTTGAATATTCAAGGTATTAAGCAGCGCCACCGGCTATAAATTTAAAAACAAGTTTTTGCGCAGCCGTTGTGTCAAAATATAAAGAGAAATTATTCAAATACAAATTGTAGATATTTAAATATTGCATATGTTTAGTTAACATTTCTTGTTTTACTTGATTAGGTACTGTAAAAACTAGATTAAAATTGACTAAGTATGTGGAAGATGATCGAAATGTGAACAAATAAAATTTTTAAATGTAGGAGATGTCAATGAACAACACTGATCAATAAAGTTATCTCATCTGCACCTGGGTACTACTTTTTATTAGCACTTATGTGATTTATTTGCCTCGATTGATTACAAACACAAAGTTTAACTTCTGTGTCTATGTACACAAATAACTATTATTAATGCAAAGTATCTTTGGTCTCAACTAAAATTATTGTACTTTGTTTGGTAATGGTGTCATTTTAGAATCATGTATTATAAATTTATGTTTACTTTTTGGTTTTTTTAATTTTCGGAATATTTTGCTGTTATTCGTAAATCTTACTACTTTATTTAAATATTTGAAACAATTGCTTTGCAAAAATTATTGGTTACCTTAGAGATCAACATATTTTTTTATTAACTCTTTATGTCTTAGTTAAATAAATAAATATATCATCATGGCTTTTACCCATTTCTAGGTGTAGCAGTCTGCCGAGGCAGATCTTGAAAAATGATTTATTTATACGCATTAAGTGCGGTTACCAGCCGTCAAATTATAGTCTTCCAGAGATGTAAATGGTGGGGGAGCTACAGGGGTAATTTTAAATGTTGTGAAAATTAGTTGCCGGCTATGGGAATTGAACTCGGGTTCTAATTTCCACAACCCGGCTAGCTACCATTGTGCCATAAGTTGATAAGTAGCCCTTAATAAATAATAGTCAAATGTTAAAAAAAAAAACAGAACAAAAAATCGGAAAAATTATGAATTTACTATAAATGGCTCAAATATTAAATAAAACATAAATAATAAATATATTTGAGGCTGTAACTACGAACAGCGAAAGCAAAAAATATTTGTAAAAGAAAAACAGAATGAAGAGAACATTTTTTTAAATTAAATTTAAAAAAAATGTAGGAATACCTATCTACATTAGACAACCAAATACACCTTCCGAAATAAGACAAATTGCAAAAGATACTAATGATAATCTGTTACCCGATAAATCCAAGAACAGATATTGCACTAACTGTAATGTCAATATAAACTATTTTGATTCAAATAAACAAAATATTACCCTCATTCTATTTTGATTCACATAAACAAAATATTACCCTTATTTTCTTAAAATGTATTGAAGGTTCGAGATAATCGTTTTTAGAAACATGTCGTGAAAAAAATGTGGTGTCTAACACGAGAAGAAAGAGCTTTTTCCACTCTCGCTCGAATTGCCTTATGAGCGAGTGGGAAAAAGAGGCATTTTCTTCTCTAGTTTAACAAATAACTATTTATAATGTCTCCATATAATAATAATTTATCATAACAATAGTATAATTTTCTATAACATACAGATTTACAGGTATTTAGTTTTTGGTTAGTTAAAAATTGTAATCTCATATTGTCAAAACAGTATTTTTAGTAAAATTTCCATAGCTATAAAGAAATTGCAGTTTTGTTAATGTTACTTAAACTAAACCTAAAATAGTGATTTTAAATCCGTTGAAAAAGATTAAAAATCATATTTTGTACACCCCTTGACTCTACATTTTTATAGCGTCATCTCATTCATATGTTGCACCATCTCTCCAAAATGCTGCGCCATCTCTGAATAAGTGGCACAATCCTGTTCTGTAGGTATATTTTTTTAACGCGACACAAATATCACAATATACAGGTTAATAATATACCCGATTTTCTTAATACAGTATACAAAATTTGTATATATACAATATTTTTGTGATATTGTAATAAATTTAATATATTACAATATTTTATGTGATATTGTCAAAAATTTAATATATATTATGAAAGAATTGTATATTTACGAGTCTGTATATTGTCGCAAACGGCGCCTCATAGTTTTTTGTCAACGTCGAGTCCAAAGTTCTTTTCACAATTTTTAATTGACCTGTGAATTCCTGGTTTCTAAGTGTAAATTTTACTGCGAATACTTGAAATTCGTTTTTATAAATATGTTTCACAAAACGATGAGTTTAAATTAATGTTAATAACTCAACAATTATCATATTTACGGCATACTTTTTCATTGTTTCATCAACAATGGACTTTTATTGCGCAGACAGACATGTCGAAATAATGCGATAAATAACAATATACGACTAAATAGCCCGATATGAAAAACAATAGAGGACCATCCCTTTTGGGATAGCAAGGCGAAGGTTTATTAATAGCCAAACTTTAATTTCGATTTACCGCAAATGGGATGAACCTAATCTCTTTGAAAACTATGGTTTATGTGATGCATGGGATTGAAATCATTTCAGTACTTGTAAATCTGCGACCAAACCATTAATAGGCAATTTCATTGCATTAGTCACTTTATTCGGCTCTGTTAATGTCTGATAGAGTTGAATTATTAAAGTTTTCATTTGGACAATAGATGTAATTTTCTTATTCCCATTACTCAAATCAAAATTTTGTTATGAGCTGAATACAGTTATACCTTATATAAGAAGGAGTGCCATACATAAATATTACCTTTTCAGTTTTGATTGGAAATTAAAAAGAAAATCGTCGTCTTTAGAATGAAAACACATTATAACTTTTAAATATAGGAATTTAATAACCCATATAAACAAAAGATACGCCAAATATAGAAAATGCAAGCGTTGAACAAATATAGAATACATTCAAAAAAATAATTATGGGAAAAGCAACAACAATGAAAACTAAAAATCAAACTGCTTGATAGATATGTGAAAAAAAGAATAAATACAAATTTTGAAGAATTGGTTAGAATATCTAAACAATAAAAATGAAAACACATTGTTGTCGTGATGCCGGACAGAGAAGTGTTTGTTGGCCTGCCCGCTGGCAGTAATGTTTGTGTGTGATTGTGATAAGAACATTTGCAATATGTGTAACTCTATTTGTCTCTCGGATTTTAAAATCTGTAACATATGTGTATTAAACGTGCATCTGAAATGTAATAATAAAACAGCTTATCCCGGTTACTGGATCTGCATTCAATGTGATAAAAATGGTATTCACAAAAACATTTTATCCACCACTCTTATATTATAAAGACATAATTTTACTGATTTCAGATGTATTATAAGGCTTATTAAACACTAGTGTTTTATAATTTACTAGGCACTAGACAATTTTGTTAAATATTTTTACTAAATCATATTTACATTAACATTAATAGTAAACTATTTAAGTTTGTTAACTTCATCGAATTTCACCTTATTTTCAATTGTAGGATCCTGTGCTAATAAAGTTGCTGAAGAACGCCTTATACTATGACTAGTGTAAGCCTCCGCATCTTGTAGTTTCAAGAATGAAGCAATTTTGGAAAGTATTCTCGACGATGTATTAATTCCGAAAAGTTGTATCGTGCACTTTTTATTTGAATATCATAAAAAGAATCTACCGTTGGAAATATTACATTTCGGGCGTAAAAGCACGTACTTCCTACAGATGTAAAAAAATAAAAATAAATATAAATATAAATAAATCATCACGCCTTTTACCCAGTACTGGGCGTGGCACTCAGCCGAAGCAGATCTCGGTAAGTGATATCAATATTTATGCGCGTGAAGGTAATTTTAAATTAGTGAAAATTTTTTTGTCGGCTGTTGATATCGAACCAGCGTTCTTAGGATCCATAGGCCGACTTGATACTACTGGCCATTACCCCATGTGAAGAGCATTAACTAAGAATCCTTCTTCTATAATTGTGAAACTCCGTGAAATATTGGTTTTTGTATGTGGTATTACAACATAAAGATATAACCCTTTATCTTGAACATCCTTAATGTTTAGATTTGTCAACTCGTTACACCGGCAATCACCCATAACGCCCAATATCAGTGCAACGTACAAAGATTCAAAATTAATGTCTATTATTACAAGAAAAAAGGCAACTAGACTATTACCTTCATCATCAAATATTATTCGTCGGGCGCCTCCTTCAAAAATTGCTCGATGAGTTGACTTTCTAGAATTTTTGCCTTTTTGGGTTTGTGTATTTTAGATGCGATCTTCAGATTAGCAATCAGCTTACCATATCTTGAAATATCAATATTTTTAAGGAACGTTAAGCTGGCACAACCATTGTGGCACAATTAAACAAAAACTATCAGAAAAATTAGTACTCATTTATTACTAATTAATTACCAAAGAACGAAATTTATTACTGTCATGTTTTAAAAAAT
Organism: Pterostichus madidus; assembly: GCA_911728475.2. Classification (NCBI taxonomy): domain Eukaryota; kingdom Metazoa; phylum Arthropoda; class Insecta; order Coleoptera; family Carabidae; genus Pterostichus; species Pterostichus madidus. Next base: position 29,581,937 of record OU452304.1, on the reverse strand, counting down.
AAGTGGGGTTGTGCCAGCTTATGCGTTAAGCTAGCACAACCACACAAAAACAAATAAAAATAGCAAAGCACCATAATAATAATTGTTTACTAATTAATTACTCATTAATTACTAGTTAATTACTAATTAATTACTAGTTAATTGTTGAAATAAGGTGGATAGTCAGGGCCGGTTTTACCATAAGGCGGGTGAGGCGACCGCCTCAGGCCTCCTGTTTTTACCGGCCTCATAAAAATTCGGCCTCATACAAATTAGAATTTCATATATATATATATATATATATATATCGATTTTTTTGTGGTTTCCGGCTACCAATTTGAGCCGCCATTTTAAAATTTCAAAAAGCGCCACACGGCATTCGAAAGCAGACTTAAAAAGGAAAATTTTAAGCCCAAAATCATTAAGATCGGTTAAGACCACATCTGGCCGCAGAGGTGTTCCGGTTGAGAAAGAACGTCCCATATATATATATATATATATATATATATATATATATATATATATATATATATATATATATATATATATATATAAATAATAGTTCGATCTACGCAAGTTGATTTTTTAAAAAGATATTTATTCGAACACTAGCAACGATGTTGCTTGGTACAAGCTTGATTCTAGACTAACTTAAAACTATGTTACATCTTACAAGGAATAAAGCAACTAATCAGCATAATATAATACCTTAAGATAAACAATATGCTACTAAGCATTATTATAGGGGAGCTACGGCAAGATAAGTCCTCCCTTCTTAAAATTGAGCCCCTTCTGGTAGGCGAATATCTTCGTTTGGGGATGAGACGTTGGTTCTGCGCTGGATCTTCTTCTGTCTGACATATTGGAGTACATAATATGCTATTATAAAAAAAAGTCCAGCATAAAGTATAATTGTCCATATACTAGGCATGTGCCAATTGGGAGATTGATTATTAATCGGAGTAATGGGATTAATTGATATTTCTTCTAGATTGAGTGATTTTAAGTTTATTGTAAGATTCGAAATTTTGTTTGTTTTTAATTCAAATTTCATTTTATCGAACAATAATGGTTTGCCGATTGTTTTATCTTGATAAATCAATTTTTGATCTTTAAACAACACTTCGATCGTTGATATTTGACCTTGTTTGAGTAACAGTTGACTTTAAGTGAGCTCCGCTTCAAGACAAATATCAGGTAGAAAACAACAGAAAATAATTCAATTTTCGAACTAACTATAATAACTTTTAACACAGTCATCCTAATATCAAATCCATTTCCATAAAAACCAAAAACAATTTCCAATAACCTATCTCCCTAACACCAGACCAAATCCAAATAATACCACTAGCGACATCTGTCGCCGAGTAGATATACAACAAATAGCATGTCTAATATATCACCTGGTGGAGGATAGTTGAACTAGTGTCATCATGGAGACGAACCAAACATCAACACCGACAACACCAACTTTCGCAGAAAAAGCAAAACAACAAAATTTACAAGTACCAATAACAACTCCAAATAAACACCAAGCAATTATAATAAATTCCATAAATGAAATACCAATTAGAGACTATATTATCGAAATAGGAAAAATAACTGATCCCAAGAATATAACATTTGCATCACGTATTTCAAATAATAGAATTTGCATATATCTACAAAACAAAACCATTACCGACAATCTAATTAACAATCATAAATTCATCACAATCGAAAACTAGAAGACTAGAAATACGAAGATTAATAACCCCAACAATTAGAATAGTTATCTCAAACGTATGCCCATCAATACCAAACTATGTAATAGAGCAACAATTCAACAAACTTAACATCAAACTCCTATCACAAATCAATTTACTACGAGCTGGATTACAAGCCGAATACGCCCACATATTAAGCTTCCGACGTCAAGTGTACATACAAGAAGATCAAACTGAAAAAGTACCCGATACTCTCCTTATAGAGCACGAAAACACGGAATACAGAATATTTTTAGAAAATGGAAATATCTTCTGCAGTAATTGCAAACGAAATGGACACACAACAACACAATGTACAAAAGTAATAACAGAATCTCAAAAAATAAATATATCTCAATCAAAAAACCCATTACCACTTCCTTTACAAAAATCCCCCCCTCCAACCACAAACCAAACACCAGCTCCATTCCCAGAGCCCTCCACTTCAACATCAGAAGTACAAAGTGAAGTTACACCCGACCAGACATTAAACGAAAATCAAACCCCAAATCCGACACATAAAAACCAAACAAAAATTAATGAAACTCTAAATAAAATAATACTACCTAAAAATATACCTGATAAAATACCTACCCAAAAAAGAACGCTATCATCCCTTTCCCAAAACGAAGAAGAAGATCACAACACAGCCGAATTACCTATAAACGAAGAAAATGAAACAGATGTAAGCGAACCCACTCAAAAACTCAAGAGAAATCGAACATTAAGTCCAAGCCTAAACACAAATATCCAAGAAATTACCGAACACGTAAGAAAAGAAATGATAAGAAACAAAAATAAATTCTTCTTAACATTCAATCAAACCAAAGAAATGCTAGAAAACTCAATAGGATCTAACAGCCCCTTAGAAATTGTCAAAGACTACACAACAAATATTCCAAAAGTCTTAGAAATGTTAAAAATAATACATGCTAGCGTGAATAAAAGAAATCTAAAACAAAGAATCACACGACTAATGACAAAATTAGAAGAAGAATACCTCGAAGATGACACTGAAATAACCAAACTAAATACCTCCTCACTTATGGACACCAACGATCCGTTAAAATAATCAATTATGGCGATCATACAATGGAATGCCAACGGCTTCTCTGCACATATTCCTGAGATACAAATTATAATACAAGAAACCACCCCTAATTACATATGTATACAAGAATCAAGACTTCGAGAAAATCAAACCGTTAAACTAACAAATTACACGCCTTTCAGAAGAGACAGAATAAACAATAGAAATGCTAGTGGAGGAGTAATGATTCTTGTCAAAAACAATATACAGGTAGAAGAAATAAATCTGATAACAGATCTAGAAGCTATTGCAATTTCAACACACCCACACTAAAAAATATAAAAATTACATTATGTAACATATATATTCCACCTAACCAGCAAATAACAACTAACGACTTAAACAACATAATCCAGCAACTTCCACAGCCCTTTATCATAACTGGCGACTTTAACGCACATAGCCCAGATTGGGGAGGGGCATATACAAACCGAGTAGGAAAAATAATAGAAGAAATTATAAACAACAATATAATACTATTAAATGACGAAGAACCAACACATTTCTGTTCAAGATCTGGAAACTACTCAACAATCGACCTAACACTCTGTAGTCCAACTATTGCCACAATCCTTCAATGGGAATGCCTTTCCAACCTATACACAACCGGCCATATTCCCATCAAAATATCTTTCCCTCCAACAAATCAACTAAACTACCACAAATCCTACGACAGATGGGCTCTGAAAAACACGGACTGGGATCTGTTCAACCATTTGGCAAAAATCAATCCAGAAGAAACACCACAAGTAAATAACGTGGATACTCAAGTAGAATTCCTAACAACAACATTAAATAAAGCAGCGCTGCAAGCATGTGGAATGATAAAATGTAAAGAGAGAAAAAAAATAGTCCCATGGTGGAATAAAAACTGTGAAGAAGCAATAAAAAACCACAAACATGCGCTGTACATATACAAAAAACAAAAACTGTAGAAAACCTAATTCAACTGAAAAAATTCAAAGCTAAAGCAAGAAGAACTATATTGGAAAGTAAAAAGCAATCTTGGGAAAAATACACATCATCCATAACACCGGAAACACCAGTAAAAGAAATCTGGAATAAAATAGGAAAAATAAAGGGCCAAAAATCGAAACAAGAAACAAACATTTTAAAAACTAAAACGGATACTATAGACCTACCTCAAGAAATAGCAAATACACTAGCAGAAACATTCTACAGAACTCTAGTAATGAACAATATACGGAAGAATTCAGAAAACACAAAGAACTTGTTGAAAAACAAAATAACAATACAGTAGCTAATGAAACACAACATCTGTCGATAAACAACGAGATAACCAAGGAAGAAATTATAGATGCCATAAGAACACAAAAAGACAACACTTCTCCCGGCCCTGATGGAATCCCTTCAGAATTTCTGAAACACCTTCCAGAAGAAACTCTAACATATCTCTTGGAAATTTATAACAATATATGGAAAAACAACGTCTTTCCATCCCAGTGGAAAAAGAGCTTTATAATACCTATACCAAAACCAGGAAAACCAAAAACTGATCCCAACAACTACCGTCCCATAACCCTTTCAAATACTCTGAGCAAAATCCTCCAAAAAATAATAAATAAACGACTTATGTGGATCCTAGAGAAAAACAACTGTCTTTGTAAAAACCAGAGTGGGTTCCGAAAAAATAGATCTACTACAGACCATCTCGTAGCATTGGACACAGAGGTCCAATACGCTTTTAAAAGAAAACAACACCTTATAGCGGTATTTTTAGATATAACGAAAGCATATGACACTACGTGGAGACAAAAAATAATATCCAACATGATATCCTATGGATTACATGGTAACATAGTTAACTATGTAAAAAACTTTCTACTCGATAGAAAGTTTCAAGTCAAAACACACAGATGCTTATCAGAAGAAAGAATACAAGAAAAGGGAGTTCCCCAAGGAGAAACAATTAGTGTTACCCTATTCCTCATAGCTATCAATGACGTGGTATCAAAGATAGAAAGCTATATAAAAACTTCATTATTCGCAGATGATTTAGTTATCTACTATAAAAGTAAAAATGTAGAATCATTAAAGGAACAATTACAACCCGCCCTTTTAAATCTAGAACAATGGGCCCAAGAAACCGGGTTCCAATTTTCAACTGAAAAAACAAAAGCCATATACTTTCAGAAAAGAAAATCTACCACAAATAAATCGGAACTAACACTCTGTACAAAAAGAATCGACTACGTAAATAAAACAAAGTTTCTTGGACTAATAATAGACAAACACCTAAGATGGACAGACCACATTAACCATGTAAGGAAAGACTGCCAAAACAGAATGAACATCCTTAAAGCAGTGGCAAGCCACAAATGGGGAGCAAGCAGAGAAATACTTTTAAATATATACCAATCCCTAATAAGATCCAAAATAGAGTATGGAGGCATAGTATACTTCACGGCCAAAGGTAGTTACCTGAAACCTATCAAATCAATTCAACATACTGCGGTTCGAATAACATCAGGAGCATTCAGATCCAGCCCAACAAAAAGCATCCTTAATAAAGCCGGAGAATTACCTATAGACCAACGAATAAATATAAATAAATAAATAAATATATCATCACGCCTTCTACCCATTACTGGGTGTGGTACTCTGCTAAAGCAGATCTCGGTAAGTGATATATTTTGCGCGTGAAGTGCGGTTACCAGTCGTCAAATCACGGCCCCCAAACATGTTAGTGGTGGAGGAGCCACAGGAATAGCTTTTTCAAATTATGAAAATTTGTCGCCTGTGGGAATCGAACCAGGGACCTCAGGATCACAGGCCGACTTCATACCACTGTGCTAGCCATCCCATAAATAAATAATAAATAAATAAATAAATAAATAATAAATAAATAAATAATAAAACGAATAAATCAACTAACTATATCATACATCCTTCGCCTAGCAACAAATCCTTCAAATCCCACCTACCAATACATATTCCATGAACCAAGACAAATAACTAAAACCCGAAATATAACATCCCTTCAGAATAAAATATCAACTATTCTCCGAAATCTCGACATAGAAATCCCTCAAATAGAAGAAATGCAACACAATATACCGCCATTTGACCTCCACACTCCAACTATAGACGTAACTCTCAGTAAATACCTTAAACAAGACACACCACAAGAAATATACCAGCAACTGTTCAAAAAAATTTTACAAAACAAAAGGGAATACAAATTCTACTATACAGACGGCTCAAAACAAAACAACAATACAACAGCTGCAGTCATCACAGAATATGAATAACTCGGATTCCACCTACCAACAATGACATCATCATATACTGCAGAAAAATTCGCAATCCAAAAGGCAAGTGAAATAGTATTATCCAGCCCAGATAAATATAACGTCATTTGTACAGACTCCAGAAGTGCACTACAGAGTATAGAGAATAAGTACTCCACAGACAAGACGACTACGCAAATCCATGAGAACCTCCATAAAGCTGCAACAAATGGGAAAAATACTATTTTATATTGGATTCCAGCCCACACAAACATAGAGGGTAACGAGAAGGCAGATCAAGTCGCCAAAGAAGCAAAAGAGAAAGACATTGAACAAATAAAAATACCAGCAGAAGACGTCAAAGCATTAGTGAAAACTAAAATCAAAACGCAATATAAAGATGACTGGACACGAATAACAAATAACAAACTAAGAAAAATAAAGAATGACACAGATAGATGGATAATACGCAAACCCAGAAAAGACCAAGTCAATATCACCAGACTGAGAATCGGACACACTGCAATAACACACGGATACCTCATGGAAAGAACAAATCCACCAACCTGCACAGACTGTAACAGCCCTCTCACAATAGAACATCTCATAACGCAATGCAGAAACTACAGCGAACAACGACGCAGAAACAACATTCCCAACAATATTGAAGAAGCCCTACATAACAATGCAGAAACAGAAACCAATATAATCGAATACCTTAAAGAAACCTCTCTGTATAATAAAATATAATGTACTACAACTTAAAACTAAATGTAATATATACTGTAGCACTAATGACCGTGCTGTTGAAGTGCTTTAAATATATAAAAAAAAAAAACAACACTTCACAATTATTTTCTTTAATTAGGTACACACCACTTATAACTTTCACTTCTGCACCTTGTGGGCAGTTAAATTTAAGTTTTTCTTCTTGGGGTAATACTGTGAGGTACTGGTTGATTTCGGGAACGATCTCGATGTGGTTTCTTTTGATGTTCAGCTTTGTGTACTGACATTGACTAGAGTTGTCTTCTAAGAGAATTTGGCGTTCACATACTGGGTTATAGTGGGTTTGAAATTTGTTGGAACACTGATACGTTTTACCTTTAGTACAAATGTCGTCTAGAGGCTTAATTTCGTTATCTTCAGATTTTAGCAAATATTTTACTTCTGGGATAATTGTTACAAATTCTGATTCCAGTTTCGTGGGTATTGAATGCAAATAATAAAGTTCGAATTGCTTTTTGAAATTTATTGGTAATGATATAAAATAATTTATTTGTGATTCTGATATTTTACAGTTAATTGTTATTACTGATTCGAAATCCAGAATATTTTCATATTTTAGTTCAAACGGTAGTTGATCTTTATAATGGGATGAAATCTTTTGTATTTCTAAAAATAATTCCTTTGGTCTGATTATACTTGGATGCATAGTTTTCAATTTACAGAAAGTTACTGAATTCTCGATATCTTGAAATATATTCAAAATAGCATTATATAAAATTACCAATTGATTATACAAATCTTTAACCGTTAATATATTATCGAGATCAATTTTGTTCTTTATCATATGATGTAAATTTAGAATTTTCAATTTTAATAATGATTCATTGTGTTGAATATCTTGAATTGTACCATTAAATTTTTGTATTATTTGGTGATTCACACTGTATGCCATGTTTATTTGATTTTGTAAATTTTGTTCATTACTTTGCATGTGTTCTAAAATTGTGTTAAATCGTTTTCCATCTTCAGAGTCCAAATTACCAGTGATAGATTTAAATATCGTTCCTAGACCATCGATTAGTCCTCTTTTGTTTCTTATATTAGTGGAATGTATTTTAATATGATTAATTTTGTCATTAATACTAGATTGGAGGAACTTAATTATTTTATTATAATTATCTAATTCGTGGTTGTAAATTGTTGTATTTGTGGTGGTTGCGTTAAGATTGTTATATTGTTTGTTTAAGTCGTCATATTCCTTATATAAAGGTGTCAAGTCATAATAGTGTATGAAAGTGTGTTTTGCTCTTTCTAATTTAGCTGGTCCTAAATTTATCAGTAAAATTCCTAGATTTTGGGTTACATTTTTGATGTCCGCTCCTTGTGCGATTGCGAACAACCTGGAATATTTTTAAAAGAATAAGTTGGTTTCCTGGGACGTTTGATATTTGACAAATGGATATTTTCTGAAGTGTTACCGTGTTTAGTTTTTATTTTAGCTGTTTTAAGTTTTTTGTTAATATGTCTTATTACTTCCGGTTTAAATTTATTTTTTGTTTTTTGTTGTTTCTGTTTATTTTTAACTAAAATTTGATCTGGGATCTCGGGTAATTCTTCTCGTGTTTCATTATATGATTGTTTTAATTCAGTCATTTCTATGGCAAGTGTATATGTATCGCGTTTGTCAGCGTACGTGTTAGTTAGAGCAATTTTTAATTCTTTAAAATTTGAAATGGTACAGCTCGCAATATTAACTGCGGCGTCACCTTTAATTTTTGACAATATTGGGGACATTAGATATTCGTTTTGAAAATCTGTTATATCCGTTGTGTTATAAAATTTAGTTACCAATTTCTGACATATTTCAAGAAATCGGGGTAAAAGTTCGCGTTCCCTATGGAAATCGGGAATCATATCGAGATATTCTCGTTTTAAAGCTGGCATTGCCATTTTTATTTGATTAAAATTAAATATTGGATTTTTAATTAATGATTTCGAGACTATTTTGTTAGTCACAATATTTGAAGACAGTTCACTTTCGGAACTGGAGTCAGAATCAGAACTTGAGTCAGTATTAATTATTATTTTAGAACCTCTAAAAGACATAAGGTACTTACAGCAGAATCAGCGTCTTCATGTGCGTTGAAGATTTTGACCCGTGCGAAGTTGAGACGTTCCGATGTTCCCTCGGACTGCTCGAGATGCCTTCGAAGTTGACGTGGGTGTCGTGTGTCCGATGTTCTCTCGGCCACAGTAGACGGTGCTGCGATGCTTGATGTGTGTTCGACTACAGGAGTCACTTTTACTTATCACTTGTTGATCGATTTAAATTCGTAATTTGCCTCAAATCGTTAAAAACGAACCAGTACTACTTATCGATAGTGCTGTATGGCAAATCCTACCAAGACTGCGCCAATAATAGTTCGATCTACGCAAGTTGATTTTTTAAAAAGATATTTATTCGAACACTAGCAACGATGTTGCTTGGTACAAGCTTGATTCTAGACTAACTTAAAACTATGTTACATCTTACAAAGAATAAAGCAACTAATCAACGTAATATAATACCTTAAGATAAACAATATACTACTAAGCATTATTATAGGGGAGCTACGGCAAGATAACTTATATATATATATATATATATATATATATATATATATATATATATATATATAAACTAATATGCAATTACTATGTAAAATGAAAATTTAAATTTATAAATACTATTTTCCGCAACTAATTATTTTGTATTTTAGGTATATATTATACCTAAATAAATGTGGCAGCACTGTGTAATCGCGTTGTGGCGTCGTCGCATAGCGCAAAGTGCACAAGCTACTGCACACAATTCCTCAGTACCAGCAACGTTCAAGAAAAATATATATTGATTATCAAAAATAGATTACAAGCAACATTTCCAAATATAATATAACGCATCCTTTATCTAATGCGTCCGTTGAACGATCTATTTCATGCTTAAAAAGAGTAAAAAATTATCTACGCTCGACCATGTAGCAAGAGCGATTGCATTCACTAGCCATATTAAATATAGAGGCAGAGATCTTGAAATCCATTGATTGTAATGATGTAATTTCAAAGTTCGCTGAAGAATAATCAAGAAAAAAGAAATTGCATTCATGTAAATTTCACATTTTATAATTAATTTAAAATTTTATGTTACTATAGTATGATACTGGGTTGCATGAAAGTTTTATCGGTTCATTAGCAACTAACGGTTCAATAAATTTCAAAAACTCGCTATTGATACTGTTGCTAGAATAACAGTTCTTTAACTAAAGAGATCTTTATTTTTTCTTGCAACCCAGCATGAGACTATGATTTTAGCTTCATGTAGGAACTGATAATAATTTTTTTTTTAATCCTGTGTAGGTGCAATTTTTTTAAATTTTTCGTTACGTGACATTTGTATTTTATGATTTTTAAAATATAAATAAAATAAAATAAATAAATATATCATCACGCCTTCTACCCATTACTGGGTGTGGCACTCTGCCGAAGCAGATCTCGGTAAGTGATATATTTTGCGCGTGAAGTGCGGTTACCAGTCGTCAAATCACGGCCCCCAAAGATGTTAGTGGTGGACAGAGCTGGGCAAAATCACGACCAAAAGGAATTAAATCACAATTCACAAATCAAACAATTATTTTTTTGTGACAATTCACAATTCCACTTCATTTTCAAAGTGAATTAGTTTACAAATCAAAGTGATTTGTGCTTTATTTATGTGAATTATAAATTACAAGCCTTTTTGTGAATTGGGGCTTGAGGCTTGGGGCTTGGTGCTTAAATCACATTTACAAGTACTAAATATTATCAATTTATTTAATATTTATTTTAGAAAAATAGTAGGTGCATTGCAATATGCCAAAGATATGTGCACTAAGTAGATTTATTCAAAGAATTGAATTACATCATCAAAAAATGTAATTATATGAATGACATGTGTTGGCATATTTACAATAAATCTGGACCTGGTTTTACATTGTATTGCATTGTAACAGTTTAGCTTTTAAAACTACTATAGACTAAGAGTCTTAAAAAATACGAATTTTCTTTGTAAAAATATACAAAATGGCTAGTAATTTGAAACAAATGTTTAATGTAACACAATTACGAATCAATTCACAGATCATCGACAGCTACAGTCAGAAATGTAACATTTAAACGTACACCAGCATTGCCAATCTCTATAACAAAAATAATGTACTGTAATATAATCCAAAAAAATGAAGAAACCGTTAAAAATGAAAAAATATTATTTATAACGCACGATAACAAATTTATGTGCCCTTTTAATTGAATTCAGTCATTTCAGTTGAATTAAGCCCTCCAATTGAATTAAGCTCTTTCAATTGATTTAAGCTCTTTTATATGAATTAAGCCCAGAAAAATGATTTAAGCCTTTTTTCAGCTCTAGAACAATTCACAAGCCCAAATCAATTTCTTTAAAGGTCTTAAATCGCAAGCCTGATTTGCGAATTTTTCAAAAAGGCTTAATTCACTTGATTTAAATCAAGAGATATGATTTAAATAAATTTATAATTCCTTTTGATTTAAATAATGCACAGCTCTGGTGGTGGAGAAGCCACAGGGGTAGCTTTTGAAATTATGAACATTGTTTGTCGTCTGTGGGAATCGAACCAGGGTTCTCAGGATCCACAGGCCGACTTCATACCACTGAGCCAGCCATCCCATATACATTATATTTACATTTATGTACCGCTGGCTTCTAATTTCCTTCCGCCTTAGGCCTCCAAATTTGTAAAACCGGCACTGTGGATAGTCTATTTGAGTTACGGAGTGGTAACAGAGATGGAAAATGGATCTACGGCGAGGGAACGGAGATGCTTCGAATGAATTACTCGAGCACAACCAGTTGTAATGCATTGTAGACTGTATTATTTCATCAATAAATATTATAACTCGAGTTTCGAATTAATTACTCGAGCATAACCAGTTGTAATGCATTGTAGATTGTATTAACCCATCAATAAATATTAGAATTCGAGTTTCGAATTAATTACTCGAGCACAACCAGTTGTAATGCATTGTAGACTGTATTAATTCATCAATAAATATTATAACTCGAGTTTCGAATTAATTACTCGAACACAACCAGTTGTAATGCATTGTAGACTGTATTAATTCATCAATAAATATTATAACTCGAGTTTCGAATTAATTACTCGAGCACAACCAGTTGTAATGCATATTATAATACATTAATCGAGCAATCAAAATTGAAATTCGAGTTTCTAATTAATTACACGAGTAATTAATAATAAACACGATTTTGCGCGAGTAACTAATTCGAAATTCTAGTTTCAATATTTATTGATGGACTAATGCATTATAAACTGTATTACAACTGGTTGTGCTCGAGTAATTAATTCGAAACTCGAGTTATAATATTTATTGATGAATTAAGATTGTCTATAATGCATTACAACTGGTTGTGCTCGAGTAATTAATTCGAAACTCGAGTTATAATATTTATTGATGATTTAATACAGTCTACAATGCATTACAACTGGTTGTGCTCGAGTAATTAATTCTAAACTCGAATTCTAATATTTATTGATGGGTTAATACAGTCTACAATGCATTACAACTGGTTGTGCTCGAGTTATAATATTTATTGATGAAATAATACAGTCTACAATGCATTACAACTGGTTGTGCTCGAGTAATTGATTCGAAGCATCTCCGTTCCCTCGCCGTAGATCAATTTTCCATCTCTGTTACCACTCCGGAACTCAAATAGACTATCCACCTTATTTCAACAATTAACTAGTAATTAATTAGTAATTAACTAGTAATTAATGAGTAATTAATTAGTAAACAATTATTATTATGGTGCTTTGCTATTTTTATTTGTTTTTGTGTGGTTGTGCTAGCTTAACGCATAAGCTGGCACAACCCCACTTATTTTTTAAAACATAACAGTAATAAATTTCGTTCTTTGGTAATTAATTAGTAATAAATGAGTACTAATTTTTCTGATAGTTTTTGTTTAATTGTGCCACAATGGTTGTGCCAGCTTAACGTTCCTATATTTTATGCGTTTTTAAAATAGCTTTTAACATTGAATATTTGGTCAACATAAATGAGAGTGCAAACTATTTCTTAATATTTAAAAAATATGTCAGTAGAACATGTATCACAATATTTCACTTATGTAAGAGTTTTTCTTGATTAAGCTTCGAGTAAGTGAGACAATTGAAATTATAAAAATAAACAATTGCGCCGTTAAAAAATTCAACACCGTTTTATAATATGCTATCTACATGAAATAGTAGTTTTTCTTAATATAATATATATATATATATATATATATATATATATATATATATATATATATATATATATATATATATATATATATACTAAGTTTTTAGCGCGTAACAAGAAATAGGATGCAGCCAGAATAGTTTCTTTTGTGGAGTACGTTGTAATGAAATAGCAGGTAGATTTTTATGGGTTTTACTGTTCCGGGGTGCAGGGTGCGGCGCGGTTATGCTACGCTCACTACAGTTTCATATTTTACGAATTAGGAAGGCACGTGTACTGAAAAAATCAAATTTTGAACTATTCTCGGACTTATTCGATAATTTTAATTTTAATTTTATAAACTTTGAAATTAAATTATGTATTTTTATACAAATTTATCATTTTTATCAATGGAATGGCAAAAAATTACGAACGTGTAGCAAAACTATTTACGTAATACGAGTACTTGTGTTAAATATTTCCTGTTTACTTGTTATTCATATACATGCAGATTCATAAAGCGGATTAGCGCTAACACCATTTTTTATTTCGTTTTTAACTCTCATTTAAATGTACGAAACAAGTTTATTTTAACTTGAGCTAAAAAGATAGTTAATTAGTATCAAATTTAGTTCATTTCTTTAATCTGTTTTAATTTGAAACAGAGTTATAGATAATATTAAAAACGGTGTTAACGCTAACCCGCTTTATGAATCTGCCTGTTAGTTACTAAATTAGAAGTTTCTAACTATTTTTTCTTTGCAATGGGGACTTACAATTTTGACGTCACATGCAGCAGAAACAACAAATTTGTAGAAAGAACGAGGTGACACCTTCTCCTTTCAGCACTACGCCCCGCATATACCCATATTTGTTTGACGTTTCACGTTTGGATCACGTGATAAACGTCAAACTGTAAAACTACCATGTTCGCTACATAACAAAGCATTAAATTCTGTTTTACTCACTAGATGGCAACCGTAAAATTTGAATTGTATAAGTCCCCATTGGAGGTCCGTGAAGTTGGAGGTACGACATTTCAGTGCCACTAAATAATTAATGTAATAATTATTTGCTAATTATTTGCTAACTTTTGCTGTATGCAGCAATTTTTTACTAATGTCATTTCAGAGTTATAAACAAATGAAAAATGTAACTCCACCTTCAAGCCTGCAGTATCACATGACTAGATTAAAAAATTTGTGGTATAATATTTTTAATTTTTTTAAATTTTTAACTAATATAATTTCAGAGTTATAATCAATTAAAAAATGTATTTCCAGATCTCGAATCGGATTTCGGATCGGATCTCGGATCGGATTTTGGATCGGATCTCGGATTGAGTCGGATCGGATCGAATCGGATCTTGCATCAAGTCGAATCGGATCGGATATCAAAATTGTCAAAAATGTCGGCCTCTAATATATCGTATTTTTCGGATTATAGGACGATAGGACGCACCTCAAAATGACGATTTTTAGAAAAATATGATTTAATGTTACTTCCGGATCATAATATTTATTTATTGTTAACATAACTCATACTAGCAATATTTAGTTCATCTTCACGCTCGGTACTATCACTCGTCTCGTTAATGTCACCATTCGTATTACTTTCGTCCGAACTTTTTTCAATAAATTATAAGTTTCAGTAGCAATTTTTCCAAGTTTCATGTGAAATTTCACAATAATTCGTTGCTCTAATGTTGCACTTAACATTTTTTCGGCGAAACAAAAAACAACTCTAATTAGAACGAATGCTATGGCTATACAGATTTGTTTATAGAATCGAGATGAACTGTATTCGAAAGAGAAAGCTTCACGCTAAAAAGCTCACGGTCGCTTGTGTTTGGCGCATGCGTACTTCGTCTGTAGCAGCGTCAGTCTTTTTTTTAATATTTAATATCCATACCTCGTATTTGTAGAAATCGCTGCATTCACCAAGTATGTTATCAACACGATGAGTTTGAAGTACATGGTGCTGCCGTATTCCTGCACAAAGTCTACTTGCCGTAGTGGCGTAAGCTCAAGCACTACGGTATGCTGATGTCAACCAATGAAGCTGATTAAGCAAAATGGCACATCTTTACCCAGCGAGATCTTCAAGAACCCATCCTTTCACTATTACTGTACATCGTCTAAGTTATATGAGAGAATGTAAGATGATAAGTAATGTCTAGTTGATCATTCCTTTTATCAGAAACAGACGCATGCTAGCATTGTGAACTTATTAAAGACTTGTTGAAAGATAGATTAGACACTCTGTATCTAGCCGTCGACTAATAAAGAAATCTTTTTAAAAACATTGTTTCAATAACAAAAAAATATAATTGGCAACGAGGATGGGATATCAAAACTGAGTGCATTAAAATTCGAGGTTAAAAAGCTAAAAAGAGTGATCAAGTGAAAACTCGGGTTCGTTTCAACGATTTGTTTGTTGTGGCCCACTTCCCAATACCACAGTGTCCCGAAGCAGTGTTTTTGTGAAGTATTTTGGACGAGGCGGTTCGTGTATCCAATCCACATAGGGAAATATAAGCGATACACGTCCACAGAGTCATCACCATCAACCACGTCATCGACGACAGCTCCTGGTGCCCATTCCACCTAAGGACCTTTTTCGGCAGCAAAACTCATGTTTCTTGTTTTACTACTGTGAGTACAAATTTTTATATTGTAATAATTCTAATTAAAGTCAGCGAAAATGGCACAGTGTGAACAGAGATATTTAGATACAATTCCTATTTTCAATGAAAATTCAAATGAATTATCTTATTTTATTCGAATGAGTGACGCATTCGTATCGAAATTTTATAATCAAACAGTTCCAAATGATTACAAAACTTTGTTTTATTAGCAAATATTAGAAATAAAATTTATTTTTACGAGGTTTTCGAGAACAAATTCGATAATTTTTACAAACACGAAATCTAACAATTTGAAATTCAGCTCTCAAAATATTAACTAACGATTAACAAATGGAAGCTTCGCGACCAACAGCCACACTTCCAAGTAAAAAATCAGTAATAAATAAATACACGGGTACAAACTTAAAAAATTATTATTTTGTTAAACCTGTAAAAGAACCACAATTTACACAACCGCGACCTGTGAATTCATTTCAACAAAGTAACAAATCAAAACAATAAACCAATACCAATGTCAATTTCCACCAGACAAACACAACAATTTCAACCATATTACACACAATCTAAACAAAGTGTACTATTTAATATCGAAACATTAGATAGAAATTATGAAACAGAAATAAATTACGATGAACAATATTATGACGACGAACAAGGCCCCGATGTAGATTTTGAAACACAAAATTCATATGAAAATCAAAATGTCTCGCCCCTATACCCTCGTACCGGTCAGCTAACAACAGGACAGAAACCAGCAAATACAATCCCATAACACCACTTAAACTTAACATAAACAAAAATATGAAGACTTGAAACTAATCAAAACAGTTTAACAAAATTTTCAATACAACAAAAATCAACGCAAACAATTTCCAAAATAAATTCGCGAAAAAAAAATTAATGTCCGGTTTTTCAATGGCGGTTTAAACTTCAGTTCAGTTGTACCTTGTAACTTGAGTCTGAACTTTTTTTTATCTTTACAACTTGTTAAATTAAACTAGTTCAGCTGAACCAAAACTGAAAGTTCAAATAATTTTATGGTGCTGCGTAATTTGGGATTCTGAGAAAATCTTAACCATTTGCCTGGTTACAGAAAGTCAGTTTATATTCTGTCATAGTCAAAATAAGAAATATATTTATATACCAGTGATGGAAAATATTAAAAGAGTTGCATATCTTTCTGCCGATGAAATTACATTATTAATAGATTTAGTTAAGAGTAAAAAATATCATTTGTCCTTTATTTAAAGGTAAAGGTAGTTCGAGTGAATGTACTAATTTTCGTGCGATAAGTTTGCTGAGTGTGGTAGGGAAGTTGTACGGGAAGATTCTTATTCATAAGGTACGAACCTTAACAATCTCCAAGTTAAGTGATATGTAAGGTGTTTTTTTGCCTGAGAGAGGATGTGTGGATCAATTGTTTTCTCTTCGTATGATTGTTGAAAAGTCACTTGCTAAGAACAAGAAGGTGTTCTGTGGCTTTCTCGATCTTAAAAAAGCATATGATAGTGTTCATCGCGAGACATTATGGAATGTACTTCTACAGTACGGTATAAATGGTAATTTGTTGGGGGCAATTCGTGCGCTGTATGAAGGTAGTGAGGCTGCGGTGAGAGTTAATGGTAGATTGAGTGATTGGTTTTGTATAGACATTGGCGTGAAACAAGGTTGTGGGATGTCTCCATGGCTCTTTAATTTGTACATGGATGTATTGTTACGAACGGCGTTGAATGGGGTGGATGGTGTACATATTGGTGGTAGTGTTGTACCTGCGTTAGCTTATGCGGATGATGTGGTTGTTATGGGTGAAACTGAAGAGCAATTGAGACGAATGATTCTACATAAATATAAATGAAGTAGGAAAAGATTTAAATTTATTATTAAATGTCGATAAATGTAAAGTGTTAGTGTTTGAAAAGAGCGATTTGGTGACTGATTGTAATGTTTCGGTGAATGGTGTGAGATTGGGTCAAGTGAATGAGTTTTTATATTTGGGTAATATGTTTTCAAGGGATGGACGTATTGATTGTGAGATTGAAAGAAGAGTATCTGCGGGATGCAAGGTATTGGGTGCTCTGGAAACCTTTGCTCGAAATGTGAATGTATCCAGAGATGCTCGATTGAGTGTGTATAATGGTGTTTTAGTGCCTACATTGATGTATGGTAGTGAATGTTGGGTGTGGATGAAGAAACATGAACGTCGTATAACTACTGTGGAAATGAGGTATTTGCGAGGTGTGTGTGGTTATACTAGAAGAGATCGTGTCCGGAATACATTGGTGTATGATGAAGTCAGTTGAGATGGTTTAGGCATGTTGAACGTATGTCGAATGAGAGATTAGTGAAACAGGTATATGTTGGTGAAATTGAGAGTGAAAGATTGCGTGGGCGACCTATGAATAAATGGATGAATATGATAGAAGGATTGTTGCGTGAACGAAAGTTTCCGAGTACGAGGAACAAACGTGCTTGTATGAAAGGAATTATGAATGTGGATGAAGCAAAAGTGGTGTGTCAGGAAAGGGACGTTTGGCGAAGATTAATTGCGGAATGAATCTGATGATTTCAGAAAAGCGCAGGGTTTTAGATTTTAGTTTCGTTGTTTAGTAATTTCATTAGAGTGTTTACCTGTAATTGTGTAAAATTCACTTTCAAAAACAAGCGCAGGGATGACACTCCCTTCGTTTCTTATCTTTTTTATTCTTTTCTGATCTGACATTGGGTGTTTAACTGCAATTGTGTGGAATTCACTTCCAAAAACAAGCGTAGAGCGACACTCCCTTCCTTTCTTATCTTTTAATTCGTTTTCAGTTATTACGTAGTGTTTAACTGCAATTGTGTGAAATTCACTTTCAAAAACAAGCGCCAGGGCGACGCTCCCGTTTTTAGATTCGTTGTTACGAGTAAACGTGAGTAATTTGAGATGTTTTATGCATATGCGTATGTACGTTAAAGAAAGAAAATTAATGATAAGTGAATAGGAATGATGTGATTGCAGGTTTGTTGTGTGATAATAATTTCGAGTGTAATAAATGAATGAGTTTATATGGAGTGATCTATGAATGTGGTTGAAGTGAGGGTGGTATGTTTGGATGAAAATATTTGACAATGGCTGATTGTTTGATGAGTGTGATGAGTGAATGTTTTATGAGTGATTTTAGGGTTTGTGCTACCCCATTTGTTGGGATATAGCGTGAAGATATGTATGTATGTATGTATGTAAAAATATAACGTAGAATACGAAAAAAAATCTGACAAAGTATTCAGGAGAAAAAAAGAAAAGTGTTGGGAGGAAACTTATTGATCATTTAATACTATTAGCGGAAAAAAATTAAAAAGTTCTCTTGTTTTAAGAAAAAAATACGAAAATTTGAAAAAAAAAGAACAAAATTAAAATTTGCATATGAAAAGTGCTATTTAAAAATAACTGGTGCTGGTCCGGTAGAACCAGATTGTAATAATTCAAGTTCAGTAATTGAAGACATTATCAGAGATCTATTGGTGCGATGGGATGGCTAGCTCAGTGGTATGAAGTCGGCCTGTGGATCCTGAGGTCCCTGGTTCGATTCCCACAGGCGACAAATTTTCATAATTTGAAAAAGCTATCCCTGTGGCTCCTCCACCACTAACATGTTTGGGGGCCGTGATTTGACGACTGGTAACCGCACTTCACGCGCAAAATATATCACTTACCGAGATCTGCTTCAGCAGAGTGCCACACCCAGTAATTGGTAGAAGGCGTGATGATATATTTATTTTTATTTATTTATTGGTGCGAGTCGAAGGATTAACCTCGGTTATTGAAAGCGATTCAGGTATATATATATATATATATATATATATGTTCGAAAAGTATCCGATCTTATTTTTTTTCCTGTTTCTCCAATAAATGAAGAAGAAGAGGCGGCTATAAATTTATTGAACACTGTAAATGACAGTAATCGCAGGTACTGAGTTGGCCCGGATAATAGGACAAGTAATAAATGATATATTATGTTCAAACTATGTTGAATTAATAATTTCGACACTTGTTATAAAAATAACTATTATTAGTCATTTGCTTCTGCCATAGCAATTTTAATTAAATTAATTTCATTTTTAATTTGCTTCTACTTTATAGTCGTTGAATTAAAAAAAAATTAATCGAACAAGCAAATAAAAAAAGTTTCCGTTTAAAATTAGAAAGTTGTGTTTCGTATTTTGAGAACCACTGGAAACAATTTTTTTTTGTACTTATTGCAATAGTCTTGTAAAATGGTGGTTCTTTGCTAATTAACCAATCTCGAAGCTCTTATAGTAATGGTGGCATACCTAAATGAAATACCCTATATATATATTGTATATACATATAAATCCTTTTCCATTTTATTACAATATTAAAATACAACCAAATAAATAATCAATACAATATTCCAATGATTTTCAAACAATTATATCAGAAATTTAATATAATCTGTACAAGACTTTGCAACTCTACAACTGACAGATAGTCCCAGGATCCAGAGCACCACTATTCACTTCTTTTTAAAACATTCAACCATTTATTGCATCTGACAGATGCCAATCAATCTATAGCAACTGTTCGGTTGTTTTTGTACATACTGCTCGTGATCTTGATTGTATCAGCGACATGTGAATTATACTCTTAGATCTTTCAATACACTGATTCACATATTGCTCTGTCTATGGTAAAGTTACAGTAATTAAGTAATAACTATTTATATCGCTCCGACACGACCTTCCTGACGCTGGGCTCGTCCGCGAGCCTATATTTTTGCCATAACAAAACAGAAACAGAACATATCTCATCGCTCGGCTATTACTGGCAATAAACAAAACGTAATCACAACATAAACAAACATAATAAGGGTTGTTCTGCAGATAACATAATCTCTCCCATATCACACCTTAGTCTCAAAAATACATAAAAATGGATCACTCTCGCCCCAATCTTTCGGGTCATAAAACTTACAGTTCCATTACGCCCCAGTCCTTCGGGTCACGTAATAAACAATCATACTCAATAAGGCAGCTCTCTCCAGTCCTTCGTGTCACGAGACTTACAGTTCCATTACGCCCCAGTCCTTCGGGTCACGTAATAAACAATCACACTCAATAAGGCAGCTCGCTCCAGTCCTTAGGATCACGAGACTTACAGTTCCATTACGCCCCAGTCCTTCGGGTCACGTAATAAACAATCATACTCAATAAGGCAGCTCGCTCCAGTCCTTCGGGTCACGAGACTTACAGTTCCATTACGCCCCAGTCCTTCGGGTCACGTAATAAACAATCATACTCAATAAGGCAGCTCGCTCCAGTCCTTCGGGTCACGAGACTTATTACCAAGACTGGCCTTATGTCAATACATGACTACCAAAACAGAAAACTTACGATACTCTTTACTGTCCAACTGTACTTACAAACCTTACATTGTTTTATGAAAGAGATTATTTACGATACAAATCCAGTACAGAGAGTTGTATTGCCGGATGGTTGCATATAGCTGCCATACAATTGGCCTACAAACTCATAAGTACTTTCGTACCCACATTTATTCAAATTTTCAATTCTTACAATCAGTTTCAGAATCATCTCCTATGTCTACGTCTGATACATGATTCTCTGGCATCAATCTCAATTTATCATGAGCATACTTATACTTTCTTTTACCTTGCAATGAACATAAAACGTAATGATCTCTTTCAAGTACCTCTATTACCTTCAATGGACCTTTGTACTTGGGATCTAATTTAGTTTGGTTTTGTTCCTCATTTTGAACAAATACAAAATCTCCGACACTAAAGGATTTAACTTTAGCTTTATTCTCATCAAACTTTTGCTTGTCATAAATAGAATTCTTTTCAATATTTTTAGCTGCTTGTTCTCTCAATTTAACGATATCAATAAATTCTTCTGAATTATGGCTTATCATACCAAAAGGTCTACTTTGTTTACCGAACATCAACTCAAGGGGACTACACTTAGTTACTCTGTTCATACTATAATTAATTGCTAATTGTACACCGCCAAGTGAACTTTGCCAAGTTTTATTTTTATCAGATTCAGCTACTGTTAGCATAGTTTTTAAAACACTCATAGTTCGTTCAACTTGGATGAGCTTTTAATATTTCACGAATTTTATCTCGAACATAACTCTCTTCATAACTCAGACGATAAGGTCGTCTTTGAACAGTTTTATTTGAATCAATTAATCGAATATTTAGTTTACCACAAGTTACATGAGTTTGTGGATAATCATTCACAAATAATTTTTTTTCTAATTTAATTAAAAGATTAATTAATTCTGTATCATCGATAACATCAGTATCAATTTCAGATTTCCAATCAATTTCAGTTTTACTACAAACATCAACTTCTAAATTTCTAAATATAACTACTTTATCTAAACCAATTCGAACAGAAAACCCCTGAGACAATATTTCTCGTCCAATCATAATATCATATTTTAAATAATTATCAGATAAAACATGAAATAAAATTTCTAAAGTAATGTCGTCAATTCTAACAGTGCTCAAAATCTGCAATGTACTACACACAGTAGTCTGCCCAATACCAACTAACGAAACAAGTCGATTGATTCGTTTACCAGAAAATGTAGGTATTATACTTTCTTTAATGAGAGAACATTCAGCTCCAGAATCAAAATTATAATTTAATATCTCACCATTGTGTTGCAACGTACCAACTGGCGTTTGCATCATACAGATGTCTACTCGTTTCTTGTTATCTTGAGACCTTGATGATGCTGCATCAACGCACGTTGATGCACAGTGTCCAATTTTGACACACTTGAAACATGTGATTTCTTTCTTGGAACTGCTAGCACGCGGAAGCTCTGATTTACCGGTAGGCCGATTGTACTTAAGCTTCAAGTTTTGAGCAGGACATTCATTCCTTTTATGACCATTTCGTCCACAATTATAACATCTGGGAGAGCTGAAAGAGTCAAATTTGACACGCTTTAAATTAACATTATTATCAGAGAAAAAATTTCGTTTATTTCGAGTAACTGCTTTCAGTTCTTGTTGCAATCGGTTTCGATCTTTAATATCAGTAGTATACGCCAATCGTTGCAATTCTTGCTCTGCCATTGGGACATAAATGATGTTAACATTCTAGTTGCAAAGCTAGCATACGATTCATTTTCTTTAGGTTTGTTATTCATAAGCTTCATGAAATGAGCTGAACCAGTTTCATTTTGATCATACTGTGTAATAAACAATTCACGAAATTATTCCCATGTCATTCCTTCATACGACATTTGCGATAACCATAATGAAGCATTTCCCAACAATGATCTACTTAATGCCAACATTAAATTACTTCCATGCAATGGTTGTTGCTGTATTGCACCAAGCACTTGGATCTGAGTCTGGTGCATCAGGATCGAATGTCGGTAAAGAAATTGAATTAAAATTATTAACAGTAGGTTGTTTCATCATTTTAATCAATTCAATCATATTTGCATTCTGTTGGATTAAAATTTCCTGCGTACTCAAATCAGTGTTTTTCTGTTTCGAAACTCCAGGCACATCAACATCATCATTAGAACAATCATCTTCATTAAAACACCCAAGTTTCATGCTTGGCTTCTTAGATTGCAATCCCACTTCCGCCCCCGGATCATGTAAATGTGAAAACGATATTGCGTTTTCACTTAAGTGAAAACGGTATTCGTTATTCAATTGATCACGTAAAATTAGTCACTCACTACGTTTTCAACTTCGGACATTTCCGTGAACTCACTACGTTTTTCTCTAAACGATATCGTATTCTTAGTACCTTTTTATTTTTATGTCAAAAAACTTTGACAAATAAAAATCGACATTATTTAATAAACATAAATAGTAAAAATAATTATTATTTAAGTTATATCAATATTATGTAGATAATATTTATTCATATAGCTTAGCTCTTTCTACATAATGCTCTCTATTTTTCCTCCGCCAGTATTTGATAGTTCTTTTTTTTAAAGCGATGCTTTGCTTTTAGCCCTCTGCTTATAATCTAACCAAGCCTACAAAGTCACATGAATTCATTTTTTTATATAATAATTGTCAAATTGCAATTATACTTTCTGCCACTATTGAACAACCTTAATTCCACTGCCCAGCGCATTTAAGCGTATGGTCAAGTCGCTCCACAGTTCATTAATTTTGGCCCAACCTTAAACTGCTTAATACGTCGTTGTATTATTTCCTTATTTATTTCAAAATATGATATAAAGGTTATCCATATCTCAGCATTGCGTGCCATTCTTGAAATTTTATTGTCTTGTAATATTAATTACTATAAATTTTATGAAAACATTAATCGTCAAATATTTTCATATAAAAAATTTACATATTTCATTATTTATAATTGATTTACCTTGATTTTTTTACCTGTGTCGAGTGCAAACGTCAAACTTCATTAAATTGTGACATAGTAAGCACTGAGTAAAAATTGGAAAAAAAAAGAAAAGAATTTTGAAATAAAGAACGACTTATAGAAATATAAATGAATGAAACAAAGATGTTAATAGTGAGTAACGTTTTAACCCACAATGAACATTGCGTTTAGAAATGACAATTTAACTAACGCAAAACAATATCGTTTTCACTATTCATTTTTACATAATCGCAATTGACACGAGTCACTACTATTCACTTCTAGTCATTTTTACATGATCCCACCCCTGATGTCGGGGTTTAGGTGAAAACACGTTTTAAATCCTTTTCCATTTTATTACAATATTAAAATACAACCAAATAAACAACTGACAGATAGTCCCAGGATCCAGAGCACCACTATTCACTTCTTTTTAAAACATTCAACCATTTATTGCATCTGACAGATGCCAATCAATCTATAGCAACTGTTCGGTTGTTTTTGTACATACTGCTCGTGATCTTGATTCTATCAGCGACATGTGAATTACACTCTTAGATCTTTCAATACATTGATTCACATATTGCCCTGTCAATGGTAAAGTTACAGTAATTAAGTAATAACTATTTATATCGCTCCGATATATATATATATATATATATATATATATATATATATATATATATATATATATATACAGGGTGTCCATCCAAAACCCGAACATAGGCATATAACATGTAATATCAGTTTTTTGATGCGCATTGCTTCCCAATTAATTTTACAGGAAAATACTTCAAATAAAAGTTCTAGAGAATAAAATTACGAATTTTTTTATATAAAACACATTTCATTTGTGTATTTCATCAAAGCGCAAATTTAAATTTTTTCATAGATAGCTTTATTTTTACGAATATTACAAATTTTAATTAAGTTTTGCGCTTTGATGAAATACACAAATGAAATGTGTTTTATATAAAAAATTCGTAATTTTATTCTCTAGAACTTTTATTTGAAGTATTTTCCTGTAAAATTAATTGGGAAGCAATGCGCATCAAAAAACTGATATTACATGTTATATGCCTATGTTCGGGTTTTGGATGGACACCCTGTATATATATATATATATATATATATATATATATATATATATATATATATATATATATATATATATATATATATATATATATATATATATATATATATCTATATATCTGTTAGAAAAGTATTATTTTTTCCTGTTTCTCTAATAAATGAAGAAGAAGAGGCGGCTATAAATTTATTGAATACTGTAAATGACAGTAATCGCAGGTACTGAGTTGGCCCGGATAATAGGACAAGTAATAAATGATATATTATGTTCAAACTATGTTGAATTAATAATTGTTGTTATTATTACTTGTACATCATATTTATTTTACCATAATATTACAAACAAATTAAACTAATTTTAAAGTAATTGAAGGTAACTATCTACTTATCTAATATATTTAATTTGTGCATTTTCAATTCTATTCCTAATTCTAAATTTTCTTCCTGAGATTTTTTAAAATCTATATTCATATTAAATTTATTTTGTTTCAAATCCCGTTCTTCTAGAAATTTTGAATCCTAATTGCGTGTTCTTTTTTATAATTCTCTTCATTTATTATTGATTTAATTTGTATATTTACATATTATTCCTTCTTCTTTGCCAATTTGCACCAATTTTTATTCGTGCCTGGGGTGGGATCATGTAAGAGTGAGTAGATGTGACTCACTTGTCAAGTGATCACGTAAAAGTGAATAGTGAACACGATGTCGTTTTATAGTGATGAAAACGTCAAATATATTCACCTTGTTTACTTTCAGTGAAAACGAAATTCACTGTTTCTATCTTTGTCAATCCCATATATATCCTCGTATAAGTTTATCTTTGTTTAATTTTTTTTAAATATAAAACATGTGAATTATTTCATATTGTGACAGATGTGACAATCTCATTATAATAATTTATGATATTTCGAATTAAGAAGATATTAAATAGATATATAGACATTAAGTAAGTAATTTGTTAATTCATTATAAAAATACAATTTAATACCTTTTTAATATATATTTAACAGATAAATATCCATTATGGTAAGAAAAAGTATATTTGGGAAAGTATGATATCTTTCTTTGAAGAATATCCGGGGTAAATTAGAGGCTGAATGAATACCTCTCAGGGTCGAGTAAAATCGAACAAACTGTGGCAAGATTTGACCGCGAAATTAAATTCAGTTGGTTGCGGTATGAAAAATGTTTCCCAGTGGCAAAAAGTTAGAAATTAGTTACCAAAATTTGTTTAACTTACTAATTTATTAATAATCCTATTTCTAAAGGCTTGGTCCGATTTTAAGCAACGATTAAAAATGAAAGCTGCACTTATCAAAAAAGAGCAGCTTAAAACAGGAGCTGGTTCTGCAAACATTCCAAAACTCTATCATTTGGAGGAGAGATGTTTAGCAATAATTGGAACAGAAAATATATGCGGCGATGAGAACGTAGAATTTGGTGTACGAGTATCACATGTTTTATTAATAAATTTTATTAGAAAAATGATAACGCTCTATGCCATTTGTTATTTTTTTCAATATATCGCTCAATTTAGTTTGGCTTATACCAAAGTTAAAATCCTGTCCGAGACTTCTTTGGTATGACCCAGTTACATAAAACCTAAGGGCGCGTAATATTTGTAAATCTATAGGTACTGCGGTACTTCTAATATTTGTATCTAAATGCTGTCTTAAAGTTACAATTACATAATTTGCTAAATAAACCTATCATCTGGTAGATCAAATCAGGCAGCAGGAAGTTATATAGGTAACCATGGGACTGTGCTTATAGTTAAACTTCCACCTAAATAATGGCGTTAATAGTCTTTATGTGAAGACATCCCTTTTAGATAACTACAATATCGGCAATCATTGGTTACTAGATTGTTCCTGTAGTTGTCATTTGTATATATTTAAATTTTTTCAATCTGTCAAATATTCAATTAATTTTTATTTGTGAAATAATTTCATATAAATAATGTCATCAACTAATATGAATTGTTGTGTAAAAAACTGCACTGCTGCTGGTAAGTAAGTGATCATATAATAAATAATATTTAGATGAGGAAGTCATAATATATTTTCAAGTTCACAAGGATTGGATAAAGCTACGATTGAAAGAGTTCAAATTATAAATAAATTGTATACACGATGATATTTTAATAAATATTTATATTGTAATAATGAATTTTTATTTTATGCAGTTTAAATAAATATAAAATAATAATAAAAATTACAAGCTGCCTAAATATGCATATCGGGTTGCCTATATCCACGACTATAGTTAGACTTCCACTACTCAGATGGCGCAAAATACAGTCCCAGTGCGTAACATGACAGTTTCTTATCTATAGTAGTATATTATGATCTGTGGATCAAATGTTGCAGCGTTATTACGTATATGTCGTCTATATAATTTTAATTCTCTGGTTTCTTCTATTCTCTCTTTATTCCTTGCTAAAAGTATCGGTAACATTGTAAAATTCTAAATTAACAAATAAAATAAATATACGTTCACTATTTCAACTTATTTTCCGAAAATTGACAGATAATTAAAATGTCATTCAAGTGAATGCCACTTTTAAAACCATATAAACAAAAATTTACTAATTAAACGATATCGTTTTTTGAAAAACGCAGTGATTGTACGGAAATAGCCGAAGATGAAAACGAAACGGGTGACTAATTTTATATGATCACTACAATAACGAATATCGTTTTCACTTAAATGAAAACGCAATATCGTTTTCATAGTTACATGATCCCACTGCTCTCACGTATTATTTTTTTTTTAATTATGTGAACTTGTGCAAAATTTTTATAAACGGGTACTTGATATAGAACTAAAATTTCGTCTTGTACATTGTTAACATCCTCGGATATGGTTTCATTTGGAGGAAAAACTTCTGCTATTAACAATATAGATAATATAATAACATAATATATATAAATAAAAAAGAAATATATCATCACGCCTTCTACCCATTACTGAGTGTGGCACTCTGCCGAAGTAGATCCCGGTAAGTGATATATATTGCGCGTGAAGTGCGGTTACCAGTCGTCAAATCACGGCTCCCAAAGATGTTAGTGGTGGAGGAGCCACAGGGGTAGTTTTTGAAATTATAGAAAATTGTAAATTATATATATATATATATATATATATATATATATGTTATTATTTTATCTATATTGTTAATAGCAGAAGTTCTTCCTACAAATGAAACCATATCCGAAGATGTTAACAATGTAAAAGACGAAATTTTAGTTATATAATATATCATTTATTTTTTGTCCTATTATCTGGGCCAACTCGGTACCTGCGATTACTGTCATTTACAGCGTTAAATAAATTCATAGCCGCCTCTTCTTCATTTTTTGGGGAACAGCTTCTTTTGCTTCACAAGCAATATTGTGTAATATGGCTGTAGCTACAACAATAGCTCTGGCTGCCCTTAATTTTAATTTTAACCAAAGATGTTAGTGGTGGAGGAGCCACAGGGGTAGTTTTTGAAATTATAGAAAATTGTAAATTATATATATATATATATATATATATATATATATATATATATATATATATATATGTTATTATTTTATCTATATTGTTAATAGCAGAAGTTCTTCCTACAAATGAAACCATATCCGAAGATGTTAACAATGTAAAAGACGAAATTTTAGTTATATAATATATCATTTATTTTTTGTCCTATTATCTGGGCCAACTCGGTACCTGCGATTACTGTCATTTACAGCGTTCAATAAATTCATAGCCGCCTCTTCTTCATTTTTTGGGGAACAGCTTCTTTTGCTTCACAAGCAATATTGTGTAATATGGCTGTAGCTACAACAATAGCTCTGGCTGCCCTTAATTTTAATCTAATATCAGTCACAAGTATAAAAAACCTACGTTTCCATACGCCGTACTGCCCCTCTACAGTGTTTCTTATATAAACTCTCTGCTGGACTTTGAGGGTTAAGTAGCGGAGTAAGAAAAAAATTATATTTTTTTATAT
The DNA here is from genome assembly GCA_911728475.2 of Pterostichus madidus. Classification (NCBI taxonomy): domain Eukaryota; kingdom Metazoa; phylum Arthropoda; class Insecta; order Coleoptera; family Carabidae; genus Pterostichus; species Pterostichus madidus. The sequence continues at coordinate 29,552,722 of OU452304.1, read as the reverse complement.
GATAAATATCCCTATCTTCCTCGTCTATAAAAATATATAGATATATGATAAAAAATGCCTATTATTCTAGAAAAATGTACCTGAAGATTGAATTTTTAAATGAGTACAATCTATTATACCTAAAACTCGGGGAAATCGAGCAATACTGTAAAATCCTTTCGAAATTTCTCGAATCACAGCAGGTGTATCCGGCATTTGAACATAAATTGTTCGCAAAGAAGCTAAAGAATTGGTTATAATTTTAATAATTCTACTGGCAGGCGACTTATGAATTTCAGCAAAGCCTGCTATTGCACTAATAAGGAAATTGCCCGTGGCACAAAAACGTAATGTTAATAATAACATTTGTTCAGGCATCACTGCAGAGTTTTAAAATATTTATATTATAATTATGTACAAATACGTAATGTCATTGAGTTATTTATTATTTATATTCCAATTAGTAGGAGAGCGTATATTGTCTTCTATTTCTAATAATACCCTTCCGACGGTTTCTTCACTGAGGCTAAACCTAACGAAAAAATCGTAGTTTTTTTAATTTAAAAAGTGATTGATTCTACTTCTAATTAATTTAGATCTTCTGACACGACCAAGTCACTCATTAAAATTAATTCATCGTCCGATGATTCAATTTTTACAAAATTGTGATAATAATTATAATTATTACAGATAAACGTCAAAATATACTGCAAAACAGTCGATTATGTTTTATAGTATTAATGTAGGCAACGGTTGAACTCTAAAACAACATAAATTCTACTTCCAAAATTCCAATAAAACAAACAGTAAAATCAAACAAAAGATTACTTTTACGCTAGCGGTGTAAAGAAAAGAGTGAATGTGGATAAAAGAGAAGGTATGAACGATGAAAATGTGATATTGATAGGTGAGGGAAGGTGATAAATCGTAAAAATTTAAATAAGAGGGTACGCTACTCGATTGCTTCCGTAGCCAGCGGTACTCAACCGCGAAGGTATCTGCAACAAAAATAACAATCTACGCGTTCCGGAAGAAACGGAGGATGGTAACATACAAGAGACGCACTTACTGTACAATCTAATATAATACAGAACAAATAATGCCACGATCTCAACACTTTCAAATTGTAATTCCGATTTTTATCTAAATAAAAAAAAAAAACTACGTATATCGCAGTTATTAAGTGTATTTATTACAAGTCACATCTGCAGAAGCAGACCGATTTTGTTTAACTTTGAGTCAATTCTAATAATAGATAAGAGCAACTACATCTCAAATTCGATTAAATAGTTTGGCTGTTTTGCACGTCCACAAAATATACGATTATCTACAGATACATTAAAACTATCCCTGTGAATTCCCCTCCATTATCATTTATGGTGGCCGTGATTTGACAAATGGTATCCGCACATCGCATGCAAATATATCTCTTACCGAGATCTGCTACGACAGAGAGCCACGTTCAGTAATGGATAGAAGGGGTGATGATATATTTATTTTATTTTATATTATTTTATTTTATATACAGAAAACATAATAAATAATTTTGCTAATAAAGAAAACACAAGAAAAAACTTCAGTTTTAAATCTAGTAATTTACACGTACTTTTGAATAGTATTATTTTATTTAGTTTTGTACGTAGATACATAAATCAAATTATATGCTTATTTCCGTTTTCAATTTCGTTACAATTTTGCCTCGATTTTTATTTTATTCTGTCTTTCCTTAGTGTTCAATTTTGAGGAACATTTATAAACTGTGGTTTACTGTATAGTATTTTGACTTAACTTTATTGTCTTAGTTAATTAAAAAAAAAAAATACAATTAATTTGCATTTTTAGTTAACTTCTTATTGCATAACTTTCTTAATTTATCAGCAATTGCTTCAATGAGTTGCGTATTAAATTTTTTATTATAAAATTTATTATTTACTATTTAATAACCCATTTATATAATTATTTCAAGCCTTCTAGAACATCTTGTATAGTATTCATAATTGGCACACATAATCAAAATTCACAACGTTTTACGTTTTTAATATTTGTTTTGTGCTATCAGTTTAAATAAGATGTTGAATGAATGACGTAAAATTTTATATATTTTCAAGCAATGTACTTGATTTCAATATATATATATATATATATATATATATATATATATATATATATATATATATATATATATATATATATATATCGTCATTTTTCGGACCTGCGATGATGGCTCAAGTTTTTTTTTATTTTTTCTGAGTAGATTTAGAGGGGGAGAGCAACAAATTTCCGACTTCGCCAAAATAACGGACACCCTAATATATATACTAGCTATTACCCGCGACTTCGTTCGCGTGGTCTACAATTTAATGCGAGTACCCGGCATGCGTTGCCTTGCAACTCAAAGAAAGCGTTTGTGTACAGCTGTCCATGTGAGAGGTATGGATTTTCCAAATTTAGTCCACACAATTGTAGCGAATGTCCCTGTGCTTTGTTGATGGTCATTGCAAATGCGAGTCGTACCGGAAACTGCAAACGTCTGAATTTGAATGTCATAGGACTGTAGCTTTATTATATCTATATGTTAAGATTGGTTCCCGTCTATGCTTACACCAAATTTGAATCGAATCAGTGCAGTACTTTTCAAGATAGCTAGCGGCCATTTTGTTTTAAGATGGCGGACTGGAGATTTATTATACCTATATGTTAAGATTGATTCCCGTCTATGTCTGTACCAAATTTGAATCAAATCAGTGCAGTACTTTTCAGGATAGCTAGAGGCCATTTTGTGTCAAGATGGCAGACTAAAGCTTTATTATAGCTATTTGTTAATATTGTTTCTCATCTATACTTATACCAAATTTTAATCGAATCAGTGCAGTACTTTTCAGGATAGCTAGCGGCCATTTTGTTTCAAGATAGCATACTAAAGCTTTTTTATATCTATATGTTAAGATTGGTTTCCGTCTATGTCTATACTAAATTTGAATCGAATCAGTGCAATTCTTTTCAGGATAGCTAGCGGCCATTTTGTTTCAAGATGGCGGAATGAAGCTTTATTATACCTATATGTTAAGATTGGTTCCCGTCTATGCTTATATTAAATTTGAATCGAATCAGTTTCAGTACTTTTCAAGGTAGCTAGCGGCCATTTTGTTTCAAGATGGCGGACTAAGGCTTTATTATACCTATATGTTAAGATTGGTTCTTGTCTATAGCTGTACCAAATTTGAATCGAATCAGTGCAGTACTTTTCAGAATAGCTAGCGGCCATTTTATTTCAAGATGGCGGACTGAAGCTTTTTTATACCTATATGTTAAGATTGGTTGCCGTCTATGTCTATACCAAATTTGAATCCAATCAGTGTAGTACTTTTCAAGATAGCTAGCAGCCATTTTATTTTAAGATGGCGGACTGAATCTTTATTATACCTGTATGTTAAGATTGGTTCCCGTCTATGTATATACCAAATTTGAATCAAATCAGTGCAGCACTTTTCAAGATAGCTAGCGGCCATTTTATTTCAAGATGGCGGACTGAAGCTTTATTATACTTATATGTTAAGATTGAATCCCGTCTATGTCTATACCAAATTTGAATCGAATCAGTGTAGTACTTTTCAAGATAGCTAGCGGCCATTTTGTTTCAAGATGGCGGACTGGACTTGTGTTAAGTCAGAAACCATCCCGGGCGTGCGCACAACAACTTAGCAAAGTTTCATCTCAATCGGATGAATGATACTGCAGCGCATAAGGGACAAACAAACAAACAAACATTAATTTTTATATATATATATATATACTAGCTATTACCCGCGACTTCGTTCGCGTGGTCTACAATTTAATGCGAGTACCTGTCATGCGTTGCAATGCAATTCAAAGAAAGAAAGTGTTTAATTCTGTTTATTGAAGTGCTTTTGGATACACAATATTTTTTGTTTTTCTCTTTGGAACGTACATGAATAAATCGGAAGGTTTTCCTACTCGTGAGCATGCCACATACAGCTGTCCATGTGAAAAGCATGGATTTTCTAAATTTAGTCCACACACTTGTAGTGATTGTCCCTGTGCTTTGTTGATGGTCATTGCATATGCGAGTCGTACCGGAAACTGCAAACGTTTGAATTCGAATGGCATTTTGGTTGGAATCATTGGGATGCGTGGCAACAGTACATTTTCTCCTTTAAATTTTCTATTTAAAATTGTACCTTCGATGATATTGTTCATCATCTTTTTCACTGAAAGCCTGGTACCGTTGCAAAGTCGTGGTGGATTTTTTGTTTCGGAGAAGAATGATAGGCACGCCAATTTTTAATGTTAAAACGTGTGGAGGCATGCCTGGTAAATCAAGTGAATTCAAGAATTCAGTTGGATAATTGACAACTTCGTCTTGATTCATTACAGTATCGATAGATTATACGTTGTCGCTTCGCCTGGTATTTCGTTTTGAATGCTGAAATTGATGGCATTGACATCGTTGTTTTTGACTGCTAATATAGCACGTGCACTAAGCCAATAATGGTTTTTGTAATTCTGTGTAATTTTCGGGAAAACTTTGTGAATCAATTCGCCTATGGTTGCTGTGATTTTACAGAAGTTAGTTGGCAATGTGATACATTGTGTGGATTCATCGATTATCATTGTTCCATTGCCAATATCCAACAATTGTTTTGCGAAATGTTCAGCGGATGCATCATGTTATAGTTTTACACGCATGTTGGTCTTCAAAGTTAATTTCTGTACGTGTCGCCATAAAACTGATGATTTGAGACATGCATTAAGTTCATCGGCGGGTGTTGAACGTGGTATATCTGGTAGAGTTTGTCGAAAATCACCAGACAATAAAATGAGTACGCCACCGAAGAGCTGTTCATTTCCTCTCAAATCTTTTAGTGTACGATTAAGCGCTTCCAATGCTTTTTTGTGCGCCATAGTACATTCGTCCCATATAATGAGTTGACATGATTGGAGTACTTTACCCATTCTAGAATTTTTGTTGATATTGCATGTTGGTGTTTCAGTGATTTGCATATTCAACGGCAATTTCCAGATGATGCGATTGCCAGTGCAATATTTTTTCGTGATCGTATGGTTGCCAAAATAAGTGAAATGAGAAAAGTTTTGCCTGTGCCTCTCGGGTGCAGGAAATACAATCCGCCGCTTTGATTTGTAATTGCATGCATAATTCTGTCATAGGCTATTTGTTGTTCTGGAATCAATTTCGGAAGATTCGATTGAACAAATGTACTCAATTCGTCGACATCAAAGTGTGTTTCTCGTTGCAAATCACGATCGAAAAGGTCGTGTGCAGATCGATTTGGCGCAGCCATTCCCAATTGTACCAGTGTTTTATTATCAATTGCTAAACATATGTCCTCAATCGAAACCAATGCCTCATTATACACGTTTGATGTGCATTGAATACCCGGATTTTGATACGTTGCACGCAAACGATGTAGGATATCTTCACTCATGAAGTTTTTGTATTTTTCCCAAAGATCTTTTGGATTAGATGGGAAGCACATTGTCAATATGATAGCAAATAACGTGCGTATTTGCTGTGGTTGTGCAGTATTCGATGCATCAGCGAGTGAACTGTCTCAATGTGTATCGTTTTCAAGAAGATTTAATTCTTGGCAAGCTTCACGATAAGTGGTACATACTTGACCGTTTACTGTTCTCAATTCTTGGAAGGATGTCGGTCCACCTACGTTGATTAACAGTAATCGCAAATAAAAACATTCTGCATTATTTGGGTGAACATTGTACAGACGGCCTAACGCGTCTGTCGAATATAAATTGGGATGTCCTTCAACTGCTTTATCTTGTTTGCGACGTTGAAACTTTTTCGCTGATGCATTCCATGTGTAGTATGTTGGCACTTCAGAGTAAAGTAGCGTCTTTGCAAACATATCATCCCCGCACAATGAGAAAAATGCAGTTAACGTTGTTGGGGATGGTGACAATGCTCTTGCACGTGCATTTTTTGTTGTGAAGTACACGCGCTGTCCATTTTCAAGGTGCACTGCCAAGTGAACAATTGTTGGATGTCGTTCATGGATTGGAAATGATAAAATGCGCCATACTGCTTCATTGCTACTAATGTAGCATCCCAGTTGATATTGGTCGATTTCATCGATAGATGCTGTTGCATTTCCCACACCAAAAACTGCCATATCGCTTCCTTTGTTGACATATTTACAAATGTATTTTATCGATTCCACCGAATTGCAATACTCGACATTGATGTGTGCTTTGTACGTTTTTGAGAGTAACGGTGAATAAGGTACAACCCAACGATTATCGACTTCAACATCATTGTTTCGTACTTTTAAAGTAATGAATTTGCCACCATCTTCAGTTGATCGTCGACGATAGAGTGGATATCCGTCATTGCCAGTGATAGTCTCGGCAAGTAAATCTTTTGGGTAACGTTTCATGCATTTCCCATCAGACATACACGGTGAATTGTTATTGAGTAAGCCACATGGACCATGAATAATGTTTTTGATGACGACTTCAAATAAGCCTGGATCAATGTCGACATTTGGTATTTCTGCTGAGATGATTTGATCAATTTGATCTGGTGTTACTTTTTCCATCAACCAAATCAAAATGTGTGCATGTGGCAATCCTCTTTTTTGCCATTCAACAGAATACATCCAACAGCGTGTCTCTCCAAAAACATGATGCTTGACAATGAAATCCATTAAAGATTTCAATTTTTGTTTGAACACACGCGCGGAAATTTCATGACGATCCGATGATGATTGTCCAGTTAACAAAAGTTCTTTTATTTCATTTCATCTAGGATTACATGTAAATATAATAAACAAATCTGGGCGGCCATATGCGCGAACATATGTCATTGCATCTTGTGCGTATTCATGCATGTGCCGTGGACTCCCTGTAAATGTGCCCGGTAGTATGACCATTTTCCCAATACATTGGGATTCACATTGCCATCATTAATAACTGCATCTCGTAAATGAATGTACTCTTCGGAACGCAACTTGGTTTGATTTAATCGAATGTAGAGAAGTCGTTCGGTTTCGATTTTCGCATATATATCAACAATGTATTGATGGAGCAATTGTCGACATTTCAAAATATGATTTTCAACGTTTTCACGAATCATCAATCTATATGAATAGTAATTCATTGCACTCACTTTCTTATTCGTTTCCTCACCTGTTTGTGGATTTCTCAATTTGATGTTGAAATGATATCCATCTTCTCCTTGCCAAAATAAAATTGGATACTGCAATCCGTCATATGAGCGATGAGTTTCTGAGACTCGCTGAACATCACCATTTGTGCGATGAAGAATTATATCGCGCGAGTTAAATTCTTCGCCAACTATAACGATCGCCACTTCATCAATTGTTGGTGCATTGTACTGTCTTTCGTGTTGGCCGACAGGTGTTTTGTCTGCTCTAACTACAACTTTGTAGTCATCAGAAGGCATTTGTTCAAGAGCAGTTCTGAACAATCGAATTAATTCGTTGTGTTGGTCGAATAAAGTTTGTAATGCAGCGACAATTTCTCGTTTAGTGTCCGTATTAAATTGGCAACGTTGATCGATTTGTTCATCAGTGTTTCCCATGAAATAAATTTGAAGAAATTTATGATCTGCGTTCGGCAGTGGTAGTAGTGATCCTGCACGATGATAAATTTGGCCTTGTACTTTGAATGTTGGCATGTAATTCTCGCGCACGATATTTGTTGCACCGAACGATGTCATTTGGAAACATTAATTGTACTTGCGTATGTTTTCCAAAAAATGTTTCGATTGGCTTGTGGCACCTGATACCAACGTTGCTAATGGTTCGGGTGGTGAATGTAATTCTGGCAATTTCACTTTTCCATCCGCGCAGCACATTCCTGGTGTTTCATTCTTAAATTTGAGGGCACTACAATAAACACATAATTTATCCATTTTTCCAATAACCACACTTGGATGAAGACTGTAATCATAATTAGCATCGTAATGGAATGCACCAAGATTTAAATCAGTGTGCAGTGTTCGTCTGGATTGAGCAGTGCGTACTCGAACGGCTTTCAATCTTGCTTCTCGTTGCTCGACTGTTTCAGACGAACGGGCTTGAACAATGCGTACTCGAACTGTTTCCAGTCTTTCTTTCCTTTGCTCGTCTGTTTCTGACGAATGGGCTTGAACAGTGCGTACTCGAACTGTTTCCAGTCTTTCTTTCCTTTGCTCTTCTGTTTCTGACGAACGGGATTGAACAGTGCGTACTCGAACTGTTTCCAGTCTTTCTTTCCTTTGCTCGTCTGTTTCTGACGAACGGGCTTGAACAGTGCGTACTCGAACTGTTTCCAGTCTTTCTTTCCTTTGCTCTTCTGTTTCTGACGAACGGGCTTGAACAGTGTGTAGTCGAACTGTTTTCAGTCTTTCTTTTCTTTGCTCCTCTGTTTCTGACAAACGAGCTTCAGCAGTGCGTACTCGAACTGTTTCCAGTCTTTCTTTCCTTTGCTCGTCTGTTTCTGACGAACGGGTTTGAACAGTGCGTACTCGAATTGTTTCCAGTCTTTCTTTCCTTTGCTTTACTGTTTCTGACGAACGGGCTTGAACAGTGTGTAGTCGAACTGTTTCCAGTCTTTCTTTTCTTTGCTCGTCTGTTTCTGACGAACGGGCTTGAGCAGTACGTACTCGAACTGTTTCCAGTGTTTCTTTCCTTTGCTCATCTGTTTCTGACGAACGGGCTTGAGTAGTGCGTACTTGAACTGTTTCCAGTCTTTCTTTCCTTTGCTCGTCTGTTTCTGACGAACGGGCTTCAGCAGTGCGTACTCGAACTGTTTGCAGTCTTTCTTCCCGTTGCTTGTCTGTTTCTGAAGCTCGTGATCCCTTTTTTTTTTGCTTGAGGTGTAGATCGACCAATCGCTTGTCGTTTGGGTGACATAATTGATTTAATAGCAAAAGTAATGATTTGTAGTGACTATTACAAATTCACTTGGAAAAAGCAATGAAATGCGTTTGATATATATTATCTAATGTCGTCCGGTAATTGAAATTTCACAATTAACACCACTTGTTATGTCACACACAATTTTAATATCATCAGAAATGATAGAAAATTTTCCATTATTGAACGCTCCAGAGGTGGTGGAGTTTTAATTGCACTAGCAAATTATATTAATTTTAATATTCTTGATTCTTCACGAATAAATAACTTAGTTCCGTTGATTGATTTTGCTGCATGTAAATGCTATTTTGAGAACTATTCGTTTGTAATATGTTCAGTTTACATACCCCCGGACATTAGCTCTAATGACATGGAAATATTCACGGATACGCTTCTACTTTTTCTTATGAATGAATCTGTTTTATTAATTGGTGATTTTAATCTACCGAACTTATTCAATGCAACAACAAACTGTGTAAAATCTTCTTGTTTTCAGAACTTTTGTAATTTATTAGATTTAACACAATATAACTTTATAAATAATGTTAACCAAAATAGACTTGATCTTGTTTTGTCTAATTTAGTGGGTACCATTAAAGTCGAGAAATCTGACTTTCCTTTAGTAGCTGAAGATGCTTATCATCCTGCTCTGTCAATGGATTTGGAATTTTTTATTAGTAATAAATCCTTGAGGTTTCCCTCCGCTACTAATATTCGCTATAATTTTCGTAAAGCAAATTTTAACAAATTATATGAAGATATTTGTGAACTAGATTGGACATGTATAGATCAATTTCAGAATGTGGATAACGCTGTTGACAAATTTTACGAATTATTATATGCGGTCTTTGATAATTCTGTTCCAAAATTTTGTCATAAATCTTCAAACTATCCATCCTGGTATACACCGGAAATTAAATATAACTTAAGAAGTAAATCTTACTATAGACGAAAATGGGCTAAATTTAAACAAATAATTTACTTGAATGAGTTTAAACGACTACGTAGATTGCTGAAGTGTCAAATAAATGAGGCGTACAATTCGTACATTCGAGAAACAGAAGCAAATATTAAAAGGAATCCTGCCGAACTGCTGGAAATTTATTCATTCAAAAAACGGCAGTACTCGCATTCCTGGAAAACTTTTTGATGACAATAATTCTGAATATACTTCTCCAGAAGATATTGTGAATGCATTTGCTAGACATTTTTCTGATTTCTTCTTAATAAGCTCATCTTATGTTGCTCCAGATAGTGTCAGTAATCATTTGTATTTCACAATTGATACTATTCAAGAAAATGATTTAGTGTCATTAATGGCTTCATTCTCCAATAAAGCTACAGCTGGAGATGATCAGATACCAAGTTATCTTGTGAAGGACGCAAGATTTATTTTGGCAAAACCTCTTTGCTCTATTATAAACTTGGCAATTAAGTCAAGCACTTTTCCTGCGCGCTGGAAGAAATCTTGAATTACTCCAGTCTTCAAAAAAGATGACAGAACTAAAATAAAGAACTATCGTCCTATTTCCATTCTTAATAATTTTGCTAAGGTTTTTGAAATGATTCTATACAATTTGATCTACAACAACACAAGATCTTTTATATCAACAGATCAACATGGCTTCATGAAAGGACGATCGACGACAACAAATCTTGCCTCATTTACACAATATGTTTCTGTAGTTGTAGGTAGGCGTGGTCAAGTTGATGTTGTTTATACTGACCTTTCTCGTGCCTTCGATTCAATTGACCATGGACTTCTGTTAAATAAAATAAGTGCTTTTGGAGCATCGCCTTCGCTAATTAAACTGTTAAGTTCATACCTTTGTAACAGAATTTGTTATGTTTTTTATAACGGATTTCCATCTTTTGAATTTGTAGCGACATCTGGTGTTCCGCAAGGATCGAATTTGGGACCTCTATTATTTATTTTATTTATAAATGAGCTATTAGAATCATTTCATTGTCCTATTCTCGCTTATGCAGATGACATTAAAATTTATCAAGACGTTTCATCTCAAAATGATGCTACTTTTTTACAAACGAACATAAATAATATGATAACCTGGTGTGAAAGTAACAGACTTCATGTAAATATTGATAAGTGTTGCATAGTCTCTTACACACGTCGTTTAACATCTATTGACTTTCCTTATCATATACATGGTACACCTCTATGCAAAAAACTCTCAGTAAAGGATTTAGGTGTCACTTTTTGTTCTAATTTTAACTTTTCTGAACACATGCACAATGTCTGCATGTCAGCAAGTAAAACCCTTGGTTTCGTTATAAGAGTATGTAAAATGTTTAGTGACATAACTGTTTTAAAATCTTTATACTTTGCTTTTGTCGTCAGCAAACTCGAATATGCCAATTTAGTATGGTATCCTTACTATAATTATCAATGTCTTGCTTTAGAGAGGATACATCGTAGATTCTTGAAATATCTGTCTTTCAAAATTGATAAAAATTATCCAGAAAGAGGAACTGACCAAAATTTACTTCTTTTGCGTCATGCAATGCCTTCATTATCATCTAGAAGAGAAACGTTCAGTGCTAGGTTTCTTTGGATGTTGTTACATAACCATATTGATGCACCTTATTTACTTTCATGCATAAATTTTCATGTTCCACGTTTGGCATCCAGGTTTACCATGACTTTCCATCCACCAGCTGGTCATTCCGACATTATTCGGCGCTCACCCATCCATACGATGTGTCGAAATGCTGATAATCGTTATGAAGACATCTTTATTTAATTTATTTATATTAATTTTTTTCTATAATTTATATTATATTCGTTATTGTTTGTTTTTTTTGAATATTTAAATTTAAAATTGTTTTGTATTTTGTCCTGTAATTGGATTTATCTGTTGGGCAATAAATATATATTATTATTATTATTATTATAAAATGTCGCTGTTTGTATTTCATTCGATTCTATTCTGTCCAGCGGAAACATGTGAACAGCCGATAAACTATTTAAATACACTCGTATGTTGAAATGACACAAAGAAACATAGAAACTGTAAATGACATTTAAGAGACAATGTTTTGTTTTTTTTTCAAAGAAGCATAGATCAATAGATGAAAATAAGAATATTTAATTACCGATATACTTTCAACGTCTTGTATGACCGGTGTTATAAACGTCAAATTAAATTTATTTTCTTAGTAAGTTTATTCCATTAAACAAATGCAATACAATAGGATGCGGGCACTCACGTAACAATGTGACGTTTTGTGTTTGGGCTGCGATCACTGCGCCATCTAGAAAATGAACAGTTCTTTTCAAATCTTGTCACAAAAAAATTGTTCATTTTGTAGGTGGCGCAGTGATCGCAACCCAAACAGCTGTTTTTACGTCACAAAACGTCACATTGTCACGTGAGTACCCGCATCCTATATTTTGACAATAATTATTTTAATGTCATAAGGATAAAAACAGCTGTTTAGGCTGCGATCACTGCGCCATCTAGAAAATGAACTGTTCTTTTCAAATCTCGTCACAATAAAATTGTTCATTTTGTAGGTGGCGCAGTGATCGCAACCCAAACAGCTGTTTTTACGTCACAAAACGTCACATTGTCACGTGAGTGCCCGCATCCTATTTTTTGACAGTAATTATTTTAATTTCATAAGGACATGAAAACTGATTCGAATTTATTCAATAGAAGTTATTTACTGTGGAAGTAAATTTATTTGGACGTTTATGAATTCCGCCATTATAATTTTTAGATACTGCAAAAACCAGAAAAAAGTTTCAAATATTAATCAAAATTTTTTTAAATAATAGGCTTTAATGTATATCAATAATGTACAGCATTTGACATTTCGCGATAGTTTAGTGATTAGAGCATATGCTTAACCATACGGAAATCGCAAATTCGAACTGCGTTCAGGAAGATGGCGGATTTGTAGTTTATTATGTCTGAATGTTAAGATTGGTTCTCGTCTATCCCTGTACCAAATTTTAATCGAATCAGTGCAATACTTTTCAGGATAGCTAGCGGCCTTTTTGTTTCAAGATGGTGGACTGAAGCTTTATTACATCCGTATGTTAAGATTGGTTCTCGTTTATGCCTATACCAAATTTGAATCGAATCAGTGCAGTACTTTTCAGAATAGCTAGCGGTCATTGTGCTTCAAGACGGCGGACTGAGGCTTTATTATAGCTATATACTAAGATTGGTTCTCGTCTATGCATATACCAAATTTTAATCTAATCAGTGCAGTACTTTTCAGAATAGCTAGCGGCCATTTTGTTTAAAGATGGCGGACTGAAGCTTCATTACATCTATATGTTAAGATTGGTTCTCGTTTATGCCTATACCAAATTTGAATCGAATGAGTGCAGTACATTTCAGGACAGCTAGTGGCCATTTTGTTTCAAGACGGCGTACTGAATAATTATTATACCTATATGTTAAGATTGGTTCGCGTATATGTCTATACAAAATTTGAATCGAATCAGTGCAGTAGTTTTCAAGATAGCTAGCGGCCATTTTGTTTCAAGATGGCGGATTGAACTTGTGATAAGTCAGAAACCTTCCCGGGCGTGTGCACAAGAACTTAGCAAAGTTTCATCGCAATCGGATGAATGATATAGGAACGCATAAGGGACAAACAAACAAACAAACAAACAAACAAACAAACAAACATTAATTTTTATATATGTATATATATATATATATATATATATATATATATATATATATATATATATATATATATAAATAAATAAATAAATAAATACCTATATCATCATGCCTTCTACCCATTACTGGGTGTGGACCGCTGCCGAAGCAGAAGTGCGGTTACCAGTCGCCAAATCACGGCCCCCAAAGATGTTAGTGGTGGGGAAGCCACAGGGATAGTTTTTGAAATTATGATTCACAGACCGACTTCATACCACTGAGCTAGCCATCCTCTATATATATATATATATATATATATATATATATATATATATATATATATATATATATATATATATATATATATGTATATATATATATATATATATATGTATATATATATATATATATATATATATATATACATATATAGAAATGGGATTTTCATCGTCTGAATGGCATGTATTATTTAAATCTGAGGATTTATTTGACTGTATCAGTCATAATCTATTTCTTAATAAACTGGAAAGCTATGGTTCTAAATGTATTGTTCTAGATTGATTCAGATCCTATCTAAGTAGTAGATATCAATTTGTAGCCATAAATCATAAAGATGATGGTAGGAATATAGTATCGCACAATTATCTCTATGCAACCTTATTGTTGTTCCTCAAAGATTCATTTTGGGGCCCTTTGTATTTATTTGAGTTGTAAATAATTTTCCAAACTACATTGATAATGATAATTGTACCTGTACCAAGTAATTACAGTTACTTATTCTGATGATCAATCTTTAGCTTCGGGAGTACAGGAAACTGCTAATAAAGTCTTTCAATGGTCCTCCAATAATTTGCTTTTTCTAAATCCAGAAAAAAACTAACATAATTAAATTTATTCTCAATAACCACCATGTTGACAACTATACTTTAAGTGTTACAAATTTAACAAAATACAGAATTTTTTCTGATATTATACATAATATAAAAATATAACATTTTACTTACAATTTTATTTCAGTTATACAGATTATATTATTTTATAAGGAGCTAATGTAATAGTTTTTGTGCGCTCGTCCGTCAATTGCAGATGAGGCACAAAACGTCACTTTCACTTCACATAAAATATCTACATCGTAGAAATTATAGTTTTTGTTGTTGAAACAATGTTTTTAAAAATATATCTTTATTAATCGAAGGCTAGATACAGAGGGTCTAATTTATCTTTCAACAAGTCTTTTATAAGTTCACAATGCTTACTATGCATCTTTTACTGATATAAGGAATTATCAATTAGACATTACTTTTCATATTACATTTTCTCATATAACTCCTCCAGCATTAGAATTGGGCATTACCGGGAAGGTTAAGGGTAGTTACAAGGGTGTTGACAGTTCCCTTTTTTCAACGTAATACAAATACATTTTTTCTTATATAACATAATTATTATGATTACAATAACATATTTAATTATATTATGTTTATTTATGGTAGGGATATTTTACAAATTTTGAAAATCATGCCTAATAATTTTCGTTTCTTTAATATTATGTAATTCTACTTCTGAATTTAATTTCTGTATTACAGTAACATTAAATTTATAATTTGAAATTACAATGGGTTTACCCTGTCTTTCACTATTGACCATTTGTTTATCATTTAATTTTCATTCATTATTTTCAAGTAAATGTATCCCTCTTAATACTCTATATTCTTCATTTTCATTTCTACATTTAATATTTATTTTATTTTCATTAGGATAACATAATACAAATAAATTGCTATTACTTATTTCAACAATATTATTAACATTATAATTAAATTTAATATATTTACATTGTGTCGTATTCTCGTTAAACACAACTTGATAGTCGCACTCATTATTTTTTATAATTTCACTATTGATGTAATTACATTAATATAAATTATTTACTTTTTTGCACTGATTTTGCACTGAATATAAATTGGAATTTTCTTTCAACAATAAGTGCTCACTTTGAAAGACAGTAAGCACTTCACTATTTTGAATTGTGGGCACAGGAGTGTATTGCAATAATTCTAATTCTTTTTCATGATACAATGGCACAAGGATCAAGAATTTCTATTTTAAAGTTTTTTAAACTACAATAAGTAGATACTAATTGTTTTATTTCATTATAATTCATTTCGCTTGGAAACTCAAATTTATTATTTTTATTAATTTCAATCAAATTATCTTTTAGCAAATGATACGGTATTATACTTTCATGCAATAATCCATGTATCTTCTATAATTTTATACAAATGGATTATCTGATTCAAAATATCCTTTACAAATAAATGATCAATCAGCGTTACCTTCTTATTTACATAATTTTGCAAATTTAATATCCGTGACTTTATTATCTGCTGATTATATTTAATATCTTCTACCGTTTCATTAAAATGTTTTATTATTTGCGTATTCGTGTTATAATATTCTAACACATTTTTATTTAATATTCACTGATTATTTTGAAATTTTTTTATTAATTCATCATATTTTTGAGCATCTTCATTGTCTAAATTTCCGGTTATGCATTTTACTATAAAACCTAGGCCATTAATCAATCCTGTATTAGATCTTTTATTACTATGCATATCTAAATTTTGAATTTTCAATGATATATCATTTTGATAATATCCTATTATTTTCCAGTAATTTACAGATTCGTAAAATAATTTTGGATCATATTTTTGTATTTCCGCTTTTAAAGTTTCAGCTTGTTTACTTAAATCTAAATATGCAATATTTTAAAATCATAACTAAAATGAATAATGTATTTATTTGAATAAATTTTGACATCGCCTAACTTTGTAATAAGTGCGCCAGGGTTATGTGTTATGTCTGTTAAGTATTGAGTTGTTCTTTCTGATCCGAACAGGATGAATCTGAAACAATGGTTTATTTATTAATTTCCTGGGTCTTTTAATTTTTGATAAGTTATACCTTTTATCTTTTGTCGTTTTTAATGTAGCAAATTATGGTTGAAAACTAGCTACTTTATGTGTCACATATTTAGGTTTAGTAATTTTACCAGAGTGTCTGATGTTTTGTTTGATTCTGGCTTCCTCTAAATGTTCAGGAATATTTTCGACTTTATCTTTATTATGTTCTCTTACTATATTTTGCTTTTTATTATCTAAACTCTCTTTTATGTTATCATAAATAATTTGCATCTTTTCTTTATGATTTTGCACATAATTTTGTGTTAAATGTTTTTCTAAATTTAAATTTATTTCATTACTTTTAAAATGTCCAAATAATATATCTACTGGTTTAAAGTTTACATATGTGTGAATAGTATTATTATATCTGATTATAGCGTATTTTATTTTATCATATAAATTTAGTGATTTATATTCTTTTTTTAAATTTAAGAGTCTCAAATGCGCAATAAGTGTCGAATGAAGTCGTTCTGTTTGTCCGTTTGAATTCGGGTTGTCTATACTAGTAAAATGAATGTTAATTTTATGTAATGCGAGGAATTTATTATGACGTTATTAAATTCTTTTGCATTATCGTATATTATTTTTTCTGGAATAAAATATTGAGATATAAATTTTAATCATTTGTAGCTACTTCTATCGATGTCATATTTTTTAATTTATAAATTTGTACGAATTTTGAGAAACAATCTATAACTGTTAAGTATTTATTTTTCTGTAATGAAATGACATCCATATAAATTATTTTAAGTGGTTTATTACTAGTTGGGGGTTTTCTCAAATTTAGTTTAAGTGGATTTCTTTCATATTTGCTTTGCAAACATATTTCACATATATTAATATAATTTTGGACGTAATTTTGAAGATTCGGCCAATAGTATTTCTCTTTTATTCTTTGTATCCTTTCAGTAATTCCTCTATGATTAGTCTTTCCCTCATGATATAATTTAATTATTTCGATCTGTTGATCTGCAGTTTTAACATCTTCTAATTTATTTTTACAATTAATAAATTCTAAACTTTTATGTAAGAAACATTTCTGGAGGACTTCATTTACTTTAAAATATAAGTTATTTTTAAAAATTCAAAGATATCTGGTATTAGGTTTACAATAGTCACGTATAAATGACATAATGCTTTCTGTCACTTTTATTTTTGGGACATAAACTTCTAATCTGGTTTTACCTTCGAATGGTCTGGTAATATCTACTTTTAATTTTGGAAAATCAGTTAGATTGAATATAATTTGGTTCTTACCGCTATTTATGGGTGAATCTAGAAATTTAATTCCAGAAATGGGATTTTCATCGTCTGAATGGCATGTATTATTTGAATCTGAGGATTTATTTGCCATATTACTTTCATTATCTGTGTCAATTGCAAAGTTTTAATTTTTTTGTGGTAAAGTATACAATATAATTTTCATATTTGATTCTAAAAATACATCGTACGATATTAATTGGACTTTTTCCCAAGTTAATTTATCTTTTCCGCATCCAATCTTTGGTATTGAAATGCTATCAATATTAATACTAATTAAATATAATTTTAAATTTTGTAAAGTTTCTTTTAAATTTTTATAAGTAGGTTTATGATGGTGTTTTTCTTTTGTAACTAAGTGGAATAAAATTTTTCCATTAGATAACTTTTGCATTAATATGTCAGTTATTTTAGGGACTTTAAATTTTAATAAATAATTTCTACTATTAAATTTTGAATTTATTTTTTCTGCAATTCCTCTGCATAATTGTCTATCACTACTTAAACAATGAGCTAAATTATCATTAATATCTAACAAATCTCCTTCTTTTTCTAATATTTCGAAATTGTTTATTTTCACTCTAGAGAGTGCGTCTGCATTAGTATTTAATTTTCCTTTTTTATACTCTATTTCGTATTCATATTCCTCTAGTTTTAATTTCCATCTTAATAATTTGGAATTTGGTTCTTTTAAATTAAACAACCAAGTAAGTGGTTTATGATCCGTTGTTATTATAAATTTTGTATCATAAATATATGGCTTGAAATATTTCGTTGCCCATACAATCGCAAGAAGTTCTTTTTCTATTACTGAATAATTAGATTCATGATTATTTAATGTTCGGCTTGGATATGCAATAGGTAACTCTTTACCATTGAAATTTTGTGATAAAACTGCATCTAACTCGTAATTACTTGCGTAGGTTGTAACTACAAATTGTTTACTAAAATCTGGATATTGTAAAATTGGGTCGTTTATTAATAAGGTTTTACAGGTTTCATAACTATGTCTGTACTCTGGGTTATTAATATCTATTATTGAATATATTTTAAGGGCTTTTGTTAATGGTTTTGTTATTTTCGCTAGGTTTTTTATGAATCTACGATAATATCCTATAAGTCCTAAGAATGACTTAATTTCTTTTTTATTTTCCGGAAATGGAAAATTTTGAATAGCTATAATTTTACTAGGATTTGGTTTTATTCCCTCAGGAGTAACTACATGACCAAGATATTCAACTTATTTTCTTAAAAACTCTGATTTGTCAATTTGTACTTTCAAATTCGCATCTTTTAATTTTTTAAATACTTTTTTAATATTTTCTAAATGTTTTTCTAAACTATTACCTAAAATTATTATATCGTCAAGACATACTAAGCAAATTGTACCATTTAAATCTTTTAATACATAATTCATAAGTCGCTTAAGTGTACTCGGAGCATTTTTGAGTCCGAATGGCATCCTATTAAATTCATAATGCCCATTTTCTACGCTAAATACTGTTTTTTGAACATCTTTTGAATCAATTTCTATTTGATGAAACCCGGAGACTAAATCTAGGGTTGAAAAATATTTACATTTACCTAGTTTGTCTAACATGTCATTAATGTTAGGTATGGGGTTTATGGTTTCTTATTGAGCTTCCTATAATCAATTATTTAACGAAATTTCTATTTTCCAGAGGCATCAGGTTTTTTTTTCAACTATCCAGACCGGTGATGGCCAAGATGAATAGCTGTGGCTGATTATACCATCTTTTAATAACTTTGAAATTTGATTTTTTACTTCTTCTTTTTAACAATTTGGATATCGATAATTCCTAACGTGAACTGGTATTTCGTCCGTCGGTTTAATTTCGTGTTTTATTTTGCTAGTAAAAGTCAATTGGTCATTTTCTTCTAAAAATATATCCTTAAATACTTCAATAATTTTGAATAAACTTTCTTTTTAAATTTCATTTAAATGGTCTGTTCTAAATCTATTTAAATTAATCGGTTTTTGCCGTGGATAACAATTTTATAATTTCTAGTAAAATTCGGAAAACTTAAATTATTAACTTAAATTTTTTTCTATTTTATTTATAATAGGAACTTTTAAATGTTTGTTCTCTATTTTTACTATACTATCAGGTATTTTATTACAGGGGTTGATGTTATTATTTTCTAATAAAATTTCGGAGTCTTTCTCATTAATAAAATAATTTATAAATTTCATTTCTTTTGGTTTTAATTTAATTTTCTTATTATAATAATTTAGTTTATATTCTTTTCCTAATAAATAAATTTTATCATTTCCTATATCATACTGAGCTTGTAGGAGTTTTAATTCATCTAATCCTATTAACAAATCAAACTGATTATGGAATTCAAAAGTCAAAATAAAGTATCACATATTTTTTTCCTTTTGAAGTGCCATAAGCTGTACTAAATGTAAAATTTTGTTTATATAATTTAAATTCTTTTGGATTATCTTTAATTATTTTAGGATTGATAAACGATCTAGTACTTTCTGAATCAACTAAACATTTATATCTTCCGAGTTTTAAATATGGTAATTGTGTTACATTTTCAATATTCATTATTTCACCGAATTGTTGTCTTGACTCAACTCTAAAAAAGAATATTGTTCTGAATTTTTATTTTCATATGAATTTTGTGTTTACATCGGGGGTTTCTTCATCATAATACTGTTCATCACAATATTGTTCATCGTAACTTGTTTCTATTTCATATTTCTATCTAATATTTCGACATTAAATAGTTCTCTCTGTTTAGATTGTGTGTAATTTCATGGTTGAAATTGTTGTGTTTGTCTGGTGGAAATTGACATTGGTGCTGGTTTGTAGTTTTGACTTGTATTTCTTTGTTGAAATGTATTCACAGGTCGTGGTTGTGTAAATTGTGGTATTTGTACAGATTTTACAAAATTTTGATTTTGATAATAATTTTTCGAATTTGTACCCGTGTATTTATTTATTACTGATTTCTTATTGTGGCTTAGTGTGGCTGTTGTTCGCGAAACTTCCATTTGATAAGCGTTAGTTAATATTTTAAGAGCTGAATTTGAATTTGTTGGATTACGTGTTTGTAAAAATGATCGAATTGGTTCTCGCAATCCTCGTAAAAATGAACGAACTGCTAAATGTTGTCGGTAACTAATTGTTGCTATTCTAAAAGCTGGTTCTAATTGTGTTTCTACATATGAAGTGTATGCATTTAATAGTGTTAACATTTTATTGTAATAATCAAAGGCATTTTCAGACCCTTGTCTTAAATTTGTTATTTCTATTACTAAAGTGTAGCAATCACGTTTATCTGCATATGAATTTACCAATGCATTTTTTAAATCCAATTATTTATTGTATAATGGGATATAGCTTTCGCGGCGTTACCCTTAATTTTATTTCTAATATTTGTTAATAAAACAAAGTTTTCGTAATCATTTGGAAGTGTTTGATTATAAAATTTCGATATGAGTGCGTCACTCATTCGAATAAAATAGAATAATTCATTTGAATTTTCATTGAAAATAGGATTTGTATCTAAATAACTCTGTTCACACTGTGCCGCTTTCGCTGACTTTAAGTAGAATTATTATATTATAAAAATTCGTACTCACAGTAGCAAAACAAGAAACATGGGTTGTGCTGCCGAAGATGTCACTAATGCTTCCCTACGTGGATTGGGCACCTGGATGTGACCATCAACATCGGCAACACCTCCCTCAAACATCGTGTATTGGTAGCCGAAATCGAAGATGACTTTATTCTTGGAATGGACGTCATGTAAAAATATGGTTTTAAACTGGATCTCAAGCACGGCGTAATAGTAGTAAATGATGAAGAGCTCGTACTGCATCCACGAGAGGACGAAGTTGCACGTGCTTTAATAACCGAAGATGTAGTACTTCCGGAGCGAAGTGAGACCATTGTGGAAGCACAACTCGAAGGAAAATTTTGTACAGGAAATGTTACCATGTTGGAACCCCGAAATAATGATGAAGAAACTGGCCGTGGAGTGATGGTTGGAAAATCACTGGTAAAGGCCAACAAGATAATACCAGTTCGAATGATGAACATAAATAAGTATCCGGTTAAAATTAAACAAGGCACTATAGTAGGGGAATGTTCATCCGTATCTTCGATCATTAGAACAATGGTAACTCAGAGAACTCCAACTAGCACGATTCCGGATACACTGCTCAGCCAAATATCAACATCTATTCACGGACTGACATCTGACGAGAAAATCAAAGCGAAGAATTTAATTCACAAGTATCAAGATGTCTTCCAATATGACAAGAAATTCAAGGGCCGAACGAACGTTGTCCGGCATAAAATCTACACTGGAGATGCAAGACCCATCCGCCAAGGAGCCAGACGATTACCACTGGCAAAGCGAGAAGAAGCTGAAAGGATAATAGAAGAAATGAAGAAAGAAGGCGTGATTGAACCTTCAATTAGTCCATGGGCTTCACCAGTGGTATTAGTGAAGAAGGATGGATCCACCCGATTCTGTGTAGATTACCGTCAACTTAACAACGTGACGAAAAAGGATAGTTATCCACTTCCCCGAATAGACGATACATTGGACACGTTGGCTGGGTCAAAAATATTTTCGACGTTGGACCTAAAAAGCGGATACTGGCAAGTTGATTTGGACCCGAAAGACCGTAAAAAAAAAGCCTGTAACCTTCGGAACAGGACTTTGGCAATTCACAGTTATGCCATTTGGACTTTGCAATGCTTCTGCAACATTTGAACGACTTATGGAAACCGTGTTAGCTGGGCTGTTATGGAAAACCTGTTTGGTGTACCTCGATGATATTATTGTGGTTGGAAAAACATTCGAGGATCACATGAAGAATTTGGAAGAAGTTTTCCAAAGATTGAAACAGGCAAATCTCAAGCTCAGCCCGAAGAAGTGTCATCTGTTCCAGAAGAA
Organism: Pterostichus madidus; assembly: GCA_911728475.2. NCBI lineage: Eukaryota > Metazoa > Arthropoda > Insecta > Coleoptera > Carabidae > Pterostichus > Pterostichus madidus. The sequence continues at coordinate 29,530,021 of OU452304.1, read as the reverse complement.
AGTGCATTATCTCGGGCATGTGGTTTCTGGTAAGGGAATTGCAGTGGATGAGGACAAAATAAAAGCTGTAAGGGATTGGCCAGTACCAAAGGACAAGCATGAATTGAGAAGTTTCCTTGGTTTATGCACTTACTATCGGCGATACGTGCAAGGATTTGTCAACATTGCTAAACCAGTGACACGGCTTACTGAAGAAGGTAGAAGATTTGTTTGGGAAAACGACTGTCAAACAGCATTTGAAAAATTGAAGGATTCTCTGACAACCGCACCAATCTTAAGTTACCCACTTCCGGAAGGCAAATTCATTTTGGATACCGATGCCAGCAATATTGGGATTGGCGGCGTCCTCTCTCAAGTATAAGGTGGTCGTGAAAAGTTATTACCTACTTCAGTAAGACACTGTCGAAACCGGAAAGAAACTATTGCGTCACCAGGAAAGAACTATTGGCAATTGTGAAGTCCACTGAGCATTTTTACAAATATTTATATGGCAGAAGATTCCTGATAAGAACCGATCATGCTGCCTTGAAATGGCTATTACAATTCAAAAATCCAGAAGGTCAGGTAGCCAGGTGGATCGAAAGAACATCGGGCGGGAACTAGCCACCGTAACGCTGACGCGTTGTCTAGGAGACCATGTTCCGAAGAATGCAAGCATTGTTGCCGAGTAGAAGAGAAGCAAGCTGCTGCGTTAAGAACAACGGTAGTCGATGATAAATGGCAACCGGAAGAATTGCAGAAAGATCAGGAAAATGATCCGAATCTGAAGATTGTAATAAATTGGAAGAAAAACGGGGATAAACCGATTTGGCAAGATGTTGCACCATACTCCCAAAAAGTTAAATCGTACTGGGCGCAATGAGACTCTTTAAGAAGAAGAAACTTCGAGTCGTTTTTGTTCCAAGATATCTGCAAAATATTAGACATTCGTAAGACAAGAACGACTGCATTACATCCGCAGTCGGACGGCATGGTTGAGCGAATGAATAGAACGATCAACAGATATCTGTCGAAAGTTGTCTCTAACCACCAAAGGGACTGGGATCGTCATCTGCATATGTTTCTGATGGCATATCGTTCATCTGTGCATGAAACAACAGGTCAGACACCCGCAAGTATCGTATTCGGACGTGAGTTGCGGTTACCGTGCGATTTGAAATTTGGATGTAAACCTGGAGAAGATCAAGCTGGGGAAGATTACGTCACCGATTTACGAAGAATAATGAACGACATTCACGAACAAGTTCGTTCAAACATCCAAACTTCAAGTGACAGAATGAAAGATCATTATGTCTTGAATAAGCGGGCATGAGTATTATTTTATCGTTAAGAGGAAAAATTAAAACTATCGATAGCCATGGAATTGAACCAAAATTAAACAAATGTTTGACGTTCTATCTGTCAAAATTATTTTTTTATTTAATATGTCATTTATTTTAAAAGATAGAATGTTAATTTTTTTTTTAATTTTGTTCAATTCCATGGCTATCGATAGTTTTAATTTTTCCTCTTAACGATAAAATAATACTCATGCCCGCTTATTCAAGACATTTAATAAATGACTCACTTTCACTCATGCTCACGATATATAATTTTCAATTTGCTCACAATCACGCGCATCAAGAGGTGACCAATCGTGACCCAATCAAAATCACGGCCTGCGTCCACCTAGAGATGGTAAACAATCAATATATACATGGTTGTAATATTCGACAATTTATTTGTAATCCACGAATCTGTTAAGATTATTTGTAGCTTATAAGTGTATTTGCATTGTAGAGAACATATCAAATATTTAATTTACTACAATTAGTAATGCCCAATTTACCTATCGATTGTTAAGTAGTATTATATGTAGGGTTGTTGATTTTACGAATATTCGAGAATTCGAATGTTCGGATTTTTTGAACATTCGAATTTAAATTCGAACTTTCGAATATTTCGAGTTTGCGAATTTTTTGAAGTTTTGAATTTTTTGAATATTCGAATTTTCGAATTTTTCGAATTTTTCGAATTTTTCGTATTTTTCGAATTTTGCGAATTATTTGAAATGTTTTAGATCCTAACGTGGTATGAATTATTTTCAGAATAAACTCAATTGCAGAGTTTTGTATTAATTCGTAAGTAATTTCTATTAATTATTATTGTTTGCCAAATTAATTCATTTAAAATTTCGTTACACTGTCAAAAACGTTATATTTAAGACGTTTTTGGTATTCTTTTTATTGTCATTTTAAAACGTTTTACTAAAAATCCATAGCATTTAGATGGGCGGTTATGAGAGTGGATGGCTTAATTAAGACGCCTAACCTTACAGAGTTTTTGCAGAATACTTCGCCGAATTTATTATTTAATTCGTGTCCGACTTTTCACGAATTATGCGTGAGCGTACTTGGAGATGACAGATGGCGTTAATTAATTGGAAAAAAATTCGAAAATTCGAAGCTTCGGAAAGTTCTAAAATTCGAAAATTAGAAAAGTTCAAAAAATTCAAAAATTCGAAGATTCGAAGTTTTTTTGACGAAGTTCAAAAAATTCAAAAATTCGAAGATTCGAAGTTTTTTTGACGAAGTTCAAAAAAATCGAATGTTCGAATGTTCAGAAATTCGAAATTCGGTGGAAATCAACAACCCTAATTATATGTATTCTCCTTTATTTAAAAGATAAATAATTATAACAGAAAGATAACAGTTGAATAGAAAACTGATCACTAATAACTTTAATACGCACATACGATGGAAAATTTAAATTTAAAATTATTCTTACATTGATTAGGGGGGCGAAAAATATTTTTGGGTGGGCTCAGCCCTTTTCCGCTCTCCTCTTTAGCTACGGCCCTGATTCTATTAGCCCCAACATAAATTATATTTGTGATAAATTGGAATCAAGGGGTGATTACTTAACCTTTAAAATTGGTGTACCATTCGATCATCTCGATGCATTCATGATTGCGGAATCCTAACTAGCTGGTGTTGCAGTCAACCGTTTTTCTTCCCTCGCCACAGCAAAAATGCGGCATTATAGAAATACCAACGTATCCACAAGTTCATTTTTCATTATTTTATTTGAATATTCAGTCATTTAATATACAAACAAACTTATTAGAATCAAAAATCTTAATATTTTACCCTAACTTTATTTGTTTAGCAGAACATTGACTCAAAGATTTTGAAATCACCAAGTTGTTATACGAGTACAAAACTATTCTGTCAGTACTGATTTTTGTCGTAAGCAATTCAAAGGCAGTGGTTTTTGTATTTTAACGTATAATCATTTGAAAGTTGTATGTATTGATTTAAGTATTTTATGTTCTGAAAAAGTGATAGAAACTTGTTGCATTAAATGGTGTAACGTTTTTGTTTTGTCATCAACTGTTCGTCTTTCACCAGTTGGTATTTTTAACATGTTTATACAAAATCTAACGCTAGTCGTGAAACAATTAGTTAGTTTGAATTGTATTATTATACTAGTCAGTGATTTATGAGGCGCCGTTTGCGACAATATACAGACTCGTAAATATACAATTCTTTTCACAATATATACTAAATTTTTGACAATATCACGTAAAATATTGTATATATATATTAAATTTATTACAATATCACAAAAAATATTGTATATATACAAATTTTGTGTACTGTATTAAGAAAATCGGGTATATTATAAACCTGTATATTGTGATATTTTTGTCGCGTTAAAAAAATATACAGAACAGGATTGTGCCACTTATTTAGAGATGGCGCTGTATTTCAGGTAGTTGACGCAGCATTTTGGAGAGATAGTGCAACATTCGAATGTAATGGCGCTATGAAATGTACACCCAAGGGGTGTACAAAATATTATTTTTAATCTTTTTCTCCGGATTTAAAATAACTATCTTAGGTTTAGTTTAAGTAACATTAACAAAACTGGAATTTCTTTATAGCTAACGGAAATGAGATTACAATTTTTAAGTAACCTAAAAATAAATACTTCTAAATTTGTATGTTATGGAAAATTATATCATTGTTATGATAAATTCATATTACATAGAGACATTATAAATAGTTATTTGTTAAACTAGAGAAGAATGTGCCTCTTTTTTCCACTCGCTCATGAGGCAATTCGAGCGAGAGTGGAAGAAACTCTTTCTTCTCGTGTTAGACACCACATTTTTTTCACGACATGTTTCTAAAAACGATTGTCTCGAACCTTCAATACATTTTAAGAAAAGATTAGTAGAATAAGGGCCGCCAGTTTTTCAATCGCCGGTTTACGCTCGATTAATGTTAACCATGATTAAATAATAATGGAAACCATAGTTTCCATTATTATTTAATCATGGTTAACATTAATCGGTGATTGAAAAACTGGCCCTAAGGGTAATATTTTGTTTATTTGAATCAAAATAGTTTATATTGACATGACTAGTAGAATGAGGGTAATATTTTATTTATTTGAATCAAAATAGTTTATATTGACATTACAGTTAGTGCAATATATGTTCTTGGATTTATCGGGTAACAGTTTGTCATTAGTACCTTCTGCAATGTGTCTTATTTCGGGATGTGTATTTGGTTGTCTAATGTAGATAGATATTTCCTATATATATTTTTGAATGTAATGAAAAAAATGTTCTCTTCATTTCTTTTACAAATATTTTTTGCTTTCGTTGTTAGTTATAGTCATAGTTACATCCCGAAATATATTTATTATTTATGTTTTATTTAATATTTGAGCCATTTATAGTAAATTTATAATTTCTCCGATTTTTTATTCTGTTTTTTCTGAACATTTGACTATTATTTATTAAGGGCTACTTATCAACTTATGGCACAATGGTAGCTAGCCGGGTTGTGGAATTAGAACCCGAGTTCAATTCCCATAGCCGGCAACTGATTTTCACCAATTTAAAATTATCCCTGTGGCTCCCTCACCACTTACATCTCTGGAAGACTGTAATTTGATGGCTGGTAACCGCACTTCACGCGTATAAATAAATCACTTATCAAGATCTGTCCCGGCAGACTGCCACACATGGAAATGGGTAAAAGGTGTGATGATTATTTATTTAACTAGGGAATAAAGAATAAATAAAAAAAAAGTTGATCTCTAAGGTAACCAATAATTATTGCAAAGCAATTGTTCCAAATATTAAAATAAAGTAGTAGTCTTGTGAATAACAACAAAATATTCCGAAAATAAAAAAAACCAAAAAGTAAACATAAATTTATAATACATGTTTCAAAAATGACGTCATTACCAAAAAAAAAAACAATAATTTTAGTTGAGACCAAAGATACTTTGCATTAATAATAATTATTATTTGTGTACATAGACAGAAGTTAAACTATGTGTTTGTAATCAATAATCGAGGCAAATAAATCACATAAGTACTCATAAAAAGGAGTACCGGGGTGCAGATGAGATAACTTATGCAAATCTATTGTTTATCTACGTTGTTTATTAATCGGTGATATTCATTGACATCTTCTACATTTAAAAATTTTATTTGTTCGCATTTCGATCATCTTCCACATACTTAATCAATTTTAATCTAGTTTTTACAGTAACTAATCAAGTAAAACAATAAATGTTAACTAAACATATGCAATATTGAAATATCTACAATTTTTATTTGAATATTTTCTCTTTAAATTTTATTGGGACACAACGGCTGCAAAAATTATTTTTAAATTTATAGCCGGTGGAGCTGCTTAATACCTTGAATATTCAAGCTATAGTACATAAAACTTATTTGGCTAAGTTGTGAAATAAAAAGTAATAATTTATTTGTAAAAGTTTTGTCATTTATTAGTCAAATATTTGTTTTCTCTTGTCTTGGGACAACAGAATAGAAGACTACCTATTTATTGTTTAATTAAAAATATTTGTTGGCGTCAATGAAATAGGCAACCATTTACTCACTAAAACTTTAAAAATAAATTGTCGAATATTACAACCATGTATATATTGATTGTTTACCATCTCTAGGTGGACGCAGGCCGTGATTTTGATTGGATCACGATTGGTCACCTCCTGATGCGCGTGATTGTGAGCAAATTAAAATTATATATCGTGAGCATGAGTGAAAGTGAGTCATTTATTAAATGTCTTGAATAAGCGGGCATGAGTATTATTTTATCGTTAAGAGGAAAAATTAAAACTATCGATAGCCATGGAATTGAACCAAAATTAAACAAATGTTTGACGTTCTATCTGTCAAAATTATTTTTTTATTTAATATGTCATTTATTTTAAAAGATAGAATGTCAATTTTTTTTTTAATTTTGTTCAATTTCATGGCTCTCGATAGTTTTGAAGCAATTTTCGTCCTTTTCAAATCTAATTTGTGCCATTACGAAGCATGCAAAATTAGTTTATTGGCTTAGATGCAGAATTTTATGTCCTAAAACTTTTATTTTAAGCTTTTTACTCTCTATATATATACAGTCGTATTTTTCGGACTATAGGACGCACCTTTTTACATAAAAAAATTTACTCAAATTTTGGGTGTGTCTTATGGTCCGAAGGTAACATTAAAATATTTTTTTCAATAAATCGTCTCTAAAATTATTTCAAAATTTTATGCGAGAAGAGTGGAATAAATGGATGGCAAAGCCAATTCATGATGTCACCGCAACAGGACGTATGAAACGACCAACAATTTCGGAACTTTGTACATGAATGAAAAATTCCTGGGAACCTGTGGAACAAGAGATGATTATAAAGTCATTTAAAAAATGTGGAATAAGTAATGCTATAGATGGTATAAGATGACGCAGTTTTTGAAAGGAGTGACAACAATAGTTCGGACGAAAGTAATACGAATGGTGACATTAACGAGACGAGTGATAGTACCGAGAGTGAAGATGAACTAAATATTGCTAGTATGAGTTATGTTAACAATAAATAAATATTATGATCCGGAAGTAACATTAAAACATATTTTTCTAAAAATCGTAATATTGAGGTGCGTTCTATCGTCCGGTGCGTCTTATAATCCGAAAAATACGATATATTAGAGGCCGACATTTTTGACAATTTTGATATCCGATCCGATTCGACTTGATGCAAGATCCGATTCGATCCGATCCGACTCAATCCGAGATCCGATCCAAAATCCGATCCGAGATCCGATCCGAAATCCGATTCGAGATCTGGAGGTACATTTTTTTAATTGATTATAACTCTGAAATTATATTAGTAAAAAATTTAAAAAAATTAAAAATATTATATACTCCATTCCCTGTATGAAAACGATGACGTCATATGTGGACGAAGTTATCATAGATACAATGAAATGTAGCTATATTTTTTTAATAATTTTGTAACGAATTTAAAGCCAGACAGTCGAGAATATTTCAGAAATCTTCTCGAGAAACAAGTGCGTAGCAGCGTGACCTCACTTGAGTTCGCTCGCATGTCTGAGCCTGTGGTTTGACGGAATATTCTAGGACATTCTGGAATATTCGAGAACTGTTCTACGCACGGGAGTATATAAGCCGAGGTCGAGTGGCTGAGTTAATAGTTGATAGTTGACAGTAGACTTCGAACTTGTAATATAAATGTGGTAAAATAAATAACAGCTCAAGTGTACGTAATATAAATAATAGTGTTAGTGACCGTTATATAAATAATATTAGTGTTTAAATATTTATTGTAGTGTTAAGTAGTTTTAAATAAGTTTCTGTTATTTTTATATTCATTAATTAAATAAATACTTTTATTTTCGTTTAACATAAATAGTTGTGAGTCATTTCTGTGCCTTAAACAATCTACACACTTCCAGAAAGACGAAAAACGTTACAATTGGTGTCAGGTGTGGGGTTATTAAATAGTGAAGTGTGTAGTAAAAATAAATAAAATGGCGTCGTTCGGTTTAAAACTAAGTGAATTAAAAGTGGTGGACCTAAAGAGGGAATTAGAGGAGCGAGATTTGGACTCATCCGGGTTAAAATCAACGTTACAACAACGTCTGCGAGAAGCTTTAGTGGCGGCAAATCTGGATCCTGAGGAATATATTTTTGAAATTGGATCGAATGACAATCGTAAAATTTTGGAGAAATTAGAAGAAAATTCCAGAACTTTGCAAAAGCAGTTGGAAGAAAGTTCTAGAACTTTAAAAGAAGAATTAACCGGATCCGTGCAACATCAAATAGAAGAAAGTTCTAGAACTCTAAAAGAAGAATTAACCGGATCCGTGCAACATCAATTAGAAGAGAATTCCAGAAAATCTGAGGAAAGTTCCAAAATCCTAAAAGAAGAATTAGCAGAAAATTCTAGAACCTTGGAGCAGAAGTTGGAAGAAAGTTCTAGAATTCTAAAAGAAGATTTGGCGGAAAATTCTAGAACATTGGAGCAAAAGTTGGAAGAAAGTTCTAGAACTCTAAAAGAAGAATTAACCGGATCCGTGCAACATCAATTAGAAGAAAATTCCAGAAATTCTGAAGAACGTTCTAGAATTTTAGAAGAGAATTTAAATGAATTGAAAAACGAATATGAAAAGAAAATAGAACAGTTAGAAAATAAATTCCTCACTGCAACTGCAGCATCAAATTTATGTCCTGGTGTGGTTGAAACAGAAGCAGCAAGTGAAAGGAAAATAGCAAAAGGTGAGACTGCATCAACAATTCGTATAAAAACACCGGAATTTGATGGAAAAACATCGTGGCCGAATTATTTGAGGCAATTTGAAGCTGCTGCAAAAGCTAACGGATGGTCACCGAGAGAGAAAGCAATTTCATTGACAGTAGCGTTGCGTGGTAATGCCGTCGATATCTTGCAGATACTGAAGCAAGAAGAACAAGAAGACTACGACCAGCTGGTTAAGCATTTAGATATGCGATATGGAAATGCGCACCTAGAACAAGTGTATCAAACGCAATTAAGAAATCGATATCAGAGGTCGAATGAAACTCTCCAAGAATTTGAAGCTGACGTTGCTCACTTGGTTCGCCTCGCACATCCTACAGCCCCGGACAGCGTATTAGAGTGCTTAGCTATCCAAACATTTATTTATGGGACCCGAGATGGCGAAATTCAACACGCATTAAGATTGGCTCGACCAAAAACATTAGCCGATGCACTGTCTCTTGCGTTAGTACAAGAAGCTGCAAAACTAGCTTCGCGTAGCCAATCTAAAGTACGATTAATAAGCAGCGACGTTAAGAACGAAGATAATGAAGATATAGAAGAGAAGGTACGACGAATCGCTACAGAAATACTTGGAGGAAAGAAGAGAATTCGTTGCTGGAACTGCGGTGAATTAGGACACCCGCGAAGACTTTGCGGGAAGCCCCTTAAAAAGAAAACAGATGAAGGAAAACTAAGTCGGGTTGATGCGAGGGGGCAGTCGTCGACCCGTATTCTGGTAGCCCCACATTCCATCGGATATGTCGCCTCTCTTCATCATCAAGTCAACAGCATTTTCGTGGATAGTCTTGTTGACGGAAGGCCACTCAAAATGTTGCTGGATACGGGTGGGACAAAAACAATAATAAGATCCGACTTGACTAAGAAGTTTGCACCAACACAATTATATCCGACGAAGTGGCGATTACGTACAGCAACTGGAGAACTAGCTACATCGTCAGGAGAGTTAGATGTAACCATCAACATCGGCAACACCTCCCTCAAACATCGTGTGTTGGAAGATGACTTTATTCTTGGAATGGACGTCATGGAAAAATATGGTTTTAAACTGGATCTCAAGCACGGCGTAATAGTAGTAAATGATGAAGAGATCGTACTGCATCCACGAGAGGACGAAGTTGCACGTGCTTTAATAACCGAAGATGTTCCGGAGCGAAGTGAGACCATTGTGGAAGCACAACTCGAAGGAAAATTTTGTGCAGGAAATGTTACCATGTTGGAACCCCGAAATAATGATGAAGAAACTGGTCGTGGAGTGATAGTTGGAAAATCACTGGTAAAGGCCAACAAGATAATACCAGTTCGAATGATGAACATAAATAAGTATCCGGTTAAAATTAAACAAGGCACTATAGTAGGGGAATGTTCATCCGTATCTTCGATCATTAGAACAATGGTAACTCAGAGAACACCAATTAGCACGATTCCGGATACACTGCTCAGTCAAATATCAACATCTTTTCACGGACTGACATCTGACGAGAAAATCAAAGCGAAGAATTTAATTCACAAGTATCAAGATGTCTTCGAATATGACAAGAAATCCAAGGGCCGAACAAACGTTGTCCGGCATAAAATCTACACTGGAGATGCAAGACCCATCCGCCAAGGAGCAAGACGATTACCACTGACAAAGCGAGAAGAAGCTGAAAGGATAATAGAAGAAATGAAGAAGGAAGGCGTGATTGAACCTTCAAGTAGTCCATGGGCTTCACCAGTGGTATTAGTGAAGAAGAAGGATGGATCCACCCGATTCTGTGTAGATTACCGTCAACTTAACAACGTGACGAAAAAGTATAGTTATCCACTTCCCCGAATAGACGATACACTGGACACGTTGGCTGGGTCAAAAATATTTTCGACGTTGGACCTAAAAAGCGGATACTGGCAAGTTGACTTGGACCCGAAAGACCGTGAAAAGACAGCTTTTACCATCGGAACAGGACTTTGGCAATTCACAGTTATGCCATTTGGACTTTGCAATGCTCCTTGCAACATTTGAACGACTTATGGAAACCGTGTTAGCTGGGCTGTCATGGAAAACCTGTTTGGTGTACCTCGATGATATTATTGTGGTTGGAAAAACATTCGAGGATCACATGAAGAATTTGGAAGAAGTTTTCCAAAGATTGAAACAAGCAAATCTCAAGCTCAGCCCGAAGAAGTGTCATCTGTTCCAGAAGAAAGTGCATTATCTCGGGCATGTGGTTTCTGGTAACGGAATTGCAGTGGATGAGGACAACATAAAAGCTGTAAGGAACTGGCCAGTACCAAAGGACAAGCATGAATTGAGAAGTTTCCTTGGTTTATGCACTTACTATCGCCGATACGTGCAAGGATTTGCCAACATTGCTAAACCACTGACACGGCTTACTGAAGAAGGTAGAAGATTTGTTTGGGAAAACGACTGTCAAACAGCATTTGAAAAATTGAAGGATTCTCTGACAACCGCGCCAATCTTAAGTTATCCACTTCCACTTTCGGAAGGCAAATTCATTTTGGATACCGATGCCAGCAATGTTGGGATTGGCGGCGTCCTCTCTCAAGTACAAGGTGGTCGTGAAAAAGTTATTGCCTACTTCAGTAAGACACTGTCGAAACCGGAAAGAAACTATTGAGTCACCCAGGCACGATCATCTCAGAAGCCCACCTATCGCACCTTATGGGAGGCACTGATCGATTTGAGGGAACATCTTTTAAACAACGATGTCATGAAGCTGGCGGTACCAAAATTGGGTTGTGGACTGGATGGGTTAGAGTGGAGAATAATTAGGAATATGTTAGAAGTTCTTTTCCACCGCACCGGAATTGAAATTCTTGTCTGCAGCATTGACCCCAAAGGAAGAGCGAAATTAGATCGCACTGTGGATTGTCACTTCTTTAAGACCTCAGGATGCATTAAGGGTTCGACTTGCAGATTTCGTCATAACTTCTCCGAAACCCATCAACGTCTGTTCCGAGACGAAACAGCTTTAAGGAGGGGGCAGTGTAACGAATTTAAAGCCAGACAGTCGAGAATATTCCAGAAATCTTCTCGAGAAACAAGTGCGTAGCAGCGTGACCTCACTTGAGTTCGCTCGCATGTCTGAGCCTGTGGTTTGACGGAATATTCTAGGACATTTTGGAATATTCGAGAACTGTTCTACGCACGGGAGTATATAAGCCGAGGTCGAGTGGCTGAGTTAATAGTTGATAGTTGACAGTAGACTTCGAACTTGTAATATAAATGTGGTAAAATAAATAACAGCTCAAGTGTACGTAATATAAATAATAGTGTTAGTGACCGTTATATAAATAATATTAGTGTTTAAATATTTATTGTAGTGTTAAGTAGTTTTAAATAAGTTTCTGTTATTTTTATATTCATTAATTAAATAAATACTTTTATTTTCGTTTAACATAAATAGTTGTGAGTCATTTCTGTGCCTTAAACAATCTACACACTTCCAGAAAGACGAAAAACGTTACAATATTATTCGTACCTATGCGAATGACATAACGTATGTCTTAATAAGTTAAGACACACGTTTCATGTTTTTCACGTTCTATCACATTTATTATTTGAATGAAAACGTATGTCAGTTCTTGCTAATACGAAAATTTATATTTACTTTGTTCACATTTGTTTATAAAATAAAAATAGAGACCTATGGCCATGATTTTGTTATTTTCTCGCCTGTCATTTCTAAGTTTGTGACATTTTTGATACATACATAAATACAGACTGAGAAATAAGAAATGGCTAGAAAAATTTTGGGTAATGAAATGCAGAAATGCGTTTGTCATCTTCATGATTATTTTGCGCTGGAGTTAGATAATCGAGGACCTTTAATTAATTTAACTGTAGTACAAGAGGTAATGTGCATTTTATTTTGTATTTTCACATATAAAAATGTATATTCTTTTGAGTTTTATTTTACAAAATTACAAATATTTCAATAAGGTAAGTAATATTTTTCGTGAGTTAAGATAAATTTATATTTGGTTTCTTTTATAAAATAATTAAATTTTATAAAGTAATAAATATTTTAATCTGACATTTAATTTTCAGGTTATGTTTTAAAAATGTCAATGTAATACCAATGTAAACGTTTTAAGCACAAAATCTTGAATCACATGGATACCGAATGTGACGTAATCGTTTTCATACAGGGAATAGAGTATACCACAAATTTTTTAATTTAGTCATGTGATACTGCAGGCTTGAAGGTGGAGTTACATTTTTCATTTGTTTATAACTCTGAAATGACATTAGTAAAAAATTGCTGCATACAGCAAAAGTTAGCAAATAATGATCAAATAATTATTACATTAATTATTTAGTGGCACTGAAATGTCGTACCTCCAACTTCACGGGCCTCCAATGGGGACTTATACAATTCAAATTTTACGGTTGCCATCTAGTGAGTAAAACAAAATTTAATGCTTTGTTATGTAGCGAACATGGCAGTTTTACAGTTTGACGTTTATCACGTGATCCAAACGTGAAACGTCAAACAAATATGGGTATATGCGGGGAGTAGTGCTGAAAGGAGAAGGTGTCACCTCGTTCTTTCTACAAATTTGTTGTTTCACACAAAATTGTGTGGAGGGGGGTCTGCTGCATGTGACGTCAAAATTGTAAGTCCCCATTGCAAAGAGAAAATAGTTAGAAACTTCTAATTTAGTAACTAACAGGCAGATTCATAAAGCGGGTTAGCGTTAACACCGTTTTTAATATTATCTATAACTCTGTTTCAAATTAAAACAGATTAAAGAAATAAACTAAATTTGATACTAATTAACTATCTTTTTAGCTCAAGTTAAAATAAACTTGTTTCGTACATTTAAATGAGAGTTAAAAACGAAATAAAAAATGGTGTTAGCGCTAATCCGCTTTATGAATCTGCATGTATATGAATAACAAGTAAACAGGAAATATTTAACACAAGTACTCGTATTACGTAAATAGTTTTGCTACACGTTCGTATTTTTTTGCCATTCCATTGATAAAAATGATAAATTTGTATAAAAATACATAATTTAATTTCAAAGTTTATAAAATTAAAATTAAAATTATCGAATATAAGTCCGAGAATAGTTCAAAATTTGATTTTTTCAGTACAAGTGCCTTCCTAATTCGTAAAATATGAAACTAGTGAGCGTAGCATAACCGCGCCGCACCCTGCACCCCGGAACAGTAAAACCCATAAAAATCTACCTGCTATTTCATTACAACGTACTCCACAAAAGAAGCTATTCTGGCTGCATCCTATTTCTTGTTACGCGCTAAAAACTTAGTGAAAATCAATCAAAATCAAGTTTCCAGCTGAGCACCACATTTTAACGAAAAACGCTCTGAGATATATATATATATATAATATTAAGAAAAACTACTATTTCATGTAGATACTCGTAGCATATTATAAAACGGTGTTGAATTTTTTAACGACGCAATTGTTTATTTTTATAATTTCAATTGTCTCACTTACTCGAAGCTTAATCAAGAAAAACTCTGACATAAGTGAAATATTGTGATACATTAAGCTTTTATTAAAAAAATTTATAAATTTGAATTTATAGTTCAGTCACAGGAGAAACGTATTTTCTGGCGTTGTGGCAGAGAACTCCGGAGCGCCCTTTAGTGTTTTATATACCAAAAAAACACAAGTGTAACACAAAATTTTATCCACAACTCATGGTGATGACTCTGTGGACGTGTATCGCTTATGTTTCCCTATGTGGATTGGATACACGAACCGCCTCGTCCAAAATACTTCACAAAAACACTGCTTCGGGACACTGTGGTGTTGGGAAGTGGGCCACAACAAACAAATCGTTGAAACGAACCCGAGTTTTCACTTGATCACTCTTTTTAGCTTTTTAACCTCGAATTTTAATGCACTCAGTTTTGATATCCCATCCTCGTTGCCAATTATATTTTTTTGTTATTGAAACAATGTTTTTAAAAAGATTTCTTTATTAGTCGACGGCTAGATACAGAGTGTCTAATCTATCTTTCAACAAGTCTTTAATAAGTTCACAATGCTAGCATGCGTCTGTTTCTGATAAAAGGAATGATCAACTAGACATTACTTATCATCTTACATTCTCTCATATAACTTAGACGATGTACAGTAATAGTGAAAGGATGGGTTCTTGAAGATCTCGCTGGGTAAAGATGTGCCATTTTGCTTAATCAGCTTCATTGGTTGACATCAGCATACCGTAGTGCTTGAGCTTACGCCACTACGGCAAGTAGACTTTGTGCAGGAATACGGCAGCACCATGTACTTCAAACTCATCGTGTTGATAACATACTTGGTGAATGCAGCGATTTCTACAAATACGAGGTATGGCTATTAAATAACGAGACTGACGCTGCTACAGACAAAGTACGCATGCGCCAAACACAAGCGACCGTGAGCTTTTTAGCTTGAAGCTTTCTCTTTCGAATACAGTTCATCTCGATTCTATAAACAAATCTGTATAGCCATAGCATTCGTTCTAATTAGAGTTGTTTTTTTGTTTCGTCGAAAAAATGTTAAGTGCAACATTAGAGCAACGAATTATTGTGAAATTTCACATGAAACTTGGAAAAATTGCTACTGAAACTTATAATTTATTGAAAAAAGTACCCGAATTGTGGAAGGGCAAGTCATGGTTTCTTCATCAAAAAAATACGCTGGCTCATTTCACAATATCTGTCAATAAATTTCTAGCCAAGTACAGCATCACAGTGTTGGACCATCTGCCTTATTCGCCAGATCTTGCACCGTGCGATTTCTATCTGTTTCCTAAGGTGAAATTTGCCTTACTAGCAACAAGATTTGAGCTTTGAAAGAGAAATCGGCACGCGTTCTGAAGAAGCTGACAGAAGAAGACCTCTAGCACTATTTCGAACATTGGAAGATTCGCATGAAGCATTATAGGGATAGAGGAGGGGTGTATATTGAAAGTTATAATAAGTAAATAGGTATGGAATCAAAATAAAATGTTAAAACAGCATCAGTCTCGTTATTTAATAGCCACTCCTCGTAGTCATATATCTTGCGCTCCGAAAACAATGTTGCGGTTGAATGTTATGTAGTCACTAAATACGACGTTTAAAATTAGATATGTTGAAATGAACAAAGACATAAAATATACCTGCACAATGAATTCCACCAATGAATTATACTTTAAAATAATTGTTTGAAGGACAACCAGGTATTTTATTGTACATGCAGTTTTCTTTTTTTTTTAAATATATAATTTAAAATGTGTAAATATTTGTAAGGAAATAAATTACGACTTTATATTTATACCAACTTACCGAAAATGTTTTTTTTTGTATTTATTTATATATGGAAAGGACTTGAATGTATATGACCTTTAATGGTATTTTAAATATTTTAGAGAAATAGAAAATTAATTGGAACATGGAATATAATGATAAGTTAAGTTGGATAAAATATAATAATCTGATGCAAAAGCAATGGAAACGTAAATGAAAAATAATAACTTGTTAAGACGTTATTTGCAATCAAATAACTGTAGATAATATATGTCTATATTCATGATTCAGCTGACTTTTATAGGTCATATATATAATTTTTCGCTTTCACCATTTATGCAAGTTAATGCCAATTATATATCAATATATTCTACAGTCAAAACGAATTAGAAGATTCATTTATATGAAAAAGAATATATTTTCCATTGTCCACAAATGTACCATAAAACTCTATTTTGTGAATAATCAGGTAATTTGAACATTTTAAAAATTTCTTACTTTTCACGTTTTTGTGGCATATTCCTGATTGGCATACTTCTTTCTTTTCGTTACTCAACTACGAGTATTTCTGGAGCAAGTTCCTCTACATAAAATTTCCTTAATATTGGAGGCATCCATTTAACAAACTCGTCAATTTTTTTTTAAAACTATGTAATGAGACCCATTTCCTATTGAGTTTCTTCTAAATAAATAAGTAACAAAATATAAATACTGGAACTTGATTATTCTGATTTTAGAAACATAGTCTCGTGATATAAATGTTATGTTTTCTTTTATCGTCTATCTCATACAGCTAAACTGTAACAGTATAACAAAATATTTATTTGCATTTTATTATGGTGAAATGTTTGAGGTTAGAAGTGAATTACTTTCTATAATCGTAGATTTAAAAACTTTTATGTTGAAAATTAAAATATTTGAAACGTGCACAATATTTATATGTGACAGTTCTGCATTTAATACAAAATGTTATTTTTTATTTCTATGTTTACTATTATATTATTATTATTATTACTGATTACTCCACTCCACTCTTCACTGGACTCTGACTTAAAATTAACTTAATCTACCATTCGCTCCTCGCTCTCGCTCTCTCTCTCTCTCTCTCTCTGACTTACTAACTGACCTTACGCTACTATATACAATTATTTAAGTGTAAAAGTACTAATACAAGATGCTACCAAAAAGTCCCCGAATTTTTATTTTTTTTAAGTTGTATTTATTAAAACTTCAAACCAACAAAATGTCTTCTTCAAAATAATCCACACCTACAGTTATATAGTTGTCCCATCATTTTTGCCACTGTTCAAAACACTTTTTGTAATCATTTTTTATCAACAGCGATTAGGACCTCCTGCAATAATTTGAATCTCGTTAACAGTTTCAAATCTCTTACCTTTCAGTTTGGTTTTCATTTTTGGGAGACGAAAAAGTCGCAAGGAGCGAAATCTGGTGAGTAAAGGGGATGGAGAAGAACATTTGTTTGCGTGGATGTCAAAAATTCGCAGAAAACCAGAGATGTGTGAGCCGGTGCATTGTCGTGGTGGAAATGCCTCAAAACGTTCACCTAGAAGTTACCCGTTATTGTTGTACCCCTTGATCATTAATTCCAGTTGAAAGACTGTGACGTTCCTATTTATCTTTTCTTTTTTTCTTCCAAAAATCATAATTTTCAATCATACATTTTCTTGCTTCTGTGCCTAAAAATTAAATATACTTACTTGTTACTTTTTCTTAATTCTAATTAATCATTTTGTTTATTCATTTCATCTCGTTCATAATTAGTTATTATTTAGTTTTTATATTCATACCGCGTGGCTAAACATTGTTTCAATTTGAGGTTATATTTACATTTTGTCGTGACAGATGTTTAGTTAGTAATTTTTATTTACTTAATTCTACCAGTTTAGTGACATTTAATTGTATTCACATCAATCATTGTTCTGTCTCTGTCTTGCGCATTAGTTTCTGATCTTCTATCCTTTTTATTCGTTTCTCAGTCTCGCATGGCCAACCTTCGGAACTTGGCGCGTCTTTTGATTATCTTCTGTACTTTTCCTAATTTTCTTTATCTTACCGCGATTTTCGAAATGATCGCGAATTTCGCGAAATTTTGCAGGGTGACACGAGTCACGGTTGGAATTTTAGAGACGACGGTCGTTTAACGGTTTCTTTGAGTTTTCGCCATTTTTCACCGACTAAAAATTACGATTTTTCGTCTTTTGTGTCGTTGCCGAGTGTTATCGCGATTTAGTCCGGTGAAAATATTTATTTCCGCGAGTGGAGTTTGTATACTTCCACACGGAACGCCCGTACGGGGATTTGCGTTGCGATTTCTTGGAATCCTGAAGCCCGACGTCCACCGCTCCATCACGTTTCGTTTTCCTCATCTTCATCAGTTCACCACACCACGGTACCAGCCCGTACATCTGGCCCAGGTGTTCACGTCCTTCGCGTCTGCGCTAGCTCACCTGCAGAAGTCGCGCGAGAGACAGATAAGTGGTCAGAGTGTTTGTGACGAGTGGATTGAAGCAAAGTTTATGCTTCGTGCGGTTGCACTTTATTTTCATTCTAGTTTAATTTATTTAATTTTGTGGTCCTTCCGACCTTTATTTTTGGGAACGTTAATTTTGTTGGCCTTCAGCCGCAACCTTAAGGTGCAGTTTAATTGGTTTTGCATTTCCTGCATGTATTTTATTATTTATCTTATTATATATTTTTGTGTGAACGTGGATGTTCGTTTGTTTTACGCCTTAATTATTTTTCTTGTAGCTTATTTTCCTTATCGCCGCATTTTGATTTATGTAAATTATTGTTTGCGCCTGCGCTGTGTTCCCACAGTTCTGCGCGACCACACCCGTCTTATTTGTAAGTCGTCTGGCCAGCTTCGACAGTTAGGGCCCATGTAGTACCCACATTTATCGGGCGTTGGTCTCAGAGCTTGAGGCAAGATAGTTGCTGGTGTCCGCGTTCATGTTCTCCCCCATTCTAGTTTTTCGGCGTCGCGGACATCTTTTGTGTCATCTTATTTATTTGTTATATTTTCATTTATGGGTTAATAAAATTAATTATCAAGTTAGGTTACCGTTTTTCCTTTCGACTGCCCCGATTTGTTTTTCAGCGAATTTGCAGGTACCGCTCCGGCTGTCAACTGCGAATATTTTGCCTTGCCCTATCGTAGTCTAGCGGATGAGGACCCCTTCTCCCTGAGGAGCCGGCAGCCTCATCCCCGTGAGGTAATTTTTATTACAACCCCCGCGCGGTACGTGATAAGACGTCTAGAGCGCTCATCGTCTTCAACACTCACTCTTCCATTCTTGAACCTTTTAAACCATTGAAAGGCTTGGGTTTTTTCCATGACTTCTTTGGTGACTTTCGGTCGCCGTTTTCTTGAGCTTGAAACAAAATTTGATGTAAATGCGTTGCTATTTCAAATTGCTCATCACGCTATCGCAGAACACAACAATCAGTAACAAAGATATCACCATATTGATACGACAAAAGAACTCAAAATGTTGTTAAAACAAAAGGGAGGGTTTGGGAGATGTGCTAGTGCTGAAATCTTGTAACCCTCCCTTCTCCAAAGGAGAATTAACAAATAATTTAAATGGGTTCTTGTCAGACCGGAGAAAGGACAAATGCAAAAGTTTGTTGGAAATAAGTATGTACTTACAATTTGGTATAACAAACAACAATGATTTATTCACACTTAATTTAATTCAAAGGTTTCTTCTGCTTTTGCGCCGACTTTTTGGAACACACACTTCACTCACAACCGTGACTAACTTTACCCTTCTCTTGATTATTGTGACTTTTTACATGGTTGATGTTATTGAGTTCATGCTGAACTCTACCGTCTACTCTACTCTTACTCTACTCTGAATCTGACTCTACTAATGAATGAATGAATACTAACCTTACACTATTATATCTAATTACAATGTACTAAGTCAGCAAATAGTTAGCTACTAACGTCAAACAATATTATTTTGAATACCTGACCTCATTTCAACATAACCTAATTTACTCAATTATATTCACTAAGAATGTGCTGAATTTGACTTGTTACAATCCAGCACCAAATCGGTGCACTACAGTAGTTTGGGTAGCATGTTGTATATGACAGTTTAGTGAATAAGATCCATATGACCTTACGTTACTTTCGTATGATTTGACATAGTTTTAAGTTTTCACTTCAATTTTGAGTGTGCAAAGTTAAAAATATAAATTAGCTACAGTTGAATTTATTGTGATAAGTTACGTCAACAAATTCCTAGTGAATACAAATAAGTGAATAGGATATGCTGAATTATTAGGCATTTTCAGTCTAGCGTTGAAGTTGCTTGATATTGCACAACGTAACGCGTAGATTCGAATCCCGATCTAAGTATGGATGTTTGTGATGTATTTGTAAGAGTTAGATGGAGAACAACAGCTTCGCGCCTGACCGTAAATGGTCAATAACATAAAATAAATTAATGATATCTAGAAAATTATTTGTATTATAGTAATTAATATCATTTCAAGTTAAAATTGATCAATGCATAAAATTATCCTTGTGGACCAACATCTACTAACATGCAGATACCGTGATTTAAGAAACAGCAACAATAATCAGAAACGGACTATTAAATTTTTTGAAAACTATTTTGTGAACAATAATTATTTTTCTATTTCTTATAAAATTAGTATTACATATTCAATGTTGCTGGTGTGAATTTAGAAGCAATCTATTTAATTTTAGAGTTAATAATATTTTAAAGAAAATAAAATATCAAGTTGTATTCTGTTGGACAAACCGAAATGGGACAAAATAATGATGACACGGCGTTTAGAAATTATTTTTCCTCTCGTTCGATGCGTCCTAAGCAGCAATGGCACAAAATATGAATTCGCTTGACATATAATGCACACCCTGCTCTCTGATATGTGTCTAGAGATAAATGAAGGATATGCCTTTCAACTGTCGCCGTATGCATTGCTATATTAATTTCCGTCACTAACTCGGATTCGATGACGTACAATTCGTATTTTTATATTTTCGTTTTCGGCGCTGGTGATCTGTCAATCTTTAGATTGTAGTATTTTCATTATGGATCTTATCTTTCATTTTTATAGTAGTTTAGTTTTTTTTTTAATAGTATATTTTCTTTCATATCGTTATTTGTTTATATTGGTTACGTGTATACAAGCGCTGAGTTATTGTATGTGGTGATTTAAATGGCTGGGTGGGAGTTAAGAGAAGCATGTCTGGGAATGTATTGAGTAAGTTTGGTGATGCGAGAGTAAATGAAAGCGATAGGAAAATACTTTCTTTTTGTTTGGAGCGTGATCTCTTTGTTTTCAATTCTGCCTTTAAACATAAATTAGCTGATTTGTATACATAAGAGAATGTGAGTGAGAATAAACGGAGTATGATTGATTTTATTTTGTATGACGAGCGATTGAGTAGTTTAGTTGTAGATACGTGTGTGAAACGTTGTGCTGAATTGGGTACGAATGACCATTATTTGGTGGTATCACGTATACGTCTAGATAAATGTGCAAAAGAAGTTTGTGGTGAATGTAGTTTATGCTCTTGTCCAAAGAATGCATGGTGGAATGAAGAAGTAAAAGAAGCGATTGTGTTGAAAAAGAGAGCATATTTGCGATTTTTAAATGTGAAAAATGTGCCTGCAAGTTTACGTGATGAATACTTGCTGAAATACAAGAGGTTAAATAAATGTGTTAAGAGAGTAGTGAGAGAAAGCAAGGCGCGTTTTGATTATTTAATGAGTGAAAGATTGATTAATGACTTTAGTATGAATAAAATAATATAAGGGCAGTGAAAGCGATTAAGAGTGCAGATGGTGAGTTATTGTGGAATGAATCAGATGTGAGTACTTTAGGGCTTTATACGGTAGCATTAATAGACCGAATGGTTGTAGTTCAAATATTAGAGAAAATGTTAGTGGTGATAAATGGGATATAGATGAGAGTGATGTTAGGTTCGCATTAATGCGTCTGACGAATGGTAAGGCTTCCGGTTTGGATAGTATATCGAATGAGATGTTGAAGTATGGAGGCGAGAGGTTATTTGACTGGTTAGTTTATTTGTTTAGATTTTGTTTAAAACGGTGTGTGGCTCCTGATGATTGGAAACGTGCTATCATTCGTTCTTTATTTAAAGGAAAGGTAGTTCGAGTGAATGTACTAATTTTCGTGCGATAAGTTTCTTATTTGTAAGGTATGAACCTTAACAATCTCCCAGTTAAGCGATATGCAATGTGGTTTTCTGCCTGAGAGAGGGTGTGTAGATCAATTGTTTTCTCTTCGTATGATTGTTGAAAAGTCACTTGCTAAGAACAAGAATGTGTTCTGTGGCTTTCTAGATCTTCAAAAAGCATATGATAGTGTTCATCGCGAGACATTATGGAATGTACTACTAGAGTAGAGGTCGGCAAAAATATCCGAAATCCGAATCCGATCCGATCCGAAGTCGGATTCGGATCGGATCGGATCGGAGCTCTCTCGGATCGGATTCGGATCCGATCCGAAAGTCGAATAAAATATCCGATCCGAAAGTCGGATAAAAGATCCGATCCGAAAGTCGGATAAAAGATCCGTTTCGAAAGTCGGATAAAAGATCCGATCCGAAAGTCGGATAAAATATCCGATCCGAAAGTAGGATAAAAGATCCGATCCGAAAGTCGGATAAAATATCCGATCCGAAAGTAGGATAAAACATCCGATCCGAAATTTACATACATAACATTTAAGTACTCTTATTAAAATCATAAATTCCAATTCCTCTTTAAAGAAATATAACGCGACGTTATATTTATAAGCATTTATGTACTGTGATAAAAATTATTAAATAACGTTACAACAAAATATGTCTCTTTAGTTTTTTATAACAAAATTATTTATGAAATTTCATCTATAACTTTTATTTTTCTTTCGCATATGCAACGTTAAAATTGGTTTAGTATAAATAGGAAAAACTGTATTGATCTAATGACACGTCTGGTCGGATCGGATCTCGGATCGGATCTCGGATCGGATCTCGGATCGGATCTCGGATCGGATCTCGGATCGGATCTTTGGATCGGATTTCGGATCGGATTTCGGATCGGATTTCGGATCGGATCTCGGATCGGATCTCGGATCGGATCTCGGATCGGATCTCGGATCGGATCTCGGATCGGATCTCGGATGGGATCTCGGATCGGATCTCGGATCGGATCTCGGATCGGATCTCGGATCGGATCTCGGATCGGATCTCGGATCGGATCGGATCTCGGATCGGATCTCGGATCGGATCTCGGATCGGATTTCGTATCGGATCTCGGATCGGATTTCAGATCGGATCTCGGATCGGATCTTCGGATCGGATCTCGGATCGGATTTCGGATCGGATCGGATCTCGGATAGAGTCGGACCGGATCGGATCGGATCGGATCTTGAATCAAGTCGGATCGGATCGGATCGGATATCAAAATTTTCAAATATGCCGACCTCTATACTAGAGTACGGTATAAATGGCAATTTGTTGGGGGCAATTCGTGCGCTGTATGAAGGTAGTGAGGCTGCGATGAGAGTTAATGGTAGATTGAGTGATTGGTTTTGTATAGATATTGGCGTGAAACAAAGTTGTGGGATGTCTCCGTATTCCTTTCATTTATATATGGATATTTGTTACGAACGGCGTTAAATGGGGCGGATAGTGTATATATTGGTGGTAGTGTTGTGCCTGCGTTACCGTATGTGAATGATGTTGTTGTTATGAGTGAATCTAAAGAGCAATTGAGACGAATGATTCTAAGTATAAATGAAGTAGGAAAAGATTAAAATTTGTTATTAAATGTTGATAAATGTGAAGTGTTAGTGTTTGAAAAGAGCGATTTGGTGACTGACAGCAATGTTTCGGTGAATGGTATGAGATTGGGTCAAGCGAATGAGTTTTTATATTTGGGTAGTATGTTTTAGAGGGATGGAAGTATTGATTGTGAGATTGAAAGAAGAGTATCTGCAGGATGCAAGGTATTAGGCGCACTGGGAATCTTTGCTCGAAATGTAAATGTATCCAGAGATGCTCGATTGAGTGTGTATAATGGTATTTTAGTGCCTACATTGATATATGATAGTGAATGTTGGGTGTGGATGAAGAAACATGAACGTCGTATAACTGCTGTGGAAATGAGGTATTTGCGTGGTGTGTGTGGTTATAGAAGAAGAGATCGTGTCCGGAAGACATTTACCTATTATGATTGTCAAATTTAACAGAATTTAATTACAAAATTAGCTATAATTCAGTTAAGATAGTTTGGGCATGTAGAACGTATGTCGAATGAGAGATTGGTGAAACAGGTATATGTTGGTGAAATTGACGGTGAAACCTTGCGTGGGCGACCTATGAATCAATGGGTGAATATGATTTAAGGATTGTTGCGTGAACGAAAGTTTCCGATATAATGAACAAACGTGCTTGTATGAAAGGAATTATGAATGTGGATGAAGCTAAAGAGGTGTGTCAGGATAGGAACGTTTGGCGAAGATTAATTGCGGAATGAATTTGACGAGTTTAGAAAAGTGCAGGATTTCTGATTTTAGTTTTGTTGTTTAGTAATTTAATTAGAGTGTTAACCTGCAATTGTGTGAAATTCACTTTCAAAAACAAGCGCAGGAACGACACTCCCTTCGTTTCGTATCTTTTTTATTCGTTTTCTGATTTTACATTGAGTGTTTAACTGCAATTGTGTGGAATTCACTTTCAAAAACAAGCGTAAAGCGACACTCCCTTTCTTTCTTATCTTTTAATTTGTTTTCATTTCTTACGTAAGGTGTTTAACTGCAATTGTGTGGAATTCACTTTCAAAAACAAGCGCTGGACGACACTCCCTTCCTTTCTTATCTTTTTGTTTAATTTTCAGTTACTGCATTGTGTGGACTTTTGTTTCATATACAGGTGCAGGCTATCGCTTTCATCTTTTCTAATCTTTGTAGATTCGTTGTTAGTTTCATTATTAGATTCGTTGTTAGGAGTAAGAGTGAGTAATTTGAGATGTTTTATGTATATGTCATGTACTGCGACGTATCTGCGTAGCGATACGGCAAAGACAAATTGGCGACGGTATGCTCGGGCGCCAATTGCTCGGAAGCAATCCGGTCGGAGAAGAATAGGGTGTGGTCGATGAAAACAAAATAAAACACAGCAGTTCAATAAAAATAATAAAATGATATATTTTATTCCTTGGTAGGTGAGTATGTGCCAGGGAGGCAGTAGGATGATGCCGGGAGTGGTAATTTTTGCGGAGATGGTCGCTGAGGTGACCACGATGGTCGGCGGCGTGGTGAGCGTCGCGGCGGAGATGCTTGAGACGGTGACACGGTGATGCGAAACGGAGTGAGCACGCTGAAGGCGTCGTGGCGATGGTACGAATGATGAAATGATGATTCGCCAGCGATGAGCGGGGAGGAGTGGGGAAGCGGCGCACGGCCGGAGCCGCGACTCGCAACAACGATGTCGGCCACACCGCAGCGCCAACGTGTGAGACTCAGCTCGGTGACGAAGCGGGGGGGTCGAGCGACTCGTGCTACTCTGAGCCCGAGTCGGTACCGGTGAGAGGGGTGGGGAAACACACAGGTGACAGGACGGCAGGAGAGTGCGGGGTAGGTATTTGACACTTGCACGTAAACACTGAGAGCAACACACAACAATAGGACTAACAAAGGCCGGTTTGATGAACAAAATGTGCGAGACTCACACTCCACGGACCGCGAGACCTCGGATGCACAGTACGTGGCGCTGAACGGTCAAACCGGAATTTGACAGGTAAAAAAATAAAGGATGGGACTTACCACGGGTCGGGAACCTGGCGGAACTGACGACGGTGACGGCGATAACGGCGGTGACGGTGACAATGGTAACGGTACGACCGGAAGACGTAGATCTCGTTCTTCACGGACGACGTGAACACGCTTTCTGTAGTCGGACAATTTTGACTCGATAACTCAATTTCTGACTGACTGCCGATGTACGCTCCGCTCGCGTATTTATACTCAAAATCTTAATTAATCGCGTTGGATTAGGTTGGCGGCGGCTCGTACTATGTTAACCAAATGGGTGGTTTGGTTTCAGAAGGAAACTAGGTTAAAAACCACCCGATTTGGTTCAACTTAGGCTTGCCGACCGCCAGAGCTGGGCAAGTACCAGGACCAAAGTACTTAAGTATAAGTACCAGGACTAACCATGGTCAGTACTTGTTATGCAGTACTTTTTCAAGCACAGCTAGAAAATACTTAAGTAAAATACCAGTTTTTTTAGACCAAAGTACTTAAAAAATAAGTATTTTGCAAGTACCAGTATTGGGTATATTCGTATGAAATAGTTTTCCTGTTATTTATTTATATTAATAACAACATATTCTAAATATACATTTTGAAAACATGATTAAAAAATGAAAAGATTTTTTAATTTAAAAATAAATAGGTACATGCTAAATTTAGTATGGAGTCGGAAATTACAAAAAATCAGTCCTGCATTAACCGCAAAATCAAAGTACTCCAATGTTTCGAAATATTTAAGTACTTTTCGTGACTTTAGTAATATTGACGTACTTAATTATTTGAAAAGTACTTCAATATTTTTTACATTTACTATCCAAAAATGTAAGTCTTAAGTACAAGCTGAAATTTAGTACTTAAAAATTTCAAGTATTAAGTAACACAAAAATAAATGTACTTCAGTATAAGTATTAAGTACTAGAAGATACAAAAAATTGGTACTTAAGTACTAAAGTACTTAAGTATTGCCCAGCTCTGCCGACCGCAGAACGCGGAGACGTACACGTTATTAAAATTTGAGCGGGATCGGTGATTTGCCGCGCGTAAATGGGTCGCCAGGTCCGGCTTCGGATTATTTTGCGGTTGCGAAAAAACTATTTCGCGATTCTATTATTGTGACGAGCTACGTCGTCACAGTACGTCTAAGAAAGAAGACGAATGATAAGTGAATAGGAATGATGTGATTGAACGTTTGTTGTGTGATAAATGATTTCTAGTGTAATAAATGAAAGAGTTTATATGGATTGATCTATGAATGTGGTTAAAGTGAGGATGGTGTGTTTGGATGATGATATTTGACGATTATTATTTGTTGAATGTTATGAGTGAATATTTTATTTGTTGGGATATAGCGTGAAGATACTTATATTCGATTCCCACAGGCGTCAAACAAATTTCACCATTTTAAAACTACCCCTGTGGCTCCCCCACCACTATTATATATGGTGGCCGTGATTTGACGGCTGGTAACCGCACTTTACGCGGAAAATATATCACTTACCGAAATCTGCTGCGACAGAATGCTACACTCAGTAATTGGTAGAAGGCGGGATGATGTATTTATTTATTTATTTTTATGTATTTGTTTTAATGTTTAAATTTCCGTTGCAGTATATTCGTACACACGTAGTGTTTGTCGGATGAGTTACAGCGTTACCTGTTAAGCATACGAGCTACAGTGCATAGCGATACAAATAAATATTAAAATTTTTTAAAGCAGAAACAAATAACCGATATTCTTTTAAATATTTATTAGCAAAAGAATGTGATGACATATTGCTTTTAGTTTTTTAACATAGCTAATTTACATAATTTAGAAATAAAACATTGGTATTCTATATTAAAATATTTAATTTTATAACAAATTTCTATATTTTTACCATACACTAGATATTTTTAATAAAACTGTGTCTTAAAAAACAAACTAGAAGCGATTTATTTAATAATTTCATATTACGTATAGAAGTACATTACACAGTACTTTCAAAGTAATTAAGATAAAGGCGACAGTAGAGAGTTTTCGCCGTTCCTGGGTATGCCAAACGTGGCTCAGTTGCCTTTCACCTGATTTATGTAAAAATTATTATTGTATTGACGTCAAGGTCGCGATACGTGTCTAATTATTTCATTTTCTGAGAGATAAACAACTTTCATACGGCAGATCCTGTTTTTATAAATAACTTTAGATAGGTACTGGGTTGTTTCACAAATGATATTCAAACGTTACCTAAATAATATTGTTATAAGTAAGATTCATTTTACGTTGATAAAGTGAAACATTAGTGTAGTATGGGATTTAAGGTTAAATTATAACTTTCAATATGTCAGTTTGGCATACGTTTAATTTATTTATATATTACAAAAGTGAACGCATATTTGATAATATTACATATTTAAGTTGTAAATTACAATAACTTATAAATTGATTATTTTTATGATACACATTTTAAGTTTATGTCAGTTTTTAATTAATTATTGTTAGTAACACATACATATTTATTTAACATATTACATATTTAATATAATAGATTATTTTTTTTAATTAGCTACACATTGGAAAATATTTTCATTATCCAGAATTTTATAGTGTCCCCAAGCATAGGTATCTGTTGAATTTTGAATTAAAAATCTTTTGTTATCGTTCGCAGACAGAGCTAATTCGTTTTGTGTTTGTGAGTATATGACATGTTTTTCTGATTTAATCATATTTTGTTGAATATATAAAGCTTCGTCATTAAATAAAGCGATTTTATACTGATCGTGCGATATTTCATTTTTTACAACATATTGCTATTTTTATTATTTCTTTTTCAGTGAGAATAGAGTACATTTTTGATCGTAAACCAATGAACTCATTAATGATTGCACCACCCATCTCATCAGTAAATTTTCCTAGAACAGCTTTATTGCGTAGAGGCATATTAAATTGATTATGTGGTGAAAAATTTGATGTGTCAAATTCATTTAAATTATTTTTAATATCTTCATAAACATCTGTCGTATATATTCCATAAATTAATAAATCAGTATCAGTGTATAGTAATTTAAAGTTCTCTTTATATTTTTGTTTCATAAATTTGTAATGAAAATTATACATGTGATACTATTTTGAAAGTTCTAAAACTGCAGATCCTAAATATATTGGTTTATTATACGTAACTTTTAACTTATTCATTTGAATTGCAACTAAATTTTCACTAAAAATAGTCATACTATAAAAGTTTGGCTTTGAAATTAGTTTTTCTGCACCTTGTTTCTTACCAAAAGTTGTGCGTAACCTAAAGTGTCTATAATCACGCTAGGAACTGCCGAAAACCCTTAAAAATTTGACACGGGAAATATTAATTTGTGTTCCCAATAGTTATAACTTAAACTCTGAACCATAAGGAAAACAAACTTTTATAATTTTTGTATGGTAATAATTCACTGCAAATTTATTGGTTGCATAGTTACGAAGTAATATTATCTGAGGAATTTAATCCAATATAATTCATAAATAATTATAATTTCGATTTTATTTAATTTAACTACTGATATAAATTTGTTTGTTATATGATTTCACTTTGAAAAAATATTTCGAATTCCAGAAATGCAAAAATGCTAATATATTATTCAACTTTATATCTGTTCAATCCACATACATAAATAAATAAAAATATATGCGTGCAATGCAATCTTACGTAACGCTCGAAGTAATAATATACGTTGTCATGTTCAAGAAATGACACTATTAGATACTAGTTAACACTATTTCGCAATATTCTTACATTCACAGTTGTTCTGCAAGTATACTACGCTAGCATTCTATTTAATAATAATTGAATCAAATGCCGTGATTTATTATTGAACGCAGTAAAGTAATATTCGTCCTCGATTCTAATATGGGCGAAATACCTAATTATCGATGGAAATGCTAATTTGGCATTGAGTATTTAATTATTGTTTTTGTTGAATGCAACAAGTGTTGTTTTATGTTTTTCTATTCGATATTTTAAATTTTATGGTATATGTTGTATGAAAGAGACAGTAAAAGAAGAACGAAGCATGCAAGAGATTCTGGATTATTAAAGACAAGAAGTGTGGATAAAGAATGTTCTTTAGAAATTAAAGAAATAATAAATAAAATATAGTCTTGTTGATTTTACGAATATTCGAGACTTCGATTCTTCGGATTTATTGAACCTTCGAATTTAGATTCGAAATTTCGAATTTTTGAATTTTGGAATATTCCGAATTTATCAATTTTTTTTTTTTAGTAGAAATTAGTTTTTTTTTATGTAATATTAATTAATTGTAGTTTCATTGCCCTCTTTAATGTAAATAATAGTTCTATTATCATTCATTTATATTTATATTTTAACTACTTAGTTGTTAGGTCAGTAACAAACTGTATCTTTGTCGTAATTCTAATTTTCGCCACTATGAGCGCATTCTTATTTAAAAAGCTCATTGGTTTCTAAATAATGGATCAGAAAGTTTTAATAATATTTGTGAAATATATGAATACGGTATCTAGGCATGTTTTATATCGATGTATTGTCAATATTACCATAGTAGATTATGCACTACATAAGCTATATTCCATTTGCTACTTGGTTCATTTATATTAGTTCAAATAAATTAGATCATGTGACAAACTGAAGTACGAGTAAAATAATAAAACTAATAAATTTATTGTGGTGGATTACTTCAAGCTGAATCCGAATAAGTTAATCTAGTAGATACTAGGAATTAAGTGAGTGAAGTAAAACAAGCCAAATAAATAAGTGATCTGGTTCAATAAATGTAAGTTAGATCTGATCCAAATGGTAAGTGGATTACGTTTATAAAATACCTCGTATCCAAGTTATTAATAAACAATAATATGTTTATAAGACATTAACAATATTATAGTAAGCTAATTATCGATGGAAAATGTTAAACTGACATTAAGTATTTAATTATTGGTTTTAAAAGTGTTATTTCATGTTTTCTACAGAATATTTAAAATATTCTAGTAATTATAATTATAAGTTTTATACATTGTTTCTAATAGTACACTAGTATTTTTAACACGATATAAAGGTATGCACATTCTTCTTTTATTAAATTTTTAATCAATTGTAATTAATAAGTTAGACAATAATGGAAATTAGAGGAATTGTAAACAAACAAGCGTGTTCATTAATATTTTATGCTCCAGATTATTACCATAACAATCTGAGACTAATAAAATACGATGCTATTTTATTTATTTGGTACATAATACTATCCAGTCCTTTTCAATAGATAATAAAAATGTTTTGTTATCCAATAACATGAGAAATACTTCAAAATCTGAGTATTGTAGGTTATTCCTTAAACATAATTTAAAATTATAAAATATATATATCATCCCGCCTTCTATCCATTACTGAGTGTGGCACTCTGCCGAAGCAGATCTCGATAAGTGATATATTTTGCGCGTGAAGTACGGTTATCAGTCGTCAAATCACGGCCCCCAAAGATGTTAGTGGTGGAGGAGCCACAGGGGTACCTTTTTGAAATTATGAAAATTGTTTGTCGCCTGTGGGAATCAAACCAGGGTTCTCAGGATCCGCTGGCCGACTGCATACCACTGAGCTAGCCACCCCATATTTAAAATTATAAAAATAACTATGAGGTAGTAACAGCTTGTGTCTCTGGAGCTGAGTTTGATTCCAACCTTCAGCCATCTCAAAATTTTATTCTAGCGCTTTTGGCCTATGGTAAAACCATATTGTGGATTATTAGTATTAGTCTACTCTTGATTATAATATGCTTCTGGCTCAATTTAATCTGAAGCCTTTTTATATAAAATTGTGAATATGTAGATCATTATCTATTACTACAGCAATTCAATTTTTATATAAATTTTTGTAATACCAAATTCGATAAAACTTTTGTTTGTAATTTTTCACGTACCGTATACCATTTTAATTCTGCTGTAAATGGCATGAGTAGATCTTATAATGTTTGTTCTAGTTTAGATTTCTCCGATAATTATACAGTATCCAAAAATAAGTTAAAATAAGTTAAATGAACTCTTGTAATTTAATTATCTTTACACTTTTTATGTATGAATTTGTATGTATATTTCTATCTTATATTATTCTGTAATTGGACTTTTTGTTTTGTTGAATAATAAAGTATTATTATTATTATTATTTATTTTTTTTTGTGGCTTCTTTGGCAGACCAACTACTTAGGTCATATGCCGCCATTACGCCCAGATCTGCGTTTTAGGTATTATGGTCAACAGCAACGCGGGTTTTCTCTGGACGGTCACCCATCCAAGTACTACCCGCGCGCAACGTTACCTCGTGTTATCGCTTAGATCAGTTCCAACGAGTGCAGCAATGGCCGTTGACAATTATTATTATTATAACTAGGGTTGTTGATTTTTCGAATATACGAAACTTCGATTGTTCAGATTTATTGAGCCTTCGAATTTAGATTCGAACTTTCGAATTTTTGAAAATTCCGAATTTTCAAATTTATGAATATGCCGAATTTACGAATTATTCGAATTGCAAATCTGGATCCTAACGTGAACACGGCATGTTGATATGAATTATTTTAAGAATAAACTCATTTGCAGAATTTTGTATTAATTAATTCAATTTAGACTTAAAATTTCGCTACACTGTTAAAAACGTTTTAATTAAGACGTTTTTGTATCATTTTTATTCTCACTTTAAAACGTGTTACTAAAAGTCCGTAGCATTTAGATGGGCGGTAAGAGAATAGATGTCTTAATTAAGACGCATACACTTGCAGAATTTTTGCAGGATACTTCGCCGAGTTTATTATTTAATTCGTGGCCAACTTTTCGCGAATTATGCGTGAGCATGTTTGGAGATGACAGATGGCGTTAATTCAGAGACAAAAAATTCGAGAATTCGAAGCTTTGAAAAATTCGAAAATTCGTAAATTCGAAGGTTCAAAAAATTCGAAAATTCGAAGCTTCGAAGTTTTTCTGGCGAAGTTCAAAACTTTCAAATGTTCGAACGTTCAGAAATTCGAACTTCGATGGAAATCAACGACCCTAATTATAACACCTAGTTTTCCGGAAAAATATTTAAGTTTGGAATTTCATATGCAACACTCTGTAAAAATTCATGATATGAATGTAATCAACCCACCTGTATAAAAATGTAATAAATAATTAAAATTTTGAAAAGTTAATAACTGAGTTTTTTTTATTAAAAGTTCATAAAACCTATATTCTGTGGCCGATCACAGCTTCCCCTGTGGCTAAATAAATAAAATAAATAAATATATCATCACGCCTTTTACACAACAATGTAACGGAAGTGAACCATGCGTAAGCTGTGATCGGCCACAGAATATAGGTTTTGTGAACTTTACTTACGTTTCACACACTTTAAAAGTATGATAGATTGTATGATACATACAAATATTTCAAGTGTGGGACACAAATAATGACATAACATGATGTACAATTTTGATATACCTTCCTTTCAATTGTTTTTGAGAAATTTTGAGATAATTTTCCATTATTAATTGCACATAAATAAATATTGTTTTCAAATTTATTACAAAACTTTTAAACTGTAACTTCAAAAATATGTCCACTACAAAATGAGTTTCATTTGAATTACCAATAATATTTTGTTTCAAAAATATTTAACATTAATTTCTGCTATTCCGTAAATGGAACTTTATCTGTAATCGATCGATTTGTTAATGACAACGTATTTTATATTTCAGAAATAAGATAAGCGTACATATTATATGAAGTACTCTTGGGCGCTCCCAGATTTTTTTCAAGATTGGTTGACATAGGTAAATTATACAGGATTATTGAAAAAATAAGGACAAAAGCTAATTTCTCCATTTTTTATTTTAGATCCGTAGTTTAAATTACAAAGTGGTGTACAAATATAAATACTACTTTTTTGTGTTTAAAGTTCCCAAATCTCACTTCCGGTTTCACTAGAAACAATATCAATAATGTTGTTTAAAATGTAATTATTATTATTTCTGAAAGTGTTTAAAGTTAATTTTACAATGATACCAAACATATGAACTTTTAATAAAAAAAACACAGTTATTAACTTTTCAAAATTTTAATTATTTATTACATTTTTATACAGGTGGGTTGATTACATTCATATCATGAATTTTTACAGAGTGTTGCATATGAAATACCAAACTTAAATATTTTTCCGGAAAACTAGGTGTTATAATTAGGGTCGTTGATTTCCATCGAAGTTCGAATTTCTGAACGTTCGAACATTTGAAAGTTTTGAACTTCGCCAGAAAAACTTCGAAGCTTCGAATTTTCGAATTTTTTGAACCTTCGAATTTACGAATTTTCGAATTTTTCAAAGCTTCGAATTCTCGAATTTTTTGTCTCTGAATTAACGCCATCTGTCATCTCCAAACATGCTCACGCATAATTCGCGAAAAGTTGGCCACGAATTAAATAATAAACTCGGCGAAGTATCCTGCAAAAATTCTGCAAGTGTATGCGTCTTAATTAAGACATCTATTCTCTTACCGCCCATCTAAATGCTACGGACTTTTAGTAACACGTTTTAAAGTGAGAATAAAAATGATACAAAAACGTCTTAATTAAAACGTTTTTAACAGTGTAGCGAAATTTTAAGTCTAAATTGAATTAATTAATACAAAATTCTGCAAATGAGTTTATTCTTAAAATAATTCATATCAACATGCCGTGTTCACGTTAGGATCCAGATTTGCAATTCGAATAATTCGTAAATTCGGCATATTCATAAATTTGAAAATTCGGAATATTCAAAAATTCGAAAGTTCGAATCTAAATTCGAAGGCTCAATAAATCTGAACAATCGAAGTTTCGTATATTCGAAAAATCAACAACCCTAGTTATAATAATAATAATTGTCAACGGCCATTGCTGCACTCGTTGGAACTGATCTAAGCGATAACACGAGGTAACGTTGCGCGCGGGTAGTACTTGGATGGGTGACCGTCCAGAGAAAACCCGCGTTGCTGTTGACCATAATACCTAAAACGCAGATCTGGGCGTAATGGCGGCATGTGACCTAAGTAGTTGGTCCGCCAAAAAAGCCACAAAAAAAAAAATAATAATAATAATAATACTTTATTATTCAACAAAACAAAAAGTCCAATTACAGAATAATATAAGATAGAAATATACATACAAATTCATACATAAAAAGTGTAAAGATAATTAAATTACAAGAGTTCATTTAACTTATTTTAACTTATTTTTGGATACTGTATAATTATCGGAGAAATCTAAACTAGAACAAACATTATAAGATCTACTCATGCCATTTACAGCAGAATTAAAATGGTATACGGTACGTGAAAAATTACAAACAAAAGTTTTATCGAATTTGGTATTACAAAAATTTATATAAAAATTGAATTGCTGTAGTAATAGATAATGATCTACATATTCACAATTTTATATAAAAAGGCTTCAGATTAAATTGAGCCAGAAGCATATTATAATCAAGAGTAGACTAATACTAATAATCCACAATATGGTTTTACCATAGGCCAAAAGCGCTAGAATAAAATTTTGAGATGGCTGAAGGTTGGAATCAAACTCAGCTCCAGAGACACAAGCTGTTACTACCTCATAGTTATTTTTATAATTTTAAATATGGGGTGGCTAGCTCAGTGGTATGCAGTCGGCCAGCGGATCCTGAGAACCCTGGTTTGATTCCCACAGGCGACAAACAATTTTCATAATTTCAAAAAGGTACCCCTGTGGCTCCTCCACCACTAACATCTTTGGGGGCCGTGATTTGACGACTGATAACCGTACTTCACGCGCAAAATATATCACTTATCGAGATCTGCTTCGGCAGAGTGCCACACTCAGTAATGGATAGAAGGCGGGATGATATATATATTTTATAATTTTAAATTATGTTTAAGGAATAACCTACAATACTCAGATTTTGAAGTATTTCTCATGTTATTGGATAACAAAACATTTTTATTATCTATTGAAAAGGACTGGATAGTATTATGTACCAAATAAATAAAATAGCATCGTATTTTATTAGTCTCAGATTGTTATGGTAATAATCTGGAGCATAAAATATTAATGAACACGCTTGTTTGTTTACAATTCCTCTAATTTCCATTATTGTCTAACTTATTAATTACAATTGATTAAAAATTTAATAAAAGAAGAATGTGCATACCTTTATATCGTGTTAAAAATACTAGTGTACTATTAGAAACAATGTATAAAACTTATAATTATAATTACTAGAATATTTTAAATATTCTGTAGAAAACATGAAATAACACTTTTAAAACCAATAATTAAATACTTAATGTCAGTTTAACATTTTCCATCGATAATTAGCTTACTATAATATTGTTAATGTCTTATAAACATATTATTGTTTATTAATAACTTGGATACGAGGTATTTTATAAACGTAATCCACTTACCATTTGGATCAGATCTAACTTACATTTATTGAACCAGATCACTTATTTATTTGGCTTGTTTTACTTCACTCACTTAATTCCTAGTATCTACTAGATTAACTTATTCGGATTCAGCTTGAAGTAATCCACCACAATAAATTTATTAGTTTTATTATTTTACTCGTACTTCAGTTTGTCACATGATCTAATTTATTTGAACTAATATAAATGAACCAAGTAGCAAATGGAATATAGCTTATGTAGTGCATAATCTACTATGGTAATATTGACAATACATCGATATAAAACATGCCTAGATACCGTATTCATATATTTCACAAATATTATTAAAACTTTCTGATCCATTATTTAGAAACCAATGAGCTTTTTAAATAAGAATGCGCTCATAGTGGCGAAAATTAGAATTACGACAAAGATACAGTTTGTTACTGACCTAACAACTAAGTAGTTAAAATATAAATATAAATGAATGATAATAGAACTATTATTTACATTAAAGAGGGCAATGAAACTACAATTAATTAATATTACATAAAAAAAAACTAATTTCTACTAAAAAAAAAAAAATTGATAAATTCGGAATATTCCAAAATTCAAAAATTCGAAATTTCGAATCTAAATTCGAAGGTTCAATAAATCCGAAGAATCGAAGTCTCGAATATTCGTAAAATCAACAAGACTATATTTTATTTATTATTTCTTTAATTTCTAAAGAACATTCTTTATCCACACTTCTTGTCTTTAATAATCCAGAATCTCTTGCATGCTTCGTTCTTCTTTTACTGTCTCTTTCATACAACATATACCATAAAATTTAAAATATCGAATAGAAAAACATAAAACAACACTTGTTGCATTCAACAAAAACAATAATTAAATACTCAATGCCAAATTAGCATTTCCATCGATAATTAGGTATTTCGCCCATATTAGAATCGAGGACGAATATTACTTTATTGCGTTCAATAATAAATCACGGCATTTGATTCAATTATTATTAAATAGAATGCTAGCGTAGTATACTTGCAGAACAACTGTGAATGTAAGAATATTGCGAAATAGTGTTAACTAGTATCTAATAGTGTCATTTCTTGAACATGACAACG
This sequence comes from Pterostichus madidus, assembly GCA_911728475.2. Taxonomy (NCBI): domain Eukaryota; kingdom Metazoa; phylum Arthropoda; class Insecta; order Coleoptera; family Carabidae; genus Pterostichus; species Pterostichus madidus. The sequence goes on along the minus strand of OU452304.1, from coordinate 29,492,752 downwards.
TATATTATTACTTCGAGCGTTACGTAAGATTGCATTGTACGCATATATTTTTATTTATTTATGTATGTGGATTGAACAGATATAAAGTTGAATAATATATTAGCATTTTTGCATTTCTGGAATTCGAAATATTTTTTCAAAGTGAAATCATATAACAAACAAATTTATATCAGTAGTTAAATTAAATAAAATCGAAATTATAATTATTTATGAATTATATTGGATTAAATTCCTCAGATAATATTACTTCGTAACTATGCAACCAATAAATTTGCAGTGAATTATTACCATACAAAAATTATAAAAGTTTGTTTTCCTTATGGTTCAGAGTTTAAGTTATAACTATTGGGAACACAAATTAATATTTCCCGTGTCAAATTTTTAAGGGTTTTCGGCAGTTCCTAGCGTGATTATAGACACTTTAGGTTACGCACAACTTTTGGTAAGAAACAAGGTGCAGAAAAACTAATTTCAAAGCCAAACTTTTATAGTATGACTATTTTTAGTGAAAATTTAGTTGCAATTCAAATGAATAAGTTAAAAGTTACGTATAATAAACCAATATATTTAGGATCTGCAGTTTTAGAACTTTCAAAATAGTATCACATGTATAATTTTCATTACAAATTTATGAAACAAAAATATAAAGAGAACTTTAAATTACTATACACTGATACTGATTTATTAATTTATGGAATATATACGACAGATGTTTATGAAGATATTAAAAATAATTTAAATGAATTTGACACATCAAATTTTTCACCACATAATCAATTTAATATGCCTCTACGCAATAAAGCTGTTCTAGGAAAATTTACTGATGAGATGGGTGGTGCAATCATTAATGAGTTCATTGGTTTACGATCAAAAATGTACTCTATTCTCACTGAAAAAGAAATAATAAAAATAGCAATATGTTGTAAAAAACGAAATATCGCACGATCAGTATAAAATCGCTTTATTTAATGACGAAGCTTTATATATTCAACAAAATATGATTAAATCAGAAAAACATGTCATATACTCACAAACACAAAACGAATTAGCTCTGTCTGCGAACGATAACAAAAGATTTTTAATTCAAAATTCAACAGATACCTATGCTTGGGGACACTATAAAATTCTGGATAATGAAAATATTTTCCAATGTGTAGCTAATTAAAAAAAATAATCTATTATATTAAATATGTAATATGTTAAATAAATATGTATGTGTTACTAACAATAATTAATTAAAAACTGACATAAACTTAAAATGTGTATCATAAAAATAATCAATTTATAAGTTATTGTAATTTACAACTTAAATATGTAATATTATCAAATATGCGTTCACTTTTGTAATATATAAATAAATTAAACGTTTGCCAAACTGACATATTGAAAGTTATAATTTAACCTTAAATCCCTTACTATACTAATGTTTCACTTTATCAACGTAAAATGAATCTTACTTATAACAATATTATTTAGGTAACGTTTGAATATCATTTGTGAAACAACCCAGTACCTATCTAAAGTTATTTATAAAAACAGGATCTGCCGTATGAAAGTTGTTTATCTCTCAGAAAATGAAATAATTAGACACGTATCGCGACCTTGACGTCAATACAATAATAATTTTTAAATAAATCAGGTGAAAGGCAACTGAGCCACGTTTGGCATGCCCAGGAACGGCGAAAACTCTCTACTGGCGACGAAGGAGTTGAAGAACATTACAAAAGAAGCGTACCAGGACTGTTGTAACAAGTGAAAACACCATTGGGATAAGTATATACATTGGGGAGGAGAGTACTTTGCAGGGGATCCAGACATGGAATTTCTAAATAAAGTAAAGTATTTTATGACGTCAGTTCTCGTATTTTTTTAACAGACTTGTATTTGCTGCATATAGTAGTATTTATATAGTGACAAAATATTCGTCTTAATTTCGTTTTTGTTTTGAAATGACAAATTGAGAATAATATTATTTGTCGTAATTAAATTTTTAGGATTCTTGAAATTATATTCTAATTTTGTCTATTTGCAGAATTTCTTTACATAATTGTTTGTGGATGTATGCATTTTTTCTAAATTAGTTTTACTTTTTACCAGTTTAAAATTTTCTAAAACTGCTCTGGTATTTATTACTAACATTTGAGCTATCTATAGTGATATAGATTATAAATAGAAGTTTTGTTGGAATTTGTACAATAAATAAACCCTTACGAAAGATACGTTAAGGTTAAGGTCTTATTATTATTATACATGATAATTCAAATAATAATTTACAAAATACATACCATAACGATTTTCATGAATTGATATTGTTCAAATCAGAATTACAGTGGAAAATATTGACATAATTAATAAGATTCAAAGATATTAAAATTTAACAATGTGACGTTGCTCGATTACGAACAGATGAAGTAATAAAAAAACTGTATTTCATAAATCGCGATAAATGTTTTTGGCTCATATGTATTTTTGCCCGTGAAACGTATTTAGGAAAAGAGTTGCAGGTTTGATAACTAAAGAGTGTGCATCGAAAGATCAAGTTATGAATTTTAGTTCAGTACATTTTTAATAAGCTCCGATAACATCTTGCGATGTAGAACGATCTTTTTTGTACTATAAAATGATATTAAATGACACACGTAATTTTATCACCAATACAGGTAACCCTCAAATTGTATTTAATATTTATATAATTTGTTGTAAGCTAGTATTTACGTTGGATATTTAAATTAACCTGCACCTAGTATGTTATGCACCGTGCATACAGGGAAAGTTTTCTGAGAAACCGTTTAGAAAGAAGAAGTCAATAAATTTTCTTGAAAATCTGTCAGTTACTATTTGATATGAAACGAGTAAAGTACAGGGCTATAAGCATATAGATAGTTACTTTCCACAAAATCTTTCTCGTGGTAGAGGCGTCACTATAAATTTCATAAAACTTTCTTAACTTTCTAAAAAGTTTTTCAGAAAACTTTCCCTGTATGCATGGAGAATTACGTAGTGTAAAGCTGGTATAGACGAACAGTCAGGTTTTATTCTAAAATATCAATAAGCTTGACATTGAGCATATTGATCGTCCACACCTGCTTCACAATAAATGAACAATCCAGTTTACCTTCAGTTAAAAATGGTTTTATTTTTCTACATACTCTCCCTTGACTTCAGCACACTTGGTCCAGCGTTTCTCCAACATTAATATTCCTTCCCGGAAGTGAGAGTCTGGAAAGCTGTGAAAATATTCATCTACGACCCTCTCAACTTATTCATTCGACGCGGAGCGCTTCCCAGCAACAAATTTCTTCAAGTTTGGGAAAAGATAGAAGTCTGAAGATGCCAAATCAGGAGAATATGGGGGTTGACCGAGCAAATCGTACTGCAAATCCCGCAGTTTTCTCATCGTAAATGCACCCTTGTGTGCAGATGTGTTGTCCTGATGAAAGATGATTTTTTTTTCTGTAAGTCAGGTTTCTTCTCGCGAATTTTTGCATCCAGCTGGTCAAGAAGGTTGGAGTAATATTCGTCTGTAATTGTTCTGCCTTTTTCAAGGTAATTAATTAACAGGATCCCTTTCGCATCCCAAAACACGCTGGCCATGACTTCGTTTTTTGGCTCTGAACCACAGGCTTCCACCCACTCCTTGGACTGCTGTTTCTTTTCTAGCGTGTAGTGGTGGGCCCATGTCTCATCCATGGTGACAAATCGCCGCACAAAATCGGTCGGATTCCTTTTTAATCGATCCAAACAGTGCTGCGAAGATCGTTTGCGCATTTGCTTTTGATAGACATTCAGCAAATGCGGCACCCATCTTGCGAAGAGCTTTCGCATCTCTAATTCTTTGTACAAAATGTTTCGCACCCTTTCTTCCTATATCCCTACAGCCTCAGCTATCTCACTCACCTTCACTACACCTTCGTACAACACGATGTCATGAACTATTTCGATTATTTCCGCTGTGGTGGCGGTTTTTGGTCGTTCTTCACGTGGATCATCTTCGAAGGACGTGCGACTACGTTTAAATTCAGCTGTCCACTTTTTAACAGTTGACATGGAAGGAGTAGAGTCCCCGTAAACTTTTGTCAACTTCGGATGAATTTCCTTAGGGATTAATCCATCCAAATCGAAGAAATTTATGACCGCACGATATTCAAGTTTATCTATTTTAACGAAAACCACGCAAGATGTCTACTTCAAAAATTCGTGTAAACAAACTATTTGAGAGAACAAGTTTAAACTTGTCATACGAACTAATGACACGTGCATTCAGGCAGGAAACACAAATTTGTGTTGATTGGAACGCCATCTTTGTATGAGGCCGAAAATTTTTCACCTTATCCTCGTAGTAGTTTTAATTTAGAGAGGGTAGGAACATCAGTGGGGTAATTAAGTTAAATATGCACGTTTAAGTTCAAATCGAGAAACTTGATTTCGATCTTGTTCCGTTTGGCTATCTTTGCTCTGTCAAAAAGTGTGTGATTGCGATCAGCTAGTCTGACACCATTAGTAGCCCACTTTTAGTATTATTACAAATTTTAGCAGATCTTTGATTCCAAACATTTCGTCCTGGGGTATGTGTTCGCGATCAGTTAACTCTGACACTGTTGTGCCCACTCAGATATTTTGTATTACGCTCCGACTTTGAGTCTGAACACCTGTCGATTGTTGGTTTCTGACTTATTTTATTGTGTGTGTTCGCAATCAGCTATCAGATCATATCAATCCCCATTCGCTGTGCATTATTAAATATACCAGCTGTCTTCTGCCTTGTGCTGAAGTTGGTTATATGACCGACGTGACACCAGCTGACTCCGTTAGAGCCTGTACAATAAGTGCCAATTACTGTTATATTAAAATCCAACGAATTCATTATTTATATTTCGTTAGTGACACGGAAGCTAGTTCTGAATAACGTCAGAATTGTATTATCATATCCAAAGTGTTGTAATAGAGAACATCGGTCCTCCGAAATATAAAATCCAACGAATTCATTATTTATATTTCATTGGTGACACGGAAGCTAGTTCTGAATAACGTCAGAATTGTATTATCATAGCCAAAGTGTTGTAATAGAGAACATCGGTCCTCCGAAATATAAAATCCAACGAATTCATTATTTCGATTTCGTTGGTAGCACATAGTCTATTTCTGACTAATATCAGAATTGTATTATCATAACCAAAGTATTATAATAGAGAACTTTGGTACTCCGAAATATAGAATCCAACGAATTCATTATTTCGATTTCGTTGGTATCACGCGAAGCTAATTCTGAATAACGTTAGAATATTATCATAGCCAAAGTGTTGTAATAGAGAACTTCGGTCCTCCACAATATAAAATCCAACGAATTCATTATTTCGATTTCGTTGGTAGCACGCGAAGCTAATTCTGAATAACGTCAGAATATTATCATAGCCAAAGTATTGTAATAGAGAACCTCGGTCCTCCACAATATAAAATCCAACGAATTCATTATTTCGATTTCGTTGGTAGCACAGAATCTATTTTTGACTAACATCAGAATTATATTATTGTAGCTAAAGTATTGTAATTGAGAACTTCGGTTTTTGCTAATATTAAATCCAATTAATTCGTTATCGCGGATTTGTTGGTAACACACATAAACTATTTCTGGTTTGCGCTGGAAACTGTAGTATAATAGTTAATGTGTGTGCGTGTTTTGTGCTTCTCTCCGAGAATTCTCGTCATAGACTCGTGCAAGAGAGGAATCCAAATCTGTGGTATTTTATAATTCTTAATTTATTTATATTGAACAATATTCTAAGACGGCCGTTTGTGGCCGGAACTTGTGATTCCAGATAGCTGTGACCGACCGCACCGAACTTGGGTCCACTACCTTGACCAGCCGCCTCTGCCCGCCGGGCCTTCCGAGCGTCACCGTCGAGCTGTAAAATGATTCATTCATCTTTTGTACCGAGGCTACATAATATTGTAATGTCTTTTAATTTCATTATTATTTACTTTTGTTTAATGCTGGTTTGACTCTTGCGTCAAGTTGGTTGTTGAGCACGAGTGTTCTGTTAGCGGATTGCGTTAAACTTCTGCAGTTCCTACATACTAGCTGGCTATGTAGCCCAAACCTAACACTATTAATTTTAACTCGTTCGGCATCGAGGTCCGCTGACGCAATAGACCCGCTCGGCACCGTGGTCCGGTGACGCCATAGTCCCGCTCGGCTAAGGATCCGGTGTAAGTAATTAAATAGTCCCGTTCAGAGCCCTAGATGAGAAGGCGAGTTACAGCTATCTAATAGTACCACTTTTCTAGCAAACCTGTTATTATTCTAATAGCAGACACGGCATACGTATTACATTTGTGTGTCCCAGAAGCAAATGGTGGGTGCGCACTGTGTCTCGGTGACCAGTATTCATTTCTGATATTTTTAACTGTTTAATAAATAATTAAAAGTCGTTTGGTGATTTTATTTCATGACAACCTTAACACATCCTAACTGACGACTTCAAATTACGAATTTAATTGACGATCACAAAGCTTATTAGATTATCAATATTTTAATTTCAATTAGATATTAAATAATTGTATAACTGCCACGTTACAACATGCAATATACTCGTGCAATACTATATGTTTATACAAATAATTAATGTTATGTTTACTATTCCAATAAAGTAATTATTGTTAACTATGATTAAATTTGAATTTTATGAATATAGCATAAAAGCTCGTTTTTTCTTTACATAAAATGCCATTTCTGTTGCATTTATAATTTTTAAACCAACCGCGCGCCAATGGCAAAACAATAAACTAACACTATTGCTAATTGATAATTGTCAACAAAAGATTTGATACAACTAAAGAATAAAAAGGGAAGGAAGTTTTAACAATTGAAACAATGAAGAAATAAAAATGTACGTAAGTATCTGTTTTACTGAAATATTTAAGAAGCTAAATTACAAAACATTTAATTCTATTTTAGGTTAAAGGAATAAGAAAGGTCAATAAAGGATCAAGGGATTAGATTGGCACGTCACAAACTAATCAACAAATAAAGATATCTGCAATCGGGAAATGGCGCTATCATCAGCTAATCTGTACAAACCTAGTGACACCAAGCGGATTTCCTGGAACCAACTAACTGAAGCCGCGCAATTCAAACAGTCCGTTAATTTTTTTGAGCTGACCTCGTACGATTATTTATTTGCAACATTTGTATACATGCAATATCTTTACTTTAATGTGAAATTGAACATTATGGTGCAAAATTAAATTGAAGGCAATATAGTAAAATAATTTTTATCCTACTTTTATCATATATTCAATTGTTTATTAAGAAGTAAAATATGCAATTGCTTGATTAAAAATGTTCATTAAGGAAGCAATGTTAAAGTTTAATATTTGAGTAGAACGTGCAATTTTTGATAATAAATTCAACATAGGAAAATTTAAGTTGATATATTGCGTAGCTTCATCAGCTCGAATATGCATAATAGTCAAACCAGATTTGTATAATTATTAAAATCATTTGCAACAACATAACAAGATTGAGAAAAAGATCTCCGAATATAATATGAACTAAAAAAAAATCAGTACAACTGATAAGTTCAGGCCAAGTACAAAAACATTTTCCCTTACAAGTCCTAATGTTTTCCGCGTTGTAAAGTGCTGATATAAAAGGTGGGCTCAAGTACATTCTTAGAAACTAAGAAACGTAAGATATATAAAGTTGAAACATTAAGGGTTTCTTTAAGAAGGAGAACCGAAATATCCTAATTACATCTTAGTCAAAAGTTTCTGATATAACATATGGGCTCAAGCACATTGTTATATTCAACATTAAAACATGTCTTTTCATACAAAAATCTGAATTACAGAAGTGTCGTAACAAAAATGTAAACGACACAAATGTTCAAAATATCAATATAAAAAAAACTAAAAAAAAGTACTTGGCGGCGTTTTGTGAACCTTTGAACTATGAGGAAACTGAGTGTTGGTATAGCAATTTAAGTTGTACCCCTGAAACCCTCGTGGCAACTGCTGCTATGTTCGGAAACGTTCGTGAGCAACTCGGATATGTTCGGAAATTTTCGTGGGCATTTCGGCTATGTTCGGGGAATAGGCGGTTACCGTCTTGGCCACTTTCAGTATGTTCCGGTATGATCGAAAACCAACATGGCCTTTCGAGTCTGTTCGTGTAAGTTCGGAAACCTTCGTGGAGAGTTCGGGTTCACTTCTAGGTGTAATTTCTATAGTTACAAAACGCCGCCATGTACTGTTTTTAGTTTTTTTTATATTGATATTTTGAACATTTGTGTCGTTTACATTTTTGTTACGAGGTTAGACACTTCTGTAATTCAGATTTTTGTATGAAAAGACATGTTTTAATGTTGAATATAACAATGTGCTTGAGCCCATATGTTATATCAGAAACTTTTGACTAAGATGTAATTAGGATTTTTCGGTTCTCCTTCTTAAAGAAACCCTTAATGTTTCAACTTTATATATCTTACGTTTCTTAGTTTCTAAGAATGTACTTGAGCCCACCTTTTATATCAGAACTTTACAACGCGGAAAACATTAGGACTTGTAAGGGAAAATGTTTTTGTACTTGGCCTGAACTTATCAGTTGTACTGATTTTTTTTTAAGTTATATCACATTCCTTTTCTAAAAAAGTAAAAAAAAAATTTGAGGAATTAATTTTTTTTAAATTTAAAAGAATTTTGAAATTTTTTAAAAAACTTGCAAACGCAAAATAACGTACAAAATTATTAAAATATTGTTTATTTATTTATTACTAACGTATCAGTTGCACTGAATTTTTTTTAGTTATATCACATTCCTTTTCTAAAAAAGTAAAAAAAAAATTTGAGAAATTAATTTTTTTTTTAATTTAAAAGAATTTTGAAATTTTTTAAAAAACTTGCAAAAGCAATGACGTACAAAATTATTAAAATATTGTTTCGCGTGGTCTACAATTTAATGCGAGTACCTGATATATGTTGCAATGCAACTCAAAGAAAGAAAGTATTTGTATTTAATTCTGTTTATTGAAGTGCTTTTGGATACTCAATATTTTTTTTTCTCTTTGGGCATACAAGAATAAATCAGAAGGTTTTCCGACGAGTGAGCATGCCACATACAGCTGTCCATGTGAGAAGCATGGATTTTCCAAATTTAGTCCACACACTTATAGCGATTGTCCCCGTGCTTTGTTGATGGTCATTGCAAATGCGAGTCGTACCGGAAACAGCAAACGTCTGATTTCGAATGGCATAGGATTGAAGCTTTATTATACCTATATTGGTTCTCGTCTGTACCTATACCAAATTTGAATCGAATCAGTGCAGTACTTTTCAGAATAGCTAGCGGTCATTTTGTTTCAAGACGGCGCCCTGTAGCTTTATTAAACCTATATGTTAAGATTGGTTCTCGTCTGTACCTATACCAAATTTGAATCGAATCAGTGCAGTACTTTTCAGAATAGCTAGCGGCCATTTTGTTTCAAAACGGTAAACTGAAGATTTATTATACCTACATGTTAAGATTGGTTCCTGTCTATGCATATACCAAATTTTAATCGAATCAGTGCAGTACTTTTCAAGTTATCTAGCGGCCATTTTGTTTCAAGACGGCGGACTGAAGCATTATTATACCTATATGTTAAGATTGGTGTCCGTCTATGTCTATACCAAATTTTAATCGAATCAGTGTAGTACTTTTCAAGGTAGCTAACGGCCATTTTGTTTCAAGATGGCGGACTAAAGATTTATTATACATGTATGTTGAGATTGGTTCTCGTCTATACCTATACCAAATTTGAATCGAATCAGTGCAGTACTTTTCAGAATAGCTAGTGGCCATTTTGTGTCAAGATGGCGGACTGAAGCTTTATTATACCTACATGTTAAGATTGGTTCCTGTCCATGCTTATACCAAATTTTAATCGAATCAGTGCAGTACTTTTCAAGTTAGCTAGCAACCATTTTGTTTCAAGATGGCGGACTGAAGCATTATTATACCTATATGTTAAGATTGGTGTCCGTCTTTGTCTTTACCAAATTTGAATCGAATCAGTGTAGTACTTTTCAAGATAGCTAGCGGCCATTTTGTTTCAAGATGGCGGACTGAAGATTTATTATATATGTTTGTTGAGATTCGTTCTCGTCTATATCTATACCAAATTTGAATCGAATCAGTGCAGTACTTTTCAGAAAAGCTAGCGGCCATTTTGTTTCAAGATGGCGTACTGAAGCTTTATTATACCTATATGTTGAGACTGGTTCTCGTCTATCCCTATACCAAATTTGAATCGAATCAGTGCAGTACTTTTCAGAATAGCTAGCGGCCATATTGTTTTCAAATGGCGGACTGAAGCTTTAATATACCTTTATGTTAATATTAGTTCCCGTCTATGTCTATACCAAATTTGAATCGAATCAGTGCAGTACTTTTCAAGATAGCTAGCGGCCATTTTGTTTCAAGATGGCGGACTGAAGCTTTATTATACCTATATATTAAGATTGGTTGCCTGGGCTTCATTTTTTAGTGCGAAATAGACATTTGTACGGGATGGGTCGAAACGGGATGGGCCGAAACGGAATGAGTCGTAGTAATGTGATGACGTCACACGCGGACGCTGAACAAGGAGAAGACGACGAATTTGAAAAACATCACTTTTCAAACATCCATATCTTTGGAAAGAATGGACCAAATGGCATGAAACTTTTTTATTCCTACTCAGTTTTATGCGTGCTACACGGTGGTTAAGTCAAAACATACTTTTTTTACCCGCTTGGGCTTCATTTTTTAGTGCGAAAATGGGCATTTGTTCACTCGGGATAAGAGACTGTAGTGTCTGGCCACTGTCGTTTGTACTTGGCCAGAGACACTACTGTGTCTCTTGATAACGATATTCCAAATACCATTTCAGTAAATTCATCGATTCTGATTCCCTATCGAATTATATCTGTTCTGTCTGTAAAACTGCTTAGTGCAATGTTGTAATGACGTTATGAATTGGCGCATTGTTGATAACGATAGCAGCATGAAGAGATAATGTTGTCACATCCCTGGAGATTTATAGACGTACATACTACTCGATATAATCTATTAACTGATTTCCCAGGATTGGCAGATATTAATCAAGTAGCATATTGTGTAGTTGGAATTCTCTTCTAACTTCAAATTAAATTACTTTCAATTGTTTTTAGTATGTGAGCCTACTACATTTTAACAAAAGGGTAAAATATATGTACACTAAACCCATTAAAGATATTTATGAAATAATGTTTACCATTGATTAAATAACTAATTTCATAAAAAAATAAGTAAATTTTATATACCAATTCTCCTTTCTTTAACCATACTTTATAATCTTTACTGAATAAATATATGCAGACATTATAGCCAGTCACACATACTCACACGTGTAGCAGTTGCGAACTGGTAATGGAAGTAAGGGAAGCGCTGCTATATACATATATTTTCTGAAATAAACAATTTTATAACAAATTTGTACATATTTCATAATACCATTATTAATATACCCCATTTCATTATATCAAAATCAGACCGGAGACGAGACAGCTTTAAGGAATGGAGGGCAGTGTAACGATTATACCCAATGCATGAATAATCAATTCGAGAACGTCCGAGTGTGTCGTTGTAGCAACCCTGGACGAACGCACTTGTTAGGAATCGCAACTGCAGGATAATTCTGGAACGTTATACACCTATCAGACTTCAGACTTAATTAAATAAATATATCGTGATAATAAATAGTAGTTCTTATGAACTTGGCATAAATAATAGTAGGCTATTTGCATTAATAATTAGTCTTTAAGTTATGTTACAATCTAAGTTATTTTTAAATAAGTGTTCTTAATTATTACTTTTTATACCTATATTAAATACATACATTTTACTTTCGTTAATATAATTATTTGTGACTTATTTTTGTATTTTAAAATCTATACACTTCACAAAAACGTAGAAAATCTTACAATATGTAGTTCATGACCATACCTTGAAGTTTTGTCCTCAAAAATATGTACAATTTATAATAAGTTTCATTCATAATAACAAATATATTTTATTTTAAAGAAATTAAGTTAGATCATCGATCTGATGCTAAGTTCAGATCGTATGATGCACCTTTATTGACTTATATGCAAAATTATTTAACATTTTAGACTACAATAGATTTGTTCCAGCCACCAGTTTGAACCGTTCTAGATCTGCATTAGAATCGTTTCAGCGTTCCAGCGTAACAATTTTGAACTATTAGTTCCGAATGTTGTGTTCCTGCTCTAAAAATTGCGGTAATATAAGTTTAGAACCTTTCTAATAGTCCTTGCTCCTAAGCAAGAACTAGTATTTCTAGATGCGCACTTTTTTCAAGTCTGACAACTGAAATATTGATATGACAGCCTGGATTTATGACTTTTTTATATTAGATGACGTAAACAATAATACGAATGAAGATATATGCATTATAATAGTTACATTTCTTGAGAGTATCGCGAACTATTTTAGAAATTTGTGTTCTAGCTAAACAGTTCCTAACATCATAGTAGAATCGAACTACTAGTAATTAGTTCGAAATCAGTATACGTTAAGGATTTTGAGCTGAAACAAACCTAATGTAATTAGGAAAGCAATAATTTTGGTATCGTCCATTGCGCGTTTTCGTGGGACACTCTATATCATAATAAGCACGTTAATATTATATAAAGTAAAACTAATATCAACTTTTTAGTGTAAACTGATATACGACAAGGTACCTACATACAAACTGCCTGCTAACATCATGCGTTATTACATGGAGTGAAAGATATTTATAAATTTCCTTGATTTTTTTTTTGTGTTATACATTATTTTATATTAGATTATGAAAAATTATTAGTATTATTATTGCACATTTTATTTTTACTATTCTGCACAACAGGAAACTAATCCGAATCACAGTATGCAGTCCAGAATCACCGAACTGCTGTGCGATAGTTCATATATTTTTAGCTTGAGTGGGATTCGAACTCGGGATCTTAGATTCGAATGCCGTAACGCTAAACCACACCACTGTACTATTTTTTTTCTTACTCAACACTTCTATTTGCAAATAATTCTAGATACACCAGAATGTGCTACAGTTATTCCCCAATCAATGCATATTCACACTCGCCTTGTTCCGACAGTATTTAATTAATTAGGAAGTTAACCGTGCCTTATATCATCAAATGGGAACTGAATGAAGGAATAATGGCAACATGTCTGCCCACAAACAGTACAATGAATGTACCCAAAATTCAAGCTCACGATTCACGATTAATGATCCCGGTTTCGCTATTGCAGGTCGTAAATTACATTTATGTTCTGATGACACATGTATTTTACGTTTTGATATTTACCATTCAGCCATAAATATTACAAAGCTGAGGCTGATTGACGAAATGCTAAAATTTTCACAGCTGATATTAATTTATCTTCAGCTTTCAAAATGAACTGTGATGTATTTTGCCATAATATGATATGGTTGATTTCAGAGTAGATATTTATTTGTTCGTGACGATTTAGAAATTTATGTGTCATTTAAAATTATGAAATAGTTAAATACAACTGGTAAACAAATATCATAATTTATTAATTTAGTATGAAATAATTTAGCTAACGATAATAACATTAACATTTATGATATGTGATGAAAATAAAAAAAAATACGAACTATACATAGATTTACAACAATGTATTATTTTAAATCCAATACGTTTCAGGTAAAAGTGACGATATTGAAACAAATTAACATAAAAAATAAAATTATAACGTCTTACATTCATTTCTTCTAAATTATATTAAATGTAAATAATTAACAGAAACAAACTCTTTTGTTAATTTCTATCATTCGCTATCAGTCACTCGTCGTATTTTTTCCAAAATTGTTTCTCTTGTTAGAGTCGGTAAAGCAGCATCCATTGTTGAGACATGACGTCTACCACATCCTGTTGCTTGAATGCTTTGGTAACGTTGTTAACGCGATTCTTTCTAATGTCATAGAAACCAGAACACGGTTTATCGTCGACTTTTTTGTATGTTCTGCTTGTTCATCTCATGGCTGGACATGAAGAGATATTTGTTTATGTCTACGATAAAATAATGTCGAATGCAAATATTTACTGCCTTGGAGTATATTTGAATCTTTAATTAATTATTCTTTAAATTATAATTAATATGCATAAAAACTAAATATTTAATTAATTTACGAAACAAAAACACAGGGGCAGATTTCTCATTAGACGTAGCGAGTAGCTGGCCTCAATAATGTGTACAAGTACACTAGATGTGAATAATTTTTATTCAACATTTCTATTAAATAATATTTGAAGTAGTACGCAACATGAGTTTTCATAAACTGTTGTCACATTTAATGAGGTATTTAATTTTTTTAATGCAAAATTGGAATTTTTAGTAACAAAATTGTACATTTATGGAACAAAAACAACCATATTAATTAAAATTTGAATAGATGTGAATTTCTGAAAAGTATTTATCTATTAATTTGTTTATTTGATAAGGTACACTACGGACAAAGTCCAAATGGTACATAAGATAACATAGAAATATATTAGATTAGAACGTACAGTTTATAATAAGACTTATACTGAAACACTTAATAATAGAAATAACAAAATATAGCAAATATAATTATAACCTGTTTAATAAATATTTTACTGTAATGGGTGTTATATTGAAAAAATCTATATGATGAGGTAATATATTTACTAAATTTATCAGCCTGTTTATCAATGAAAATTTACCATAATTTGTTTTACTGGCACTGTTTACTAATAAATTATTGTTTCTGGTATTATACAAAGGAACTCTGAAGTTAAGTTTATACAATCGATCAGGTACATCAATTAATCCAGTTATCAATTTTTAAACAAAATAAATACTAGATTTTTCTCTAAGTTTCTCCAAAGACTCGAATTCCAGTAAAGCCAATATCTGATGGTAATCGTATTGGGTTCTGTTTATGTTAACCTTCAATAGTGTGAAATCAAGTATCTTCTTTTGTACTTGTTCAAGTATATTAATTTGTGTCTGACTATAAGGTGCCCAAATTATGCTAGAGTATTCCAGGTGACTTCGCACTAATGAAAAATATAGTAAGTGAATGGCATTAACATTTGTGAAACTACTACATTTCCGTTTAATGAACCCACACATTTTTAAGCTTTTCTTAATTACTTTATCTACATGTTTATTAAATTTGAGTTTAGGATCCAGAACAACTCCTAGGTCGTCTATTTCGATTATTTCGTGAAGAATATTATTATTTAAAACATAATCAAATTTTATAAACTTTGTTTTCCTTACAAATCTTACAAATTTGCATTTTAGAACATTCATTTTCATACGATTTAAGAAACACCATATAATTAATGCATTTAACTCATCTTGCATCATTTTGGCATCATTCACAGTATCTATTTTAGCAAATATTTTTAGATCGTCGGTAAATAATAAGTACTTTGAGAACGTGAACAAATTAACTATATCGTTGATAAATAGCGAAAAAAGTAAGGGACCCAAATGGGAACCCTATGGTACTCCAGAAGTTACCTTTATTTCTCTAGATATAAAATTTTGTATTTTAACTAATTGTTTTCTACCAGTCAGATAACTTCCCAGCCATTTAAAAGTACCAGTAATTCCATTTGCTTCTAATTTATATAGTAACAGTTTAATATCTACACTTTCAAACGCCTTTTTGAAATTCGTATACACTGCGTCAACCTATATGGCCCCTTCATATGCCTCAAAAATATAAGATGTATAAACTGCTAAATTAGTACTAGTAGAACGATTTTTGATAAACCCATGTTGTTGCCAGTAAATTATATTTTTGAAAGCTATTGATAATTGATCTGTTACAATATTGTCCAGAACTTTTGAGAAAATATTTAAGCCTGATATAGATCTGTAATTCAAAACATCGTTTCTACTATCTGATTTAAACAAAGGTGTAATAAAAGCAGTTTTCCAACTATCTGGAAATACTCCGTCAGTGAAGGACATATTATATAATAAACTTAAAGGATATGCTAATGTTGGACTACAAAGCTTTACAAAATTAGCAGGTATTTTATCTGGTACTGCACTCTTATTCGCATCTAAATTAAATCATTTATCGAAGACTAAATCAGAGTTTACATTAATACAATTTACATTAATATAATTGTTAGATGGTTCACAGTGATAATTAACATTGTTTATAACTTTAGTACACACTGTTTCGAAGTAGTCTGCAAACATGTTAACAGTTTTATTGCCATCATCCGAGGATTTGTTATGGAAATACAAAGTTTTAGGCATGCCGTTAATGTTTTTCTGATCATTTACAAAATTCCAAAAAGCTTTGATGTTATTAATGACATTATTTTGTGTATTCGTTATAAATGTATGATAATCATTCTTAATAGCGGTCTTTGCTTGTGATCTAAGTTCAGTATACTTCTTCTTAAATGAAGAAAGTTCGGTAGACATGTACTTCTTGTAATATTTATTTTTCTCTTTAATGAGTTTTTTTTGTTTCCTCTGCGAACCAACTATGATAATTGTCGCTTTTAAAGTAACATTTTGGTACAAAAGAATCAATAAGAAAATACAATATGTTGTAAAACAATTGAACACAGTAATTAATATCGTTATGATTAAATATAGTTGACCAATTGAAAGAACCAAGATAATCATTAATACCCGTATAATTTCCTTTATTAAAATTATATTTTCAGTTCTTAGTATACCCAATATAATCCTCCTGGTTCCTAATTGGAATACAAAAATCCGAAGGAGGATGCTGTGTATCTACTTTTGAAAGTTCATTATCAGATCTCACTACGTTTATTATGTCGCCACTATTTGTGTAAAATAAATCTAGAAGCTTGTTATTACAATTAGGTATATAATTAATTTGTTTGAATCCATGATAATTAAAATTATCAATAACCACTGCAGATTTCATATCGTTAATACAAGTGAGATCAATCATCTATTTTTATATAAGATTATAATCGCCAACTACACTAATAACTGCACTAGGGTATCTTTCTGTAATGTAATCTAATGAGTTCATATGTGCTTTATATTTAGATAATAAAGAGACAGGAGGAATATAAACTGCACTAAAAATGTATTCAGTATTACCACATAGTTACCCATAGTTCTTCAACAGTAGATAAGCTGGAGTAAGTTAATTGAGAAGATAATAAGCTGCTGTGAACTGCAATCATGACACCTCCGCCACTGGATTTATCGCTGGTATTACTATCTCTATCTTTTCGATAGATATTGTAGTTGGCACTAAAATATTCAGTTGAAAAAATTTTGCTATCAAGTCAGGTCTCGGTAAAAATAATTAAATCGTAATTAGCATTTAATGTTTCAAGCAAAAGTTGGTTAGATTTAGTACGAATGCCGCGCACATTGTGATAGTAAACACTCAGGCAGTTTCGCGGACAGCTGATAAGTTTTTTGATTTAATTCTTGTTATATTTGTTGGGATATAGCGTGAAGATATGTATGTATGTATGTATGTATGTATGTATGTATGTATATTAACAATTTTAGAGTTACCGTTTATGTGTTTAATCATTTTACTATTATCATCATTCTCTTTTCATTTATCAAGATCTGATTTGACTGCACGATAATGTTCACGTTGTAATTTAGTTTGATCATTTGCAAATTTTAAATCAGAGTACTGCTTAAATTTCTCGGAGTTAAGAACAGTTTTTACCGATTTTAGAACAGTTTTAACATCATGAACGTTATTCAAAATACATTTAACTGGCCGTATTTTCGCAGAATCATACTTGCCAATTTTAAAGGTTATTATATCGTTATAATTAATATTATCGACCTCATTCACTATAGATTTTATAATTGTTGTATCGTGTTATCAGACTCCTTTAAATTAAACACAATTATATTATTTGCTTTTATTATACGATCATTAGTTTTATTTATAATATTGTTCATAAATTCAGTTTCGTTAAAACTATTATTGCAACGACATTCAGAGTTATTTAGTTCTTTGAGCACTTTGATTTCACTTTGAAGATTTTCAACGATCAATTTTAACTCGAGTGTAGTATTATTTTGAACTTTAATATTTTTACAATTTGGGCACAAAAAACTTATGGTTCTACCATTTGATTTCAGTAATCCAATTTCATTCCACTTAGTCCCGAACAGGTGGTGTGTAAATAGTGATTACAAACGCCACAACAAATTTCAGATACCACGAAACAAAACTAATATAAAAATATAATAAAAATTACATGTCTAATTTATTTGAGTATCAGGCGGATTAGCGTGTATACCATTTTTTATTTCGATTTTAACTCTCTTTTTATTTCACGGAACAAGTTTAAATTAACAAGGAAAACAAGCGTGTAAATTAGCATAAAATTTCACTTATTTCATTAATATGCTTTAAATCGAAACTGAGTTATAGATAATATTAAAAATGATATTAGCGGTAATCTGTTTCATGAATCTGCCTGAAAATGTTTATATATTTGTCAGCTGTACAAAAGTAAACTTTAATAATACTCTAATATTTATGTTTTTTCACTACCAATGTCAAAAATATGTCATTTTTAAATATTTTATATTGTCAAGAAGACTTTTTTTGCATGTTGATATTAGTTACATTAAAAAAAGTAATGAAATAGCTGCTACGAAACAAACTTAACTACGTTATTTAAAATATATCATTTTAAACGTGAAAGAGTATAATTATATCATTATTATTTCAATTCATTTAAAGGGAAAAATGAATTGAAATAATAATTATATTAGCATACTCTTTCACGTTTAAAATGATATGCGATGTTCATCTTTTGCTGTCATTGTCCTAGACGACAACTCGATCGAGTTTACACCAGAGATCCAGCTGTCCAGACCAACATCAGAGCCAATAGAACTTAACGCTAACGACGAGTTCGTAAATCTGCCAATGACAAAGATCTCTCCAATGAGCGGCCATGGAATCTATACGCGTGAAAACATGGGGAATTTCCAAAGAGCGTTATTGTTTTCGACAAAGAAGAAGGCGATCACTAGTCTGGTCACCAGACGCGTGATCGGAAGCTCCGCCGAACTTCAAGGCTACAATAAGCAAACATCGCCGTGAACGCCGCCGAGCATGTCTGGGAATTCCTTTCCCTGTTCACATTTCTTTACGCGATCGTGGTGACCATTAACTACGTAGAGAACGTAGTTATCAACTTTTTCGCTCTACATAGAGCCACGAAAGCCAGGAGCAAACCAAGAATCTTCTTGTGGGCTAACTTATGGCCTGCACTGGATAATTGCTATCTCTACCACCTGGTGCACACGCAAGAAGAAGAAAACCAAGAGCTCGAAGCCGTTATGACGTCACCCAAGTATCCGGATCTGCGAGATACTATCAGTAAGGAAACATTTTGACGAACAATCGCGAACAACTTTAGACGCCCTACGTAGACAGTGTTGATGCACTATAGTGCAGTGCAGTGTGGAGAGGGCGGAAGTGACTGGACATGAGTACGAACAGCAGTACCGTAGGTTGTGAATATAATGGAGTACGTGTTAGTGTCATGTCAAAACAATTATTATAGTTTGTATGTTAGTATTAGATTACATGTTATTTAACTTAAGGATTTTTATATTATTTAAGATTAATTTTATGTTTGTGTAAACGAAAAAAATCGTACCGTAATGTTCATTTTTGTTTTAGCGGATTTATGAAAATTTTGTTTTATTAATATCTTATAATGTGACTCATCACGATTATGAAGTTGAAGCAAGAACATTAATGATAGGATAATTAACGAAACAAAGACACGCCAGATTCTCAACACACTAACAATTTTAGTACAAATAATAAAATAAATAAATCCCTAATCGATAGGTTACAAAATGAATCTAATTATCTTATTCTCAAGGACACGGACAACAACAGATTGCTCTAATAACTAACTCAATTAGTCAATAATAATAGTATCGAACTAACTTTCTCGTCTCAATAAAATACAATAAAATATTATCACTTACTCGTGATTTACGTAGACACTGCTTTACAACACTGATACTTTAATAATGAATTAAGCAATATAAATTAATCTAATTTAGAATCTGCAACTTAACTCGTAATACTCAACAATTAGAATAAGGACTCAGTTTAGACATCCACTCAAATAAACTCGATACTTCAAATTCTTAACTCAAACTCAGCTTACTAATCCCAAATAATTCAACTCAAAATATCTTACTAGATCTGACCAACAATAAAGACAGTACAAATTTACAACTCACAACTTTAATGACTGCTGAAGACGAACTCAAACTAGCAAAACTGGGTTGATTAATGTCTGTAACTAGACTGTAAAACTGAATTCACACATCTCTCCTCGATGGGTAAATTCATCTCCCACTGGCCCCCACTTAAGTATCTTAACACAAACTTTAGATTGGTTAATATTTGAATTTCACAACTATTATTGGTCAAGCGATTACTGGATTACTTCGGGGTTGAAGAGTGCGGAACTTGCGTACGACATCTTAAACGAATTTCAGATCTTGAAAAGGGCCCACCTTTGTAATCTAACGAACACTGACCTCGCCCGAAATCGCCTTCGCGTCTTAACAAACAACCATAAATAAATCACTCTTTACTTTTCAAATCCAAGCTGCAGAAAATATCACATAATTTTAAAAGACAATTAACCAAAATTACTTCTAAACTTTTAACACAATACGAAAACGATTTTGAAAGTGTTACAAAAATGTCTGAAGATCTTGCTACATACCGCACAGCATGTAGTCTAACATTTTTCCGCGAAACTACACTATGTGTAGAACCTGTAGGCCAACTTATGTGAGCAAAGAACCTGGCGAATCTTAATGAAGCACTAAATATGTTTGCAAATGATTTCCAATTTGAATCCAGTAATACGAGGGTAAGGTGAAAAGTTCTCGGCCTCAAAGGGAGATGGCGTTCTAATCAGCAAAAATTTGTGTTTCCTGCCAGGGTTCACGTGTCATTAGTACGTATGACAAGTTTTAACTTGATCTCTCAAGTAGTTTGTTTACACGAATTTTTTAAGTAGACGTCTTGCGTGTTTTTCGTTAAAATGGATAAACTTCTTAGGAAATTCAGCCGAAGTTGACGAAAGTTTACGGGGACTCTGCTCCTTCTATGTCAACTGTTAAAAAGTGGGTAGCTGTCCCTCGAAGATGACCCACGTGAAGGACCGATTCTATAGGGATCCGACCGATTTTATGCGGCAATTTGTCACCATGGATGCGACATGGGTCCACCACTATACGCCAGAAACTAAACAGTTATCCAAGCAGTGTGTGGAAGCCGGTGGTTCAGCGCCAAAGAAACCGAAATCGATCGCATCTGCCGGAAAGGTCATGGCCATTGTGCTTTGGGATGCGAAAGGGATCCTGTTAATTGATTTCCTTGAAAAAGGCAGAACAATTACAGGCGAATATTACTCCAACATTCTTCACCAGCTGTATGTCAAAATTCGCGAGAAGAGGCCTGGCTTGCAGAAGAAATAAATCATCTTTCACCAGGACAACGTTCCTGCACACAAGGGTGCGTTGGCAATAGGAAAACTGCGGAATTTGGGGTACGAATCGCTCGACCGTCTCCATATTCTCCTGATTTGGCACCCTCAGATTTCTATCTGTTCCCAAACTTGAAGAAATTTGTTTCTGGGAAGCGCTTCGCGTCCAATAAAGAAGTTGAGAGGGCCGTAGATAAATATTTTCACAGTCTTCCAAACTCTCACTTCCGGGAAGGAATATTGATGTTGCAGAAACGCTGGACCAGGTGTGTTGCAATCAAGGGGAGTATGTAGAAAAATAAAATCATTTTTTAACTGAAAATCGCAGTCTTTAATTGTCAGGCCGAGAACTTTTCATCTTATCCTCGTAAAATCACTAAACAAACACAACACTATCAACCACCATAAAAACCTAATTTCCAAATTAATTGACCTTTGCAACTAATGCCCTTGGTACACATCTCGCGATTTGCACCAAATAATCCATTTTATAAAGATAATTATAATGCACCACAACAACAAGTAAATAGAAATAACACATTTAATAATAAACCCACTTCACAAATCACTAAATTTCAACCAAATCAACAATACAAACCCACACCTATGAGTATTTCCACACGGAATAAAGTTCTGCCATGACCCGGCTCATATCAAAATAAAAATTATTTCAGGCCCGCACCTGCAAAATAAAATTTTATATAGGAAGAAGTTTTTAACATAGATGATAATACAGATGATAACGAATGTAACGTAGACTCAGATTACAATTACGGAGAAAACAACTTTTACGAACCCACTGTAGAATTCCCTGTTGAAAATGTACATACTTCAAACTTTGAGATAAATTTTTTAGACGAACCAACCTCGTAACAAAACCTACCATAAAATTCGAACTTAAAAATCTAACAAACAATCAAAGTAAATTGCCATTCATAATCTTACCAGAATATACCTTAAAAATATTAACAGACATAGGCAGTACAAAATCTTTTATGAAGCTACAAGTAGCGCAAAAATACTTTCGAAATTCAATCTTTAAAGATCCTTTCCAAATTTTTACTGCACATGGTACTTCAGCAAAAGAGTAGAGTACAACTGTGCCTGTTTCAAATTATTTAAATTAACAAATAATACTTATTAAAAAATATAAGTAAATATAGATAATATTCCTCTAATTAACAAAGATATAATAATAGTAAATCAGAAAAGCGGAACTATTTTAAAACCACAAATAAAGACTAAAAACTTGCTAATTCCGCAATGTGTAACTAAATCATAAAATAATCACTTTCCTTGTACCGCTAAAATTTATTGCGGTTTTTGTCTGCTTTTACATAAACATGTTTTTGAATTTTATGTACTTCTTCTCGGTGTTGATTAATTTTGCTCATATTTTTTTCTCTGTTTTGTTGCAATTTTTCATTAACTTGTTGATACACTAATTTCATTTTATTTTTGTGGTTTCAAATATAAATGTTTATAAGCTGTTTTTCAATTTTCATATTAAAAGAAGAGTTGGTGTCTAAATGGTCAGATATTACGTCAAATATATTATTTTGTTGCAGAATGTATAGTGTTATTGTAAGCTAGTAGAGCATAGTTAACTTTTGTTTCGATAGATTCTTTATTGTATTCTGGTTGTTTATTAAACAATCCTGTGTGTTATATTGGAGTTGAATGGAATTTATCGATGATTACTTTTGATTCTGGGTATTGTGAGCTTATAAAATGTATTTATATTTGGTGTAGTCCTAATGCCCGATTTTTCAGTGACGGTTTAAACTTAAGTACAACTGAACCTTGAACTTGAGCCTGAACTATTTTTTGTTTATAACCTGCCAAATTTAACTGGTTCTGCTGAACCTTTACTGAATGTCAAAATAATTTTGTAGTGTTGGGTCATTTAGGATTCTGAGAAAGTATCAACGATTTTCCAGGTTACCGAAATTGTATTTAGGTTAAAATAAGAAAAATTCCATTAAAATAGGTATCTGTCATTATCATTTTTTTTTCGTAAAGGAAACTAAAAGAGCAGAGAATTTTTGTACTGATAAAATTGAACTGTTAATGGATTTAGTAAAAAGCAAAAAGTATATCATGGAATGTAAAAAAAAAAATATTTTGGAAAGAAAAGGAAAAGTGCTGGGAGTAAATTTAACAATATTAGCGACAAAGTTGATTAGTTTTAAGGACGAAATATGAAAATTTCAAGAAAAGAACAAAAGTTAAATTTGCAAATTCAACAAATAAAATCTATAATTAATGAAGACAATTTAAAAAAAGATACTGAACATGATTTAAGGGCGCAAAATTTACCAGAAGAGAAGATATGAAAAAGAAAATTTAGAATTAGAAACACGATTAAAAAAGCAGCAATTAAATGTAATTAATAACTAATATGTAGACATTTGACGTTCATAATTGTATTATTAATAAAAATATGAATAAAATATACTGAAACGTTCTTCGTCTTTCTAGAAATGTGTAGAATTTTAAGGCACAAAAATTACACACAACTATTTATGTTAAATGAAAATTAAAGTGTCTTTATTTAATAACAGAAAAATAATAAATGAAACTTATTTAAAATTAATTAACAATTAACACTACTGGAACAAAACTTAAATACTACTTATAAATAAACAGAGACTAACATTATTTATAGCACGTTAACTAGAGCTATTATTTATATCACGAAATTTATGTAACCGCGTCTGAAGTCCACTGTCAACTACTAACTCGTGCCGTCTCCTCCCGCTTTTATATTGCCGTCCGACTTCTCGAAGATTCCAGAACTTCCCAGAATCTCCCCCTCCAACCGCCTGCCTAGACATTCGAGCGAGCTCACTGTATGCATCTGAGTGGTCTCGCTACAATTCTCTTATTCCCAAGAAGGTTTCTGGAACGCTTTCAGTTCTCGATAAGATTCTAGAACGTTCTCGACTGATTAGCTTTATATCCGTTATAATACTATAAAAATAATATATAATATAATTTCTTGTTCTGTTATTTGGACCAATTTGCTATCGATAATTATTGCCATTCACTGCGTTTACGAAATTAACAGCTGCCCCAACTTCTTCGTTAATAGTAGGCACAGCTTCTTTTTCATTACAAGCGATATCGTGTAGTACAGCTGTAGCTACAACATATCTTCCAGTACTTAATTTTAGCCTAATAGCAGTTACAAGTACAAGAAACCTACGTTTCCATACTCCGTACCGCCTCTCCACAGTATTTCTAGTCCTAATATGGCGCTCGTTGTATACATTTTCAGCAGAACTTTGGGGATTTAATAGCGATGTTAATAAAATATTTATTGTTTTATACCCATTATCGCCCAACAATAATTAATTTCTCGTTTGGCCATGATAAAATAAAAATTTATAACATCTTTATCCTCTGAAAATTCCATTTTGATAAAATTATAAATTATTTGCGACAGGTAAACGTCAATAAATACAGTAAAACAGGCGTTTAATTTATTATAATAACAATGTAGGCGACGGTTGAACTTGACTTAAACCAAGTAAAACGACGGTTCAGGTTCAAGACAAATTTGAACTGAGTTTAAGGTTTAAACTGCACTGAAAAACATTTTGAACCTTGAACTTGAACCGATGTTTGAGTTTAAACCGGCACTGAAAAACTGTACGTAAGAGTTCTTTGACACGCGAATTTTTAAATTCTAAACCTAAGATTATTTTTTCGGGAGTGCCGTGATATGCAAAAAATTTAATTAAGTTATTAACAATTTCAATTACTTGTGTTGAATTTAGTTTATAAGCTCATGCATACTTTAAGAATGAGTCAACGATCGTAAGAAATTTTGCGTTATCTACAGTAATGTTATCTATGACTACGATTTCAAATGGTTTTGTGGCTGTTGGTGTAATATTAAATTTCAAGTTCAATGGTTGCCTATCATATTTTGTAATTTGACATATCTCGCAATTATTTATGTAAGTTTGAATAGAGTTGCGTTTTTTATAATTGTTTAATTCGCGCTGACGTATCGTCAATTTCTCGGTGATTTATCTTACTTTCATGATATTTTTTTATTAATTGAATAATTTCGTCTCCGTCTGCTGCGTCTATTAATTTTTGTGTACATTTCATCATTTTAATACCAGAATATTTAAAGTACGTCTAAAGGACTCTACTAAATTTCTCAGCAAGTTTCGAAATAGATATAATATTTACCATTAGGGGCTATAAATTCTTTAATGAATGTTATCATCTCTCTTTTATAATTTATTTTATAAAATTATATTAAGAATCTTTGCTTTTTTTGGAATAATTTTAAAATTTTAGGCTCACTAGGACTATGTTCAATTTCGGATATAATAATTTGATTCTGCTTCATTGTTGGGATTGTTGTAGTCAAGATTTTTGATAAAGTCGTCTCCTTTGTTATCGGTTTCAATTACATTTAATTCATTGTTCGGGAGTACATTATCTGGTTTGTTAAAGACAGTTATAGTTGTATCAGAGTTTGCAACAGTACAAAGAAAGTGATTATTATCTGATTTAGTTACATATTACGGAATTAGCAAGTTTTTAGACTTTATTTGTGGTTTTACTTTGACTACTTTTTCTAATTTTGGAGACAAATGCAGACCAAGAGCATTTCTGTAAACGAAGAAGCCCTATGGCCGAAAGTAAATTGTGTTTTACGCAACTGTTAAAAGAAAATTTAATTTAGACCGATTTAAATTTGGCGCCGAGCGCGGAAATTCATATTTTAGTCACATACGGTTATGGAAGAAGAAGGGCTGCGAGCAAACGAACGGTAAATATGCAGTTGTATATTTTGATGTTTAAAAACGTAACCTTAAACTGCAGTATATCTAATCTGTACACATCACATTGAGAAGACAAGAACTCAAGTATATCATTATTAAATATCATAATTAATAAAAAGAATCGAACAAATTAAAATATATCGATAAATGGTTTATTTACGGAGTAACTGAAATACATAATATTTATTGTTTGTGTATATTAATAACACGATGTTACAGTTGTTAATATTGACATAATGTGAAGTAGAAACTTTTTTACTGTCTAAAGAAACATTGATTTCTTCCGTACCTGTTTATATTATTAACAGTAATATTATGACTACAATTTCGGAGGTTTTAAAAATACCAGCAGCAGGTTGATTGTCATTTTGAAATTATGAAAATTGTTTGTCGATTTTGAAGAAATTATTTTGAAATGACGTAGAACAATATGCAAGCAATCAACAAACAAACCATAGCAACGTCGTAAAACATCGTTCTGGTGTAATATCATTAAAATTGTGTAAATTTTACTAATATTTTTGTGATTTTCTAAATCGCACAGTTGTAGAAAAAAATGTTGTTTATTAGACGTGCCGAGGGTTACGTGCCGAGGGTTACGTGCTCGTGCGTTAAATTCTTCACTTGAACGCAACAAGCCCTTTTTCGGCACTTGTTATAAACATAACCATTACACTCAACTAACAAGTCTTTACAACACCATTTTGAATATAAGATATTGAGAATTCTATCACATTCTGCAAGATAGGAACATTGCATCCCTCTATTATAAAACCCGATCAACTATTATTTGAATTATTAAAAATTTCTGATCATTATGGAGGTCAACTACCCTTCGAACCAAAATTAGAAAATATTTTAGACTATGAAGCTTTATTAAAAATAAATTGAAAAATTGAACCAACTCAAATTTTTTATTTCATATTAATACTTATAAACTTCGAAAAGAACTTTGAACTTTAATGTTTACATCCGTTACCTACAAAACGAGAGTCAGAATTTGTAACCAGACGTTAACTATTTTTTAAAGTCAGAAACTGAAATTAAACCTTTAAAAGACATGTGTGCTAAAAGCAAAACTTATCAGTGTCCGAATGCATTTCAGCCTATTTCAATCCGTCATGTGAACATGGAATACTGCTTCACCAAAACTCCAGCAGCTGCCGTTTTACAAGACTAACATTCCAGAAAAGTCACATCGGAATTATTCCTGAAATTAACCAATATCTAGGAATGTTCCCATAAAAAGAAGGAATTAGTGTACAGTACCCAGATAGTGCAGTAATTAAACAACTAGTGGGTGCTTACTTATTAAAGTCAAATAATTATGTAATTAAGTTTGAAGAACAAACATTAACCTTAGACATAACAAAAGGAAAACCTATAATATTACCAAAATTAAATTTTAACTTACCAGAAAACAAATTGTCCAACTTATCAATCAATTTTAAATCATTGGATTTCAAAGATCTTATATACTAAACGGCTTAAGAGAAGCCTACTTCATATTTTTTATGGAAATTCCGAATCTTTAATAAAAAAAATAGGGTTCCTATTTAAGATATTTAAGTTCACCCCCTCTCCGACCCCCTGGGGGGTGGGGGCCGAAAAACGTTAACAAGATCGAATGGCCCCCTCAAAATGGTTAAACTTTTGTTTATCAAAGTTTGTTGTTAAGGGCTTAATTTGCAAGATATTTGAACAAGTCAAGTTAAATGAACTACCCGGTTTACAGCGCCATCTATCAAGAATATGAAAAAAATTCTCAAATTAAACCTTCATATTTTTTTATGGAGATTTCGAATCTGTAATAAAAAAATAGGGTTCCTATTTAAGATATCTAAGTTCACCCTCTCTTCGACCCCCTAGGGGGTGGGGGGCGAAAAACGTTAACAAGATCGAGTGGCCCTCTCAAAATGGTTAAACTTTTGTTTATGAAAGTTTGTTGTTAAGGGCTTAATTTGCAAGATATTTGAACAAGTCAAGTTAAATGGACCACCCTGATATTTCATCACGGCCAATCTATCAATTTTACAGTCTAGACGGTTTATCCGATTTATTTGAAACTTTTTTTATGTGATAGGGATCAATCACGGAGAGTGCCTTTTGATAGTCTCAGATTTTTTCGTGCACATGATGTGCGAGAAAACTTGAAAAAACATGCGTTTTTGGGGCAAAATCAACTAAGAGTGTGGAGGCTTTGAAATTTTTAAGAAGAACATCTACTGTCATTTTGACATTTTTGAGTGGACATGTCGCATTTTTAATTATAAATTATTTAAATATTTAATGTTTTAGAGTAGTTTTGAAATATTTTACGAATATTGGGGGACTGAAGGGACGTTTTTATTATAATGAAGTATTTTAAATATGTGTATTTAAAAAGAAAAATTTTTATAGTCCACTATGAAGTTGGTTTTAATTCAAAACGTCAAATTGACAAGTTTTATAAAATATACAGACAAAGATTGTGGCGGCTTTGAAATTTTAAAAAGAACACCTACTCTAATTTCGACATTTGTATGTGGACATATCGCATTTTTAATTAAAAATTATTCAAGTATTAAATAACTTAGACAACTTTTGAAATATTTTACACATATTGGGGGAATGAGGGAACGTTTTAATTATAATTACGCATTTTAAATATGTGTATTTAAAAAGAAATTTTTTGACAGTCCACTTTTATAAAACGTCAAATTGACAAGTTATATAAAGTATACAGGTAAATTCAACAAAATTTGTCTCCAGTAATAATATACAGTAAAACCAAGCAAATTTTATCCACGGCAGAGTACAATTAAAAAAAAAAACAAACAACTCGAATTGGAATTATTTGATCACTTAAATTTTCTATCAGTAATACGAAAGTTATTTTAAAGGGCATGTGGGCAAAATTATAATATTTTCAATCGGCAATTATTTTAGTGAAATTGCAACAAAACCTATCGTGTTTGGTGTCATATTAAACGGCTTTAGAAGAACTTTTAGATAAACGAAAAAAGTTGAAATGTTACAATAAGCAAATGTTTCTAACATAAAGTATTTCGAATCATATTGTGTTGGGTGTCATATGAAAGGGCTTTAGAAGAGCTTTCATATGAAATAAAAAAAAGTTTAAATTTTACGACTGTCAATAGTTTAAAACTTAAAGTATTCCGAATCGTACCGTGTTTAGTGTAATATTGAAGGGCTTTACAAGAACTTTCAGATGAAATATAAAAAGTTGAAATTTTACGATAGGTAATTGTTTCAAACTTAATAAATTCTATAAAAAAAAGTGAAACTATCAAAAATTACATCCAACGTATTTTTAATAGATTAGCAAAATCATTTCGGAAATAAAACACGTATTTGATTGAAATTTTAAAACTGTCAATTATTTCAAACTTAAAGTATTCCGAATTATGCTATGTTTGGTATCATATGAAAGGGCTTTAGACGAACCTTTAGATAAAATAATTAAAAAGTTAGTTTTTGAAAAAGCAATAAGCGTTCGCTGGAATTTGAACCCAGAACCTTTCACTAGCATGGTGACTGCTCTAACTAATTGAGCTACAAACACTCGGCGAATACTCATGCCTTTCGTGCAACGTTTAGTTGAAGAAATGCTAGAGCAGTCACCATGCGAGTGAAAGGTTCTGGGTTCAAATCCCGGCGAACGCTCATTGCTTTTTCAAAAATTATTTATAATATCTACAAACAAACAATTGTGTCAATAAACAAATTCTTATAAAAAGTTAGTTTAGCAAAATGTTTTCGAAAATAACACACGTATTTGAAATTTTACGACCTTCAATTGTTTTAAACCTAAATGTTCCATATCATATCGTGTTTGATATCATATGAAATGGATTTAGAAGAACTTTCAGACGAAATAAAAAATATATATTTCGACCGTCAATTATTTTAAATTTAAAGTATTCGGAATCATGCCGTGTTTAATGTCATATAAAAAAGATTTGAAAGAACTTGTAGATGGAATAAAGAAAAAAATTAAATATTACAACTGTTAATTGTTTCAAATTCAAAGTATTCCGAGTCATGCCGAGTTTGGTGTGATATGAAAGAGTTATGAAAGAAAGTTCAAATGAAATAATAAAAAAAATATATTTTACAACCGTTAACTGTTTCAAAATTAAAGTATTGGTGTCGTATAAAAAGGCTTTAGAACAAGATTGTAATGAAATAAAAAAGTTGAAATTTGACCTATCGCGTTTGTATCAAAAAGAAAGATTTTTTGAAGGGTTCGCGTACAAAATTTAGTACTTTTAGATCTTCAATTGTTTTAGTGAAAATGCTTCAAAATTCTTCGTGTTTAGTATCAAATGAAAGGTCTTTTGAAGAGCTCGCGAGCATAATTGGATTTTTCCTGTCATCAATCGTTTTAATGAAAGTTCTTCAAAACCTATTGTGTTTGGTATCAATTAAAAGGTCTTTGGATGGAAAGATATGCATAAATGTTTTTGATTTGTAATAATTGAATTTATATTGTGTCAACTGTCTTACAAAAGTGAATTCTACTTCAGGATCCGCGGAGCTTAGCGTGAGGACTGGCGAAGCCAGGGCGACCGCTAGTCCTACATACTAATCAGCTTAATTCACTATATGTATATTCATCTGGGCGGCAACCAAATATTATGATCGCCTACAGCCTAAACGGTTTGAGCGATTATTGTGATTTTTTTTCTAGGATTTAAAGTATGTTTGGGACTAGTGCCTTTTGGGTATTTCAGATTTTTTTAAAGTACAGTCCGCGTGAAATTAATGAAAAACTTTGCAAATTTTCAAGGATCGAAGCATGCACGCGTTGCTAAATTTTAATGATAAAACGTCCATATGACAAATCTATGGTTAAGAAACAACATTACCTCTTATATACACGATCTAGGTTTTGAAAAATCATAGACCTAAGATATCACTTTTGACGTGACGCATGGAATTTTTCGATAGAATTATTTCAATTTATAGACAAATTGTGAATTTTTTTTAATTTGATTTAGGTATTAGATGATTGAGGATACATGTTTTGAACTGTTTTGAATTGATTTCATGTTCAAATAAAGTTTTAAGACAAAACGTCAATTTGACAAATAGTCTGTTAAAGTATATAGTAAAACCAAGCAAAAATTGACCTCGGTTATAATATACAGTAAAACCAAAAAGAATCGACATTGTGAAAAAAAAGTTAATCGAATAAAAATATTTCGGAATTAATATTCCAGCGATTTTCAACAGTTTAAAAAAAATAGAAAAAAATTACATTTTTTTACAGTAACTCCTAGACTTTGCTGAATTGATTTCATGTTCAAATAAAGTTTTAAGATAAACGTCAATTTGACAAATAGTTTGTTAAAGTATATAGTAAAACCAAGCAAAAATTTACCTCGGTGATAATATACAGTAAAACCAAAAAGAATCTACATTGCAAAAAAAGTTAATCGGATAAAAAAATTTCAGAAATAATATTCCAGCGATTTTCAACAGTTTAAAAAAAATAGAGAAAAATTACATTTTTTTACTGTAACTCCTAGACTTTGCTGAATTGATTTCATGTTCAAATAAAGTTTTAAGATAAAACGTCAATTTGACAAATAGTCTGTTAAAGTATATAGTAAAACCAAGCAAAAATTGACCTCGGTGATAATATACAGTAAAACCAAAAAAAATCTACAATGTAAAAAAAAGTTAATCGAATAAAAAACATTCAGAATTAATGTTCCCGCGATTTTCAACACTTTAAAAAAAATAGAGAAAAACTCCTAGACTTTGCTGAATTGATCTCATGTTCAAATAAAGTTTTAAGACAAAACGTCAATTTGACAAATAGTCTGTTAAAGTATATAGTAAAACCAAGCAAAAATTTACCTTGGTGATAATATACAGTAAAACCAAAAAGAATCTACATTGTACAAAAAAGTTAATCGAATCAAAAAATTTCAGAATTAATATTCCAGCGATTTTCAACAGTTTAAAAAAAAAATAATAATGGGATGGCTAGCTCAGTGGTATGAAGTCGGCCTGTGGATCCTGAGGTCCCTGGTTCGATTCCCACAGGCGACAAATTTTCATAATTTGAAAAAGCTATCCCTGTGGCTCCTCCACCACTAACATGTTTGGGGGCCGTGATTTGACGACTGGTAACCGCACTTCACGCTCAAAATATATCACTTACCGAGATCTGCTTCAGCAGAGTGCCACACTAAGTAATGGGTAGAAGGCGTGATGATATATTTATTTTATTTATTTATATAAAAAAAAATAGAGAAAAATTAAATTTTTTTACAGTAACTCCAGACTTTGCTGTATAGCGGTAGAAATTATTTTTGACACATTTTTGATATCAGGGAAAATGAATATCGAATGTAACAGCGGTGAAAGGGAAAAAGACAGAGCAAAATATTTATCTTGGTAATTCATAAATAAAAAATACATATTTTATTTGATGCGTCCATGTCTACATGAATAATTTTGGTGTCCTATGCTATAGGATTCAATGTAGCGCATTGGGCCTCAAAAAATATTATTTAAATCTTGCTTTGGTGTGGGGCAAAGTCTCACCGTATAACGTGGGGCCCTACGCTGGTTTAGGGGAATATCCGTCATCTTATTATACAGGAAAGTTTGTAGCTGTTAAATTATTTTAATATAAATTTATGCAAATGAAACATGTCACTGAAAAATGTGGTCCATCACTATGGTGGGTCCCTTTTTCCTAACCATACTTTGTTTGGTATCATACGAAAGGGCATAAAAATTTACATTCAGACAAAATTTAAAAAACCATATTTTTACGACTGTGAATTGTTTTAAAAATAGTATTCCGAATCATACCATGTTTGATGTTTACAGAGGTTTACAAGAACTTTAATACGAAATTAAAACAGGTGAAATTTTACGATAGGTAATTATTCAAATTAATCATTTCCTATAGAACTTGTATCTCGAATCCTTCTCACTTTTCGATGACAAAATCACATTTGCAACAAATTATTCCATAAAAAAATACTAATAAATGTATCATCACGTCTTTTACCCATTACTGGGTGTGGCACTTTGCCATAGTAAATCTCAGTAAGTGATATATTTTTGCGCGTGAAGTGCGGTTGCCAGCCGTCAAATTACGGCCCATAAACATATTAGTGGTGGGTGAGCTACAGGGGTGGTTTTAATGACGTGAAAATTGTCGGTTTTAGAAACAAAAATAATAACATAAATTTACATCTGTCAAAATTACCATTTAAATACACAACTCGTATAGCACACTGGGCATACAAAATAGAAATATAATTTAAAAACTAAAATTATTATTTAGTAACTTAAATTATTACTGTACTTTTTTATGGTAAATAGTAAAACTCAGCTGTAACTATCCGCCGGATTTTACAGTAACCGTCACGTAACAAACAAAGCTTAAAAGATGTTAGAAATAATATTCCAGCGATTTCCAATAGTTTTTCAAAAAGTTTAGAGAAAAATTTCAATTGACTTCATGTACATATAAAATATAAATGTGGAACTATCAGAAATGATTTCCGAAGAATTTTTAACAGTTTACGAAATCTTTTTGGAAATAAAACATGTATTTGTTGGAAATTATATGACTGTCAATTTGACAGATAGTTTTAAAAAGTATATAGTAAAACAAAGCAAAATTTGTATATACAGTAAAACCAAAAATATTTGACCGCAACATTCTAGATTTAAAAAAATTTTAACACGGATAAAAGATGTCCGAAATATTGTCGTGCAGAATATTTATTTTTCCGATCGGTAATTGTATTAGTGAAAGTGCATCAAAACTTATCGTGTGTAGTATCAAATAAAAGGTTTTTTGAAGGGCTCACGTGCAGAATTGTAATTTTTTTGGTCATCAATTCTTTTCGAGATAGATCTTCGAAACTTATTGTGTTTGTTGTCAATAACAAGGTCTTTTAATGAGCAGACGTACAGAAATGAAAAATTTTAGATCACAATTCAATTAAATCTTACTTCAGCGTCCGCGGAGCCTAGCGAAAAAGCCTGGCGAAGCCAGGCCGAA
The DNA here is from genome assembly GCA_911728475.2 of Pterostichus madidus. Taxonomy (NCBI): domain Eukaryota; kingdom Metazoa; phylum Arthropoda; class Insecta; order Coleoptera; family Carabidae; genus Pterostichus; species Pterostichus madidus. Next base: position 29,458,306 of record OU452304.1, on the reverse strand, counting down.
CACTTGTATTCCACTAATTCCTGTTAATACAATAAAAGAAAACTTACCATCTTATTATGTACTAATCATTTAGACTATTATATTATATTGTGCATTAATTGTTATCATATTTTATGTTATGTAATTGATTGAAAAACAAGTTTTCCAGAAAAAAATGTACCCATAGAAATCTAACTTCATGATATCAATCTCCCAGGGGAAGTTTCTTTCTACGGAGGGTAATATGCACACATTGCATACTACATCCAGTCCCAAGATGCTATTTGATCCCCGAGGCCAACATAGTAGATAAGAAAACTTGTAAGAATTTTTGTAGTTAGATAGTCAGTTATAATCTTGTCTTGTACTGAGGAGCACCTCGTGATGTCAATAAAAATCTTTGTTAAAAACTCGCCTTCTATTTATTGATTGATTATTTATATATAAAGCAAATAATCCATAGTATACTGGCCGAGTGCCAGTATAAGGGAAAGCGTTCCTCACGAACCATTACATTTCTATCAACGCGGGGGATCTCAACACATTTCCTTCCCGTTTCCGAATTCCGACGTATTTCTACTGAAGCAAGAAGCTATCCCTCTTTTTCTCTTTTCATAAGGAACATGTCAACGTCTTAGTAATACGTCTCTTGCATTATTAATCGGTAGTAAGTATATATATAGCATACAACATGAATTATAAATTAATATTTAATTATTATTATACCGCACAAAAATGTACTGCAGAAAAAGCTACTTCACTATATTTAGTAATTGTTGTTTTCAGTTAATTACTCTTCGCAAATTTTATTATATTTATTCATATACGAGATTATAGATTACATATGCGGTGGCTAGCTCAGTGGTATGAATGAGGTCGGCCTGTGGATCCTGAGAACCCTGATTCGATTCCCACAGGCGACAAACAATAGTATTTTATTTGCTGTAGTATTAGAGTGTTATTTAATAAAATATAAATAAATAAATATATCATCATACCATTTATCCATTACTGAGTGTGGCAGATCTCGGTAATGGATTTATTTATGCGCGTAACGTGCTATTATGTACCAGCAGTCAAATTATAGCCCCAAATATATTAATGGAGGAAAAACCACAGGGATAATTTTATATGGTGATAATTGTTTGTCGTTAGTGGGGATCTCAAATCCACAGTTCGACGCGATATCACTGAGCCACCTACCTCATAATAATTTAATTAATAATATCATTTTATATTTGATTCGATATGATTCAGTTTCAAATTGAAAACTGATTATGATAGATATCTAAATTTACGAATAACTGATCTCAAATCATATACGTCCACACACCATTGGTTCCTGAAAAATGTTGGCCTGTCTCCTTGCATATTTTCTAATATTGCTGCAACATAATGGTTTCTATAATACCTACTAGACATTATTTTAAATTTATAATATAATGGAATAATAAAGAAATATACCAGATTCCAGACTTCCACATTTTCTAAATATATTTCAAGGTTCACCATAAGGATATCGGAACCATAAATCTGGTTAAATAGGACTTTTGTGCGTATTAGAGGATGAAGGAGGGGTGTGATTTTAGAGGTGTCCTTTGCTTTCTCAAAAATTATCGCTGGTCATCAGACAATAGTAAAAACTGAGTTTTATTGATTTTTTTTGCAAATAATATTGCCATATTGCAAAAAATAGTTCAAGTAAAAAAGTAGATATTATTGATACTTAACCAGCAATATACGAAAATATTTTGCATGTAGGTACAATTTACGGGTATAATTTATATTTTTTGAAATGGAAGCAGTACTTCAAAATAGCTTGGCGAAGTCGGAAATTTGTTGCTGTCCCCCTCTATATCTACTCAGAAAAAATAAAAAAAAATTTGAGCCATCATCGCAGGTCCGAAAAATGACGTTATCACGTATATATATATATATATATATATATATATATATATATATATATATATATATATATATATATTGTTATTAATTTATATATATACATATATATATATATATATATATATATATATTGTAACGAATATAAAGCAAATCAGGCGACAGCGGTCCAGAAACCTACTCGTTAACAAGAGCGTTGCAGCAAGACCACCAAGGTATATGGAGCGAGCTCGCATATTTGAGCGTACGTTTGGGGAGCGAGAGGGGAATATTCTGGAACTCTTCTACGGACGACAGCTTAGAGTCGGCTCGAGGGAGTTCAGTTGACAGTTGACTGCGAACACGTAACATAAATGTCTTGAAATAAATAACAGCTCTAGTATACGTAATATAAATAGTAGTTTTAGTGAACGTTATATAAATAATATTAGTGTCTGAATATTTATTAGTAGTGTTTAAGTTTTATTGTAGTGTTAATTAATTTTAAATAAGTTTCTTTCATTTTTATTTTTACTTCATTAAATAAATACTTTTATTTTCGTTTAACATATGTATATATATATATATATATATATATATATATATATATATATATATATATATATATATATATATATATATATATCGCCACCATTTTACAAGACTATTGCAATGAGTACAAAATAAAATTGTTTCCAGTGCTTCTCAAAATACGAAACACAACTTTCTAATTTTAAATGGATCCTTTTTTTATTTGCTTGTTCGATTAATTATTTTTTTTTAATTCAACGACTATAAAGTACAGTCACATTAAAAATGAAATTAATTTAATTAAAATTGCTATGGCAGAAGCAAATGACTAATAATAGTTATTTTTTATAAGAAGTGCCGAAAAGGGCTTGTTATTTGCAAGTTCAGAATTTGCATGCGCACGTAACCTTTTCCAGCAAGTGTTATAAACAACATTTTTCCCACAACTGTGCGATTTAGAAAATCACTAAAATATTATAAGAATTTATAAAATTTTAATAATATTACACGAGAACGATGTGTTCCGTTGCTATAGTTTGTTTGTTGATTGCTTGCGCATTGTTCTACGTTATTTCAAAATATTTCACTAATTTCAAGATAGCTTCTTCAAAATCGTCTAGATTGGAGTACTACACTGAGCGATTCTTTTTTATCATATACATGTTGGATCTATTCTTGACAATGACAATCAACCTGCTGCTGGTACTTCTAAAATCTCGAAAATTATTGCCAATAATATTTTTGTTAATAACATAAACAGGTACGGAAGAAATCAATGTTTCTTTCGACAGTACAAAAGTTTCTACTTCAATTTTGCTCCATAAGATAGAGGCGGCTAGTTAATGTCTCAGTGGAGTTGGGGGGTTTCGTTTTACAAAAAAATATGCAAATCGAAATCTAAACTTAAATAAATATAGAGGGCACCACGTGGCTCTTTTCGTTGCCAGCGAGACCCAACCGCACCGGTACTGGAACTAGAAAAACTCGGCGTTCGGAATGAGGAGAGGCTCACAAGGTACGTAAGGACACCTACGTCGTAATAGAACACAAATAAAGAATACTAAACTGTTAACAAGAAATTAACGGCTATATTCAGAACTGATGTTTAAAATACAAATTAAAATAATTTTAAATCTGACTCTAAATACTGATACTAAATTATGGACAACACTAAATCCAGAAATCCAATTAAGATTTATTCAACAAATAATTCTCAGAAATAAAATCAAATAAAGTTGGGTTGTTGCGTTCTACAGAAGCAATCAGGACAGCGGGAAAGGGAAAAAACCTAACAGACAACACGACAAAATGGCGCAACATGACGTATTATAATTTGATGGCCAACAAAACACGATACGCGATGCAACACAAAATTAACATATATCAACGCGCAGACCTAACAACTTCTTCAACACACAAGCTACACAACTTGAAACAACATCTATCAACACTAATAAATATACGAAAAATAAATACTTAACCGGATTTGTACAACATACTATAGTATTCGTAAAACATGACTATGTAAAGTACTGAGAAATAAACTAAAATAATCGCCGTAATTTGAAATACAAAAAAGGATAAAAACAATAACAAATATTTTTGGGCTTAGCGTTGAACAAGAACCTGTAGCTGGATAGACTCAGTCCAAAATATTGACGGTAAAACATCAAATCCAAAATATCGGGTGTCACATGTGTGCTCGTGACGTCACATCCGTTCCACCATGATACTATGATTTTTCAGCAATGATAATTCCAAACCCTCTGTCCAGGACTATGACCAAAATCCAACGATACGTCACAGAAAGGCCATCAGCCCAAAGTAACAGTACGAACAAAAACGAAAACGAAAAACGAGGACGAAAAAAAAAAGTGCCTGAGTTCTCAGGCGGCTTTACGATGAAAAAAAAAATTATGAAATTCTTGCCGAAATTAAATCCGAAAAATCCGATGAATACTAAATATTCAAAATGGTCGGCACTACTCTTAAATCCAGTTAAACTGTTTTATTTTGAGATCAAACTGAACTAGATTCAATCACGCAACAATAATATAACGAATAGACCACCCTTCCGACTTGAAGATCATCTTTTAACTCTCAATTCGTGACTCGAACAATTCGTTAAATGTAGTTAAATCAAAACTAATCAGGTAATTTCGTGCATTCTTTAATTACATTGAAAAATATTTCAGTTTCAGCCGCTAAACATACCGCCTTCTGGTGACATCTATTCCAAAACAAATATAAGATAGCAGAGAACACTGCCTTACCGACAGTGTGAAATTAAGAAAATAATTTACAATGAAACATTTGCAGATTCGAAAATAAATAACTAAAGAAAAGATCACAAAATAAATAAATTTAAAGGTAACTAAATTCTTTATCATAAAAATAATAATAAACAAGGTGAGCTGAACAGGAACTAACTTTGAACAATGACGGATGCTAAATTTACGGCATGTTGTTACTAATTAAAAGATCAAAACAAAGCAACGTATTTAACATGAAATTAAAATTAGAAGTAAAAAAAATTACTTTAAATTATTCTACGCGATGAAATAGTACAAAAGAAATAAAATAAAATTAAGGTTGAAGTACAGAATTTTAGTCTACCAATAATTACAAAAAAAATAATTTATTTTAGGTAGAAGAAAAGAAGCAGAAAAATAAATTTGAGGAAAAATATTAGTAAATTTAAAAAAATCACAAGTTCTAGTTATATCTCAAAAATATGCGTCACGTTAAAAACATATTAGCCTACGTTACTGGTAAGGTCTCATTAGTGTTTACTTTTTTTGTTTGAAACTTTATCCATATGTAACCATTTACAAATTAATTGACTCTAAAAAAAGACATATTGGGTACAGTCCTCTGATATTATTACGCACTTGCCATTGCTACCATGGTTAGATCATTAAAAAAAAGAATTTTCAGTATTCAAGGATGACATTCATGTTAATTAGAAGATAAACTTATAACATCATCTTCCACTATTGAAGATACTATGCTAGACAAAATTGTCAACGAACTTGAAGAGAGAAACAAATGTAGAAATAATGTCATTATCTCTGGTTTACCTGATACTGAATCAAATTCCACTGAATTGACTCAAAATGTTGGAAATATAATTAATAAAATTGCACCTGGAATTATTCTGCAAGATACTTTTATATCGCGTCTCGGCAAACATCGCAACAATTAATCACCATGTATGGTAAAAATAAAATTTAGTTCAGGAGAGTCTGAAAAAGCACAACTGATCCTACGCAGTGCAATGATTGTGCGAACATTTATTTATGATAAAACTCCATACCAGTTGTTAAGATTTAAACAATTAAAAGAAGAACTACGAACACGTACCGGAGATAGTGAACAAAATCTCTACATATATTATGTAAATGGTACACCATTGATCCGACAAAAAAAACTAAATTTGACACTGTCCTCCCCATCTCAGTCTTCGAAATTTCGTATCTATTATCAGAATATCCAAGGTCTAAATATGAAGTTACATAAATTAAATTCGCAACTGTTATCTCTGGATTATGACATAGCTTTAAGTGAAACTTAGCTGAGTGAAAGTGTTTCAAACTCTGAAATACGTGATGACTCGTTTTCCGTGTTTCGATGTGATGGCAATTTTAAAAATGTGAACTGTCTAAAGGTGGAGATGTTCTTCTATCAATAAATGATAATTTACGTTCCTCTCATGTTGAGTTTAAGGACTATCGTAATCTTATTCCCATTAATGTTGATATTGTTTGTTTGAAAATTCAATTATGTATTACCAATAATTTTATTTTAATCCTTATATTTTCCCTGGTATGAACATTGCTTCTATCATGATATACTGAAATTTTTTGAATGTCTGTCTTTCTTGTACTATAATAAATTCATTATTCTAGGCGATTTTAATATTCCTGATTTTGCTACTAATTTTGAAAATATAGTTGTAAAATCTTTTACTGATTTTATGTCGTTTTTTGATCTTCGTCAATACAACACATTTACAAATTGTGATAACAGATTGTTAGATCTAGTTCTAAGTCACGATAATTGTTCTGTATCAAGAGAATTTGATATAATTTTTTATAGATAGTACAGACATCATACAACTATTGTAATTTCAGTTCAAAAGCATTAAGCTATTTATTTCAATAAAATATGATTTTAAAAACGCAGACTTTCATAAATTGTATCAACTGATCAGTGACTTTGATTGGCACGAATTTGAAAACTTTACATATGTTAACATGGCATGTAACTGTTTATATAATACTCTTTACTGGATTTTTGATAAGTGTGTTCCCTCCAAAACTTATCGCAAATCATCTTATCCCCCTTGGTTCACTTCCAAAATTAAACGTAAATTAAGAATAAAAAATCATTATTTTAAGTTATATAAAAAAAAAATATCCGAATTTAACTCACTATTATAGTCAATACAAAAATTATCACTTAATAATTATGCGTGAAATTAAAGAGTCATACAACAATTATTTATTTGAAAGTAAAGCATCTATTAATTCTGATTCAACTATATTTTGGAACTTTATAAATTTAAAAATATATAAATGTAACCTACCTTCTATTATGTATGATATTTGAAGATACTCAATTACATACTATCAGTGATATCATTAATGCTTTCGCTTTCTATTTCTGTAGTGTTTATTCTGCTTCGAATAATAATTGTCTACCTAATTTACAGCTACTATCTAATAATCCTTTATCTCTTAATGCAGTGTCAGTTGATGAAATTAAACTATCTAATGTAACAGGCACCTTGTACTTGGTACTAAGAGGTAACTGACATACGAAAGAATTTACTTGATTAAATGAATAATCAAGAGTAACATAAATGCTGCCATCACGGAATATTTAACTCTATTGGGATGGCTAGCTCAGTGTTATGAAGTCATCCTGAGGTCCCTGGTTCGATTCCCACAGGCGACAAATTTTCATAATTTGAAAAAGCTATCCCTGTAGCTCCTCCACCACTAACATGTTTGGGGGCCGTGATTTGACGACTGGTAACCGCACTTCACGCGCAAAATATATCACTTACCGAGATCTGCTGTAGCAGAGTGCCACACCCAGTAATGGGTAGAAGGTGTGATGATATATATATATATTTTTTTATTCCGAAAAGTAATTAAAATGGGACCGATGATAAAAAATGGCGGGAATATGTGCGTATGCAAAATCAAACACGTACTCAACAATAACAAAATTATATAATATTTAATAACGAATAACGAGTCGAAATAAATTATATAAATCAAAGATATTTACCAATTGAATACTTGATGCTATATAAACCAAGGTATCACTTACTCACTAAATACACAATCAATTCAATATTCCAGATTACTACAAACATATGCAAATCAACAATTCTTATTACGTAACTACAATCTACTTACATGAACTCAAAACAATAAATTTCACAAAATAACAATGCGAGCGAGAGAGGCCCTTAAACAGTATAATCTCTTTGACCATTTCACACGCTTACTAATTTGTCTACTTTTACTCATTATTTGTCTTCGATACTAGACTCTAATGGCCAGGTTGATGTTAGCTACACTGATTTTTCTAAGGCTTTCGATAGTATTGATCATAACTTCAAGCTTATTCCTTTCCTCCAAATATTATATTTCTTTTAACATCTTATCTTTTGAATCGTTCTTTCTTTGTAACCTATCAAGGTCAAGCGTCCTCTCATTCTCCTTCTTCTTCCGGTGTGCCCCAAGGTTCTAACCTAGAACCGTTCTTATTCTTAATTTTCATCAACGATGTCACTAATTCGTTGAACTGTAATAAATTAATTTTCGCTGATGACTTAAAATTATTTCATTCTATCTCTTCGATTGAGAACTGCTCGCATTTACAAGATGATATTAACAATCTCCAAGACTGGTGTTTAAGTAACAAATTTAAACTTAATTTATCTAAATGTAAGGTTATGTCATATACCAAGAAACTTATACCACTTTCATTTAACTATATCTTTTTTAACACTAACTTATCAAGATGTGAAGAAACAGTCGATTTGGGAATAAAATTTGACAAACCCCTAAAATCTATTTATAATATTCACATTTAGTCTATTGAAAATATTCAGAAAAAAATTCTTAGGGTAGTAACGTTTCTAATATCGTATGTTAGATTAGGAACGTACCTGTCACAAATGTATTGACAACAGTGGATGCGTTCAGTTCACATAATGTTAGCTAGTACCAGTGCTTTTTTCCGTTTTAGAATAATGCTTTGATTTTTACATTTTTTTTTAAGGAATGCTACATGAATATTATTTAGCTAAAAGTGTCAAAATCATTTCGTTTATTTCTGTTTAGCATTTTGCTACAACCTAGCACTAGTCAATACCTATGTTGTACGCATCGGAAAAAATAGTTCATTAATAAAAAATCATGCATTAATAGGGGTCATTATTATACATTAATGAAACCCTTCAATGAACGATCAACGGAAAATAATTATTTACTGTAATAATACATTTGAGAAACCTAAATTTAAAGAAATTTGTATATAACTTCATTATATCGTAAATAAAATATTGTACGAACACATACATAATGCACCCTTAGTAAATCACGAGTCTTTAAAGTGTGGTATCGTAAGTAATTATTATAGTATTTTACGCATTAAGGGCTGTTAAGACGTATATAACGAGTAAGGGAGTTGTTTGAATTTTATGCTCTTGCGGTTGTAATAGCTCTTAAGGTGAACCACTCGATCTGAAGATAACAACAGAACAGTGGTGAAACGACGATCTGTCTTGATCTATTTGAAATAAAATATCTCTTTTATTATAAATGAAACATATTATTTATTATACATATTTTTGTAGTCAAAGGTTTAAAGTTTTATAATAATATTACTAATTTGAAATATCTTTCATATAGTAAAAGAAAATAAATTATGTATTACACCAAATTTAATTTGAATTTATTTAAAAATGGGCCCTACGATATCAATATAAAAAATACAGTAAATTATAAATACGACAGACTAAGCCTGATGAAATTTTCAGCCAAATTAAACACGACAATTTTTATCAAAAAAATAAAATAGGCAAAAATAGCATGAAAAACGAAGTTTTTCTTTTTTTTCTCAAAAGTGTTGTGTTTAATTTGGCTGATTTTTTTTTGTGTTATAGACTATCTGAATTTTAAATATACATATTTTTTTAATTAAAAACGTAGGGCCCAATTTTGAGAAAATCTGACTCAAAATTGTGAATTTGGCTGCTTCATTTATATAATTTTTTTCATGTATTTTCATGATTTATTTGCTCTTGAATAGTATTTATTCATGAACTAGAATGTTATATGTAAGTAATACACTGCTTTATATTTATCTATATAATGACATTCGTAAGAAATTAATTGTTGAAATTCAAATTTGCATAGATTTATTGTTGGTGTTCTTGAATCATGAGTTTTCGGTGTGTGATTCGGATTTTTGATGACGTATGATGTACACTCAAGTATCGAAGTTTTATTCAAAATTAAATTTGGCTGACAGATATGTAAAAATGATTGACTAATAATGATAACAATAATGAATATATATACATTATATGTTGTTTACAAAATAATAAAGTAATAATAACATTTTTGGATATGGTTTTAACCTCAAACGTCAAATGTGTGTAAGGTAAGTATATTTGTATTTATAAGAGTTTATTTATTAATATTAAAGTTTTTATTTAACAGTTTTGAAGTGGACACTGCCTTAATAAGATCTGGGGTACTTTGGCAGTTGGAAAGGGTTTCTCGGGACTGCAAGATATTCTGGGAACGATGAATATTCCAGTGATGTCTGAAAAACTCTTCAGGAAGTGTCACAATAAAGTAGGAGAGCACTGGCAGAATTCATTAACTCTTGGCATGGAAGAAGCTGCAAAAGTGGAATTGGAACATGCACGAGAAACTGGAGATATGATGAATGATGATATTGGAATGTGCACCGCTGTTGTTGATGGAGGTTGGTCGCACAGAAGCTACGGTCACAGCTATACTGCGAAATCTGGTGTTGCGGTCATAGTAGGTCATTATTCTAAGAAATTATTGTTTTTAGGAATTCGAAATAAGTACTGCAGCATTTGTGCCGTGGCAGAGAGGAGAGGAATGAATTTCCCAAACCATAAATGCTTCCGAAATTGGCATGGATCTTCACCAGCAATGGAAGCCGATTTGATTGTTGAAGGATTTTGCGTAAGTGAAAAACTGTATAATTTACGGTATACAAGATTTATAGGTGATGGAGATTCATCAGTTCACAAACGTTTGTTGGAATGCGTACCGTACAGTGCTTCCATAAAGAAGATTGAATGCACAAAGCATTTAGTGAAAAGGGTGAAGAAACAGCTCTATGAATATCCTACACGTAAAGGTAACAACAGACGTATATTAACAAACGTTAAAATAACGTTTATATGTAAGTATACAAACAAAGTAATTACAAGTAATTGTAATGATATTGAACCGTCTGAAGATTTATTACGTTTTGATTTGCTGCAGATTATTCCGCATTGTTTTGGAAACCATGATGGCTGTCGGGCTGAAGTGTAGTAATGCAGCCCTAATTGACGATAACAACACATATGACACTTTTACTAGTGCCATGAAAGTAAAATTATGAATCTGTTGGTAAGAAATTCTTCTTTTGTAGTGCGGAGGAATATATGCATTTTGTAAATAAGTTTACAGGCGGAAAACAAGTGTTCTATGGCAGAAGAGATTCATATAATGTCAGATGTTATGGTGCTGGACTTCACTATCAGTATGGACCCGAGTGGAACTATAAAGTGTGGAAAGCCAATCAGGGTCAAAGTCCGGGCAAATATGTAAAAGATGTAATATAGCGGCGTCAGGAAAAACTTAGACTACTTCAAGCATTATCTAGGAGAGATATAAGAAGGAAAGTACTGGAAACCTCTAAGAAGGTAACAAATGTTGATTATGGTACTAAGTCTCAGAGACCGGATATGAGTGTTACGGAATTATATGATGTAATTTGTAAATTAATATTTACGTTGCGTGTAGATATAAACAAGTGCAATGAGTTGGAAATAAAAACGCGTGGACAATCTGAAAACATGTTATGGATGGAGGAAAGAAAGCATAGATTAACCGCTTCAAACTTTGGTGAAGTATGTAAACGAAAACTTCCAGCGGGACCACTTGTGGAAAGAATGCTTTACGTTCGAAATATTACAACTGCAGCAACTGATTGGAATAAAACTAGAGAATCTGTGGAATTACAAGTTTATGAGCATGTAACGGAGTTACAGTAAAATCATGTGGTTTATTTGTAAATTTAGAACGTAATTCAGGATATTTAGCTGCTTCGCCAGATGGTTTAGTTGATCAAAATAAGATAATTGAAGTGAAATAATATACAATTATATAGTTTTTATTCTGTTAATGAATATATGTCTTATGTATAAATGTTCTTTAGCTTATAATTATAATTTTGTTTTTACTGTTTAGGTATCCATAGAATAATGTATTTTTTTTGTCTGTCATCATATATCATTGTATTTGATCGATGGAAATAAATTTATTATTATTATTATTATATGCTTATGTATAACGGAAATAAAATTGTAAGTAAAATTTTTTATTTTTATATTATAATATCAAATAAAATACTATATTTTGTTAAATTTTAGATTTTATTGTGTTGACATGTGGTTTAAAATCATTTTCTTGAAGATCTTCAAGTTTGTTTAGCTTTTAAACGCGCGCCAATACCCCTTCCACTATTCTATAAAGAATATTCCTGATTTTCTGTGATAGGTCAGATCCACATTTTTGTTAGGACCACAAGAAACCCCACTTACGCAATAACAAATTATTGGTTAACGAACTTCAGGCCGAATGTTTCACCTTAACAGAACAATGTTTTTCATATTATTAGATCACTTTAGAATTCAAATTTCAATTTCTAAAAATATAGTCAATTTTAATGTTAAAGATATTAAAATCGTAGATGCCGTTATCTTAAATACAAAAGAGGTTTATAAACAGTTGAGTTTTTTGAAAAGTGCAATTCCAACCGAATCCGTAAGAAAAACGAATTATTATTCGTAACAATCTAGGATGTGTTATCGACTGTCAAACAGTTGTCAACAGTTGAATCTTAGCAATTCCTTAACAACATAGTGAGACCAAAATAATTATAAAACATTTGTGATTTTATTATAATTATAGATATTAGATATCTCCCTTGCTTTCAGAGAAAACATTGCCGTTGATGCAATCGATTACAATCACACTGAAACAAAGCCTGCATCGAAGTCGTGCCCGGATTTCGATGAGCCGGAGTAGAGATAGTTTGGTAGCATGGAACTTTTATGCCATCACGGAACAGCAAACACTGAGCTATCTAACCCAACGTAATCCCTAAATACCAATTCGCTACCAGTTGATAACAACTTTTTTTTCTAAGGGGCAAGATGAAAGTTTTATGTTTATGTTTACTAGCTGGTGTAACTTGTAATTATGATAGTTGGAGAATAAGGAAAACTATTAGCATGGGAATCGTACAAAAAGAGCCATAGAAAAAGAGTTTTTATCTCTGACCATTTCTGCCTACATCAAATAGTTCAAGGAAAACTATTATTGTTACTTTATCATTAAATTATAAATTTATATTAATATACTTAAATATAAATAGCATTACATTAAAGAACATACATGTAGGAATCTATAATAGATTTTCATGCAGCTATCCATCTGGTGGGTGTATGGACATCAGCCGAATGGGACATTACCCGAACGGACATGAGCCGAATGGACATGAGCCGAATGGGACAACAGCCGACGGGACATTGCCCGAAACGACAAACTTCGAATTATGACGTCACACATGGTTCGTGTCTAAGAGTAGTTCAGCTAGTGAAAGATAGATGGTACTTATAGACTATAGTGATTCACAAAATGTTTCTATTATGTCGAATGTTTTGACATATAAGTTAACCTAAAAATCTATAATAGGTAATAATTAAATATAACTGAACATTAACAACAAGTTTATTATTATTATCACTCAACTGTGATATAGATACACAATATTGCATCTTATTATCTTTAAATTAAGGTATGTCATTACTGAAATCGTAAAATATTTTAATTATTATTTAAATTGATATTTTAGATTATTTTGTGCAAAGGTCCAAAATAAAAGTTGGAAGTGGATGAAGATAATAAATGAATACATGAAAATGACAGTAATTCATCATGTAGTGAATTGTTCGATGTAATAAAAGAATTTCTTGAACTCAGTAACATTGAAATTAATACCCAGAAAAAATATAATTTTTGTTTTGTCACTCGTAATAGTGCTAGTATAGTGTCAGTTACTAAAAAAGTATAATATTCATCTATTCGTAGACGATATTTTGATTTACTACAGTAACACCAGCCAAATTGAATTATTTAATGTGGTTAATGTTTAATTAAAACTGGTGGAGCAATCGATGAATAAAAACAAATTAAAAGTGAACACTAAAACAATGATTTTCTCAACCGATAACAAATATGTAGACATTACAAATAATAATAGTTTATCTGTTGTTATCGGTGTCAATAAACTTGAGGTAGTAGTTCAAATGAAGTATTTCAGACTAATACGAAAGTTGACAGAAAACTAAAGTTTAATATTCATATACAGATATAATATTAAATATTTATTATTTTGCTTACAGTTCATAAGATAAATAATGAAAGAAAACGAAGGAAGAGTTATATGACATCGATGGCAAATCTGTTCTTGTCACAAATGTCTATGAAATAAATTATTTTCTTATGAGAATAAATTAACATCATCAAGTTCAATATTGCATATATTTTGATCAATTTATAAGTAGTCTTTGCAAGTTTTGAGTACATTTTAGAAAGTATCTAAAAATAATCAAATATATGTGAACTGCGATTCTAAAGACAGAATATTTAAGTTGCAGTATACATTCGCACACATCATATTTCTTACAAAAAGGAACTAATGTAGGTTACGAATGAATGAAAATATTTTTTATTACGTGTTAGTGAACTATTTATGGTATATAGAACAAAATTAATTTTTTAGTCTTACTGACTAATCTATTTTATGAATTTGCCTATTCTAATGGCCTGTTGCACCACCAAATCTTAAATTTTAAACATAGTTTAAATAAATATCGAATATATGACAGCAATATCAATTATTTCATGTGATATACAATTTCTGTTAGCTTTTATTAACGTAAAACAAGTTAAAAATTTAAGTTTTGTTGGCAAATTGCATAATAAATGTCTTAAATCGCTGTGATTATGAAAGTCCGACATAAACAAATATAAAGTTGTTTTATGTTAAATAAAAATAGAAGTTTAATGTTATTCCTTATTTACAATAAATAGGAACTATGAAAACCCGATTAATGCAGACTAACTTTCTATCATCCAACTTTTCCGAATCATTTTATATCAATTTTAAATCGCGCATCAGTTCGTATCCGTTCCGCTATATCCATACATTTTTGTGCTTAGCCAAGTTAACATTTTTGACAGAATAACAAGAAATCCTACGTATACGATAACAAATATTTCTTTAATGAATTTCAGGCCAAAATGGAAGTACTAAGTGACTAAGGAGTTGATTGATTTTCGTTTCCTATTAGGTTGTTTATTTATTTATGTTATTCTGTAATGGAAACTTTATAATGTTGTATAATAAACGCTTATTATAATTAAAAACTTATTTTGATTGTTTACTGCTTTTTATTTAATTTAATTACTACATTTCTGTTGATATTTGAGATAATAGTAATAATAATAATCTAAAGTATAAAAAGTAATAGTTAATTTTCGTGTACAAAACTTCAACATGTTTTTATGTCATCTAACTGTACCCTTTGCTTGAGTTTATTTGTGGTAGTATTTTGTGTTTTTCTTCAAATGTTGAATATCTTTTCCTTGCCACACAGCCCACAGCTTCTGTTATCTGCGTTGAACTCCGTTCTTCGGTACCAGAATTAAACCTGACAGTTATTGTTGTAATAGTTTCTTTTTACTTGGGCGTAATTAGATGTATACCGAGTTATCTGTCTTGAAGGTAGGAGATTAACAGGGCAAATCAGTTTTTTGCATGCTGTTGCTCGGTGTTCTACCCGACAGCAAAGATCGTGGTACTTACTTTCAATGCAAAATCTATAAAAGTATATAAATATATACATATATTATCTATAGTTCTTTTATTACACCCAGTATACTTATTATCTAGCATCAAATATTTGTTCACTTACATACTCTTATAAGTACTGACTTGAAGTGTATCTATGAAGAAAAAAATAAAGTGCTCTTTTAAAGAATTGTTTGTCTAGCAACAGTATCAATAGTGATTTTCTGAAACTTATTGAATTCTTAATTACTAATGAACCGATAAAACTTTCATGTACCACAATATAAGTCTGTCTTATCTTAGGTAAGAAGAAATAAAAGTTATACCAACATACATATCAAATCTTTCTTTTTTCAATGATCAATAATTCATTTGTTGTAATTTTTGCATTAATAGAATGTGATGAGAGAGGAAACTAAGGCAAAGTTTCTAGCAGATTTATCTCTACATAAATTAGATTTTGGATTGGATACCTTACATTGTATTCGGAAAAACTAAAATACGTAAAACGTAAAACCTTGCCACATTTTCAAATATTTAGGTGTAATATAACAATTTCATAAATTATATGAGTTTAAAACGAAACATTGTCTATTACTTAAGTTTTAACTGAAAAATATTTTTTTGATCTTAATCGCCGGCCTATAACCTCAAATAACTGACATTATTTTTATGTTATAAATTCTTTTAGCTTTATCATATATAAAACAAGCAAATTAAGCAAAGTCCTGATAAATTTTCCGTATAAATTAAATGTCATCCGAAAAGCATACTACTCGCAATACACCATGTGACTTTTATCAAAAGTTGGAGGATCTTTTCTTAAATGAATAGCTACGTTATTTAAGTGTATTGTTTTTAATAAATTATAATAAACTATATTGAAATAAATACCTTAATAACAGATTGGTATATGAGAAAATCTGCGTTTGTTTCATACATAATAATACTTATTCAAAATATAAAATTGGATTTATAAGTGCACTTTATGTTGGTAAATATTAATATAAATCGTGTGATAATTAGTGCCATGTCTAGCACCTTATATACTAAAAATTCAAGGACGCCATTTTTCCTGTTTAATTTTTATTCTAATTATGCTCAGATATTTATTGATGTACTTACTATAACAATGACTATAATATTAAAGATTATTATCTATCATATTTTCACATTTCGATATTCAATAAGAAAAAACTAGCTTATTTCCAGAATTGTTAATAATTTTTATGAAACATATTATAGAAATATGGAAAAATCAGTCATACAATATATTAATGAAATTAGTTTAATAGAGAAGTGTAGTAAAAAATCGTCCAAATAATTAATTTATGTATAGAGCTGTTTGATCATGCAATGAATCATTATTAAGATATTCTAATATACTCTGAAGAAACAAATGTCCATTGAATTATGACAGTAAGATGAGCCGAATCTAATATGAGTTTCGGATTCAGGCAGCGTGACACAAAAACTCTAAAAGTATCGTTTTCCTTGTTATATAAAATATTGGTATTAGTATTAATATGTATTATTTTTTATTTGAACTCTTTTTAAAATTTCTTACTTTCCACGTTTCTGTGGCATATTCCTGATCGAGATACTACTTTCTTTTCGTGAATCAACTATTTCTGGAGCAAGTTAATATTGGAAGCATCCACTGAACAAACTCCTTATCAATTTTTATTGTCTCTACTGCTATACCCTGAGATGTCCAAATAATAAAATCACATTCCTTTCGTCCTGTTATGAATTTTATTTTGATGAAATGTTTGAGGTTAGAAATGAATTACTTTTATGTTGAAAATATTGTTTATTGAGAGATACGAGTAAATAATACATTCCAATATTTCAAATTATTCTATTCCACTAGTATGCTCTCGTAAAACTGATAAAATATTTTATAAAAAAGTACCCATGACTTTCAATATTATAATATAATGTAACACGAAACACAAAACTAGACATATATCAAACCACAAATTCTGAAATAATCATTTCATGTACATAGTGTAACATTTTAAAATATAACATGAATTATGACAGCTGTTAAAACGCCAGATCATTTTTGCGCTGAGTGTACACTAAAGCTTTCTTCAATAGATTAAAATGAGAATTTCGCAAAGTAGCTAAAACAAATTCAAATTTCAAAAAAATATCTTATATACGTATTCTCACCTAAATGAAAAAACAAGTAATACCGCATAATCTTAGAACATTCTACTTTTTGATATATAGATTAAAAAGAAAGTGAAACCTTTATAAAGGAAACAAATTTGAATTGAAATTGGGAAGATCAAGATATCAAAATTTCGAGTCCGATTTTCTCAAAAATGCTAAGAACGATTTTAATACAAAAATTCTGTATATTTAAGAATATGGTCGTCTATAACTCAGAATTTTTTATCTAATTTGAACTTGTAACTTTTGAGAAAAAACTAAAATTACCCGAAAAAGGCTGGATTTCAGTGTTTTTTCGCACATTTTATTTTTTTTCTCAAAAGTTACAAGTTCAAATTAAATAAAAATTTTCTGAGTTATAGAGGAATATATAAAATGTTAGATATTTGAAAATTGCGATTGTCAAAAATATAAATTGATGTTTTTTATCATTCGTATTGGTAGCGCTTCTCCTAACACACACAATTGAAATATCCTATTTTTTGACCATTAATCAATATTATTTCTGTATTGTAAATGTTTTGAATTTTATCTGATTCTAACATATTCTGTTAGTAATATTTGAACACCGACAATTTACAATTTTGAGGTTGCATGTCATTCATCTGTCAGAGCATTCATACCACTTCTACAAAATAAAAAGCGCCAAAAACAGTGTGCTTATAGATCTCCTTAGCAACGTGTTTACAGTGCGTTTATAGAGCTATAATAACACCGAAATAGAAAAATAATATCATAGGTTGGATTCTGTAACTATTATAACTACAGCTTTATTCCATTTGCCACTTGGGTCATTTAAATCAGTTCAGATAAATTAGACAACATGACGAAATGAATTAAATTAAACAAACTGATGCATTTATTGGGGTGAATAATTTGAAAATAAATTCAAATGAGTAATCTAGTACTGGAAATGAAGTCAGTGAAGTAATCCAGCGAAATAAATAAATGATTTGGTTCAGTAAATGTAAATTAGATCTGATCGAAATAGCAAATGGAATACGCCTTATGTCCGTTATGATTTCAACTTTATATGATTGAAACCATAGCAACAATGTTAAAATCTGTTGGAATTTATGTCAAAATTAACTATAGTTTCTATGGTTTCAATCATAACGAAAATAGTTACAGAATACGACCCTAATAGTGAAAATTATTTCAAATCGCACAAAATATTTCTATATGATAACTATGCCAACACAATAAATTATATAATAGAAAAATTTCTTAGCTCGGTCATTAATCAGACTCATATTTACATTGGAAGCTGTAAAGTAAGTCTGCCAATGTAACTATTTGTCACTATCTCGTAGTCTTGTGGTATTTTCTAGTTCTTTAAATATATTGAAATTATCCTTGAATAAGTAATTTGACAAATTGATGCCAAAATATCGCTTCGTTCATTTAATATTTGCTTATTCGAAAGATTGGTTCGTAGTTGAGACTACTGGAGCAGTTAGCACTAGATATACGTAAATGTGTCCTTCATTCTACATTGTTGGTATCTGGATGGAAGGAAATGGTCTCCATGGTTCACTTGACGATATTATAGTAGTCTTCGTCGTATTCCTAGTAATTGAGGATGACAGTCCAGTCAAAACACCATACTTCATATCGAACCATTTTCCACCGTCAATCCCAACAAACATTTCATGAGTTTTTCCTGCTTCTACATAGTTTTTGCATCTACATAATGTAAAATATTTATTGAACAACTAATATTTTGCAGAGTGATAAATAAAATATGACATACCTTTCAACTAATTCATTTTTTTCCAGTTCTTTTTAATCCTTGACACTCCAGCTATCTTTTTAATTGAATAAATGAATGTTCTTAAATTTTGTTAAACTGAAATTGTGCCCCAGGAACATCATTTAAGGTTATCATTTTAAACACGAAAAAACAATAGCAAACTTGTAAATATATGCTTGAGTTATAGCAGTCTTGTTTGGAAAAATTTGGTTTTGTTTTTGCAATCACAGATACCTGTAACGTTATTGTGAATTGATTTATTATAATTTCATTATTTACTAATTTACCTTTTGTTTCCCAGCCATTGTTTTTTCTTTTTACAAAATTACATATCACGTTTTGATTCTGACAGCTACTTAAAACCACGTGACAACTGTCATACAGTAAACCATGGGCGTCGTATCTTTGCAATTTGCTACTCTCGGTTGAAATATTTTAATTCTTTTTTACTCTGGTCAGTAGCATGGTATGATAAAAATATGCTCTAGTTAGTCGTGATCTGTCATATCTCTTTTTTGTTCCCATTTTAAATGTATAACTCCCCATTAAAACTAGCATTAATAAAAGGATGTAACTTTTAAAAATTATATATTTTATCTAGTTAAGTTAACTGTCATTTTCATATATTTATTTCTTATCTTCATCAACTTGCAACATTTTCTTTTGGGTATTAATTTCAATGTTACTGAGTTTAAGAAATTCTTTTATTACATCGAACAATTCACTACATGATGAATTACTGTCATTTTCATGTATTCATTTATTATCTTCATCCACTTCCAACTTTTATTTTGGACCTTTGCACAAAATAATCTAAAATATCAATTTAAATAATAATTAAAATATTTTACGATTTCAGTAATGACATACCTTAATTTAAAGATAATAAGATGCAATATTGTGTATCTATATCACAGTTGAGTGATAATAATAATAAACTTGTTGTTAATGTTCAGTTATATTTAATTATTACCTATTATAGATTTTTAGGTTAACTTATATGTCAAAACATTCGACATAATAGAAACATTTTGTGAATCACTATAGTCTATAAGTACCATCTATCTTTCACTAGCTGAACTACTCTTAGACACGAACCATGTGTGACGTCATCATTCGAAGTTTGTCGTTTCGGGCAATGTCCCGTCGGCTGTTGTCCCATTCGGCTCATGTCCGTTCGGCTGTTTTTCCGTTCGGGTAAAGTCCCATTCGGATGATGTCACCGCTCCCCATCTGGTCCCTACTGTAGCCATATTTGTTTTCATTATATGTTTTTATTTTAGTTAACTTTACCAAACTCACTATTATCACTGTAGTAAATAAAAACACTATTCGTTTTACTTTTTATTTTATATTATTTATATTTTTGTGTACCTAGCATACAATTTCTTGTATACAATTAGTGTAATATTTGTAAATGAGTTCATAGAATTCGTAATTCTCTACTCTCGTTGTTTTATTTATTTATTTATTTATTTCGTCATTTGGGGAGCCGACAGTTACCTAATAATGGGCTTCTACATACTTACAGAATGCTGAAATGTATTGTTATAAGATGACATTATTCTATTGACAGGTGAGACTTTGTTAACGTTGCTATTAATTTCTGGGATATAAAATAAATTATAATTCCTTGTATTTGCAGGCGATATGTAAAAATTTAATTCATCGATAATGCCTAGATTATTAACTAAGTTATTAATTAATTTGTATAAAAGTACCATATCAGCGTTTGTTCTTCTTTGTTCTACTGATAATAATTTTATATCGTTAGAGATAGTTTCGTAAGACACATTGTCCATTTAGAACTTATATTTATTTAAAAAATATTTATAATAAGCATAATGGGGAGCGGTGACATCAGCCGAATGGGACATTACCCGAACGGAAAAACAGCCGACGGGACATGAGCCGAATGGGACAACAGCCGACGGGACATTGCCCGAAACGACAAACTTCGAATTATGACGTCACACATGGTTCGTGTCTAAGAGTAGTTTAGCTAGTGAAAGATAGATGGTACTTATAGACTATAGTGATTCACAAAATGTTTCTATTATGTCGAATGTTTTGACATATAAGTTAACCTAAAAATCTATAATAGGTAATAATTAAATATAACTGAACATTAACAAGTTTATTATTATTATCACTCAACTGTGATATAGATACACAATATTGCATCTTATTATCTTTAAATTAAGGTATGCCATTAATGAAATCGTAAAATATTTTAATTATTATTCAAATTGATATTTTAGATTATTTTGTGCAAAGTTCCAAAAGAAAATGTTGGAAGTTGATGAAGATAAGAAATAAATATATGAAAATGACAGTTAACTT
Organism: Pterostichus madidus; assembly: GCA_911728475.2. Lineage (NCBI taxonomy): Eukaryota > Metazoa > Arthropoda > Insecta > Coleoptera > Carabidae > Pterostichus > Pterostichus madidus. The sequence continues at coordinate 29,436,444 of OU452304.1, read as the reverse complement.
AACTAGATATAATATATGATATAAATTTTTAAAAGTTACATCCTTTTATTAATGCTAGTTTTAATGGGGAGTTATACATTTAAAATGGGAACAAAAAAGAGATATGACAGATCACGACTAACTAGAGCATATTTTTATCATCATGCTAATGGCCAGAGTAAAAAAGAATTAAAATATTTCAACCGAGAGTAGCAAATTGCAAAGATACGACGCCCATGGTTTACTGTGTGACAGTTGTCACGTGGTTTTAAGTAGCTGTCAGAATCAAAACGTGATATGTAATTTTGTAAAAAGAAAAAACAATGGCTGGGAAACAAAAGGTAAATTAATAAATAATGAAATTATAATAAATCAATTCACAATAACGTTACAGGTATCTGTGATTGCAAAAACAAAACCAAATTTTTCCAAACAAGACTGCTATAACTCAAGCATATATTTACAAGTCTGCTATTGTTTTTTCGTGTTTAAAATGATAACCTTAAATGATGTTCCTGGGGCACAATTTCAGTTTAACAAAATTTAAGAACATTCATTTATTCAATTAAAAAGATAGCTGGAATGTCAAGGATTAAAAAGAACTGGAAAAAAATGAATTAGTTGAAAGGTATGTCATATTTTATTTATCACTCTGCAAAATATTAGTTGTTCAATAAATATTTTACATTATGTAGATGCAAAAACTATGTAGAAGCAGGAAAAACTCATGAAATGTTTGTTGGGATTGACGGTGGAAAATGGTTCGATATGAAGTATGGTGTTTTGACTGGACTGTCATCCTCAATTACTAGGAATACGACGAAGACTACTATAATATCGTCAAGTGAACCATGGAGACCATTTCCTTCCATCCAGATACCAACAATGTATAATGAAGGACACATTTACGTATATCTAGTGCTAACTGCTCCAGTAGTCTCAACTACGAACCAATCTTTCGAATAAGCAAATATTAAAAGAACGAAGCGATATTTTGGCATCAATTTGTCAAATTACTTATTCAAGGATTATTTCAATATATTTAAAGAACTAGAAAATACCACAAGACTACGAGATAGTGACAAATGGTTACATTAGCAGACTTACTTTACAGCTTCCAATGTAAATATGAGTCTGATTAATGACCGAGCTAAGAAATTTTTTTATTATACAATTTATTGTATTGACATAGTTATCATATAGAAATATTTTGTGCGATTTGAAATAATTTTCACTATTAGGGTCATATTCTGTAACTATTTTCGTTGTTTTAAACCATAGCAACTATGGTTAATTTTGACATAAATTCCAACAGATTTTAACATTGTTGCTATGGTTTCAATCGTATAAAGTTGAAATCATAACGGACATAAGGCGTATTCCATTTGCTATTTCGATCAGATCTAATTTACATTTACTGAACCAAATCTCTTATTTATTTCGCTGGATTACTTCACTGACTTCATTTCCAGTACTAGATTACTCATTTTAATTTATTTTGAAATTATTCACTCCAATAAATGCATCAGTTTGTTTAATTTAATTCATTTCGTCATGTTGTCTAATTTATCTGAACTGATTTAAATGAACCAAGTGGCAAATGGAATAAAGCTGTAGTTATAATAGTTACAGAATCCAACCTATGATATTATTTTTCTATTTCGGTGTTATTATAGCTCTATAAACGCACTGTAAACACGTTGCTAAGGAGATCTATAAGCACTCTGTTTTTGGCACTTTTTATTTTGTAGAAGTGGTATGAATGCTCTGACAGATGAATGACATGCAACCTCAAAATTGTAAATTGTCGGTGTTCAAATATTACTAACAGAATATGTTAGAATCAGATAAAATTCAAAACATTTACAATACAGAAATAATATTGATTAATGGTAAAAAAATAGGATATTTCAATTGTGTGTGTTAGGAGAAGCGCTACCAATACGAATGATAAAAAACATCAATTTATATTTTTGACAATCGCAATTTTCAAATATTCTAATTTCTAATATTCTATATATTTAAGAATATGGTCCTCTATAACTCAGAATTTTTTTTATTGAATTTGAACTTGTAACTTTTGAGAAAAAAAATAAAATGTGCGAAAAAACACTGAAATCCAGCCTTTTTTGGGTAATTTTAGTTTTTTCTCAAAAGTTACAAGTTCAAATTAAATAAAAAATTCTGAGTTATAGACGACCATATTCTTAAATATACAGAATTTTTGTATTAAAATCGTTCTTAGCATTTTTGAGAAAATCGGACTCGAAATTTTGATATCTTGATCTTCCCAATTTCAATTCAAATTTGTTTCTTTTATAAAGGTTTCACTTTCTTTTTAATCTATATATCAAAAAGTAGAATGTTCTAAGATTATGCGGTATTACTTGTTTTTTATTTAGGTGAGAATACGTATATAAAATATTTTTTTGAAATTTGAATTTGTTTTAGCAACTTTTGCGAATTTCTCATTTTAATCTATTGAAGAAAGCTTTAGTGTACACTCAGCGCAAAAATGATCTGGCGTTTTGACAGCTGTCATGATTCATGTTATATTTTAAAATGTTACACTATGTACATGAAATGATTATTTCAGAATTTGTGGTTTGATATATGTCTAGTTTTGTGTTTCGTGTTACATTATATTATAATATTGAAAGTCATGGGTACTTTTTTATAAAATATTTTATCAGTTTTACGAGAGCATACTAGTGGAATAGAATAATTTGAAATATTGGAATGTATTATTTACTCTTATCTCTGAATAAACGATATTTTCAACATAAAAGTAATTCATTTCTAACCTCAAACATTTCATCAAAATAAAATTCATAACAGGACGAAAGGAATGAGATTTTATTATTTGGACATCTCAGGGTATAGCAGTAGAGACAATAAAAATTGATAAGGAGTTTGTTCAGTGGATGCTTCCAATATTAACTTGCTCCAGAAATAGTTGATTCACGAAAAGAAAGTAGTATGTCGATCAGGAATATGCCACAGAAACGTGGAAAGTAAGAAATTTTAAAAAGAGTTCAAATAATAAATAATACATATTAATACTAATACCAATATTTTATATAACAAGGAAAACGATACTTTTAAGAGTTTTTGTGTCACTCTGCCTGAATCCGAAACTCATTAGATTCTTACTGTCATAATTCAATGGACATTTGTTTCTTCAGAGTATATTAGAATATCTTAATAATGATTCATTGCATGATCAAACAGCTCTATACATAAATTAATCATTTGGACGATTTTTTACTACACTTCTCTATTAAACTAATTTCATTAATATATTGTATGACTGATTTTTTCATATTTCTATAATATGTTTCGTAAAAATTATTAACAATTCTGGAAATAGCAAGTTTTTTCTTATTGAATATCGAAATGTGAAAATATGATAGATAATAATCTTTAATATTATAGTCATTGTTATAGTAAGTACATCAATAAATATCTGAGCATAATTAGAATAAAAATTAAACAGGAAAAGTGGCGTCCTTGAATTTTTAGTATATAAGGTGCTAGACATGGCACTAATTATCATACGATTTATATTAATATTTACCAACATAAAGTGCACTTATTAATCCAATTTTATATTTTGAATAAGTATTATTATGTATGAAACAAACGCAGATTTTCTCATATACCAATCTGTTATTAAGGTATTTATTTCAATATAGTTTATTATAATTTATTAAAAACAATACACTTAAATAACGTATCTATTCATTTATGAAAAGATCCTCCAACTTTTGATAAAAGTCACATGGTGTATTGCGAGTAGTATGCTTTTCGGATGACATTTAATTTACACGGAAAATTTATCAGGACTTTGCTTAATTTGCTTGTTTTATATATGATAAAGCTAAAAGAATTTATAACATAAAAATAATGTTAGTTATTTGAGGTTATAGGTGGCGATTAAGATCAAAAAAATATTTTTCAGTTAAAACTTAAGTAATAGACAATGTTTCGTTTTAAACTCCTATAATTTATGAAATTGTTATATTACACCTAAATATTTGAAAATAAGGTTTTCTGTTTTACGTATTTTAAGTTTTTCCGAATACAATGTAAGGTATCCAATCCAAAATCTAATTTATGTAGAGATAAATCTGCTAGAAACTTTGCCTTAGTTTCCTCTCTCATCACATTCTATTAATGCAAAAATTACAACAAATGAATCATTGATCATTGAAAAAAGAAAGATTTGATATGTATGTTGGTATAACTTATATTTCTTCTTACCTAAGATAAGACAGACTTATACTGTGGTACATGAAAGTTTTAACGGTTCATTAGTAATTAAGAATTCAATAAGTTTCAGAAAATCACTATTGATACTGTTGCTAGATAAACAATTCTTTAAAAGAGCACTTTATTTTTTCTTCATAGATACACTTCAAGTCAGTAATTATAAAGCCTCATTCACAACACGAAATTAGTAGTTAGTGTTAGTGGTTATGGTTAGTGGTTATAGTTAGTAGTTACAGATTAAAATACATCGTTCACAATGTCCCAAATTAATGATTTCGAATTTATGTTTCTGCCGGTAATGTAGTGCACATTTTTGAAAATTATAGATATTGCAAGAAATTATAATAGATGTCACAGTTGTCAACTTAAAGTTTTGACAAATAGTTACAGTTTTGTTTGTTTGAGTTCTGATATTTTGTCTGTAGTTCTGATTTGATAGAACTGGTTTCTTCTACTATTTTATTTAAAAATTGGTCCTACAAGTTCTAACAATAAATCAAATTGAGCTATGGTCATTCTGGTGTAATTAAAGAACATGTCTTCATCATATGACCTCATTTCTTGAATCAAATTATCCCAGTCTCCCTGATTTGTTCGGTTTTGGTTGATTGGGCGAACCCACCATCTTGTATTTGTTTTTTCTTTCTTTTCATTTGCACAATTAAAGTTGCAAGTAAAAACCTTTTTATTGTGCTTCGATTCATTTTCGTTGCATAAAATTCAAACTGAGAAAACCAACTGTCACTTTACTCCTCGTTTTTGATTGGCTGTGCCGTTAACCACTAACTAAAAGTTTGAAGTTTACAAACTTCTACGCTAACCACGATTAGCGTAGACCTGCGCTGGGCTAAGTTCGTTGTTGTGACCGCTACTAGAGGAATACACATGTCAAACTTCTAACGCTAACCATAACTACTAACACGAAATTAGTAGTTAGTGTTAGTAGTTATGGTTAGTGGTTATAGTTAGTAGTTACAGATTAAAATACATCGTTCACAATGTCCCAAATTAATGATTTCGAATTTATGTTTCTGCCGGTAATGTAGTGCAAATTTTTGAAAATTATAGATATTACAAGAAATTATAATAGATGTCACAGTTGTCAACTTAAAATTTTGACAAATAGTTACAGTTTTGTTTGTTTGAGTTCTGATATTTTGTCTGTAATTCTGATTTGGTAGAACTGGTTTTTCTTCTACTATTTTTCTTTAAAATTGGTCCTACAAGTTCTAACAACATTTAAATTGAGCTATGGTCATTCTGGTGTAATTAAAGAACATGTCTTCATCATATGACCTCATTTCTAGAATCAAATTATCCCAGTCTCCCTGATTTGTTCGGTTTTGGTTGATTGGGCGAACCCACCATCTTGTATTTGTTTTTTTATTTCTTTTCATTTGCACAATTAAAGTTGCAAGTAACAACTTTTTTATTGTGCTTCGATTCATTTTCGTTACATAAAATTCAAACTGAGAAAACCAACTGTCACTTTACTCCTCGTTTTTGATTGGCTGTGCCGTTAACCACTAACTAAAAGTTTGAAGTTTACAAACTTCTACGCTAACCACGATTAGCGTAGACCTGCGCTGGGCTAAGTTCGTTGTTGTGAACGCTACTAGAAGAATACATATGTCAAACTTCTAACGCTAATCATAACTACTAACACTAACCACTAATTTCGTGTTGTGAATGGGGCTTAAGAGTATGTAAGTGAACAAATATTTGATGCTAGATAATAAGTATACTGGGTGTCTATAGGAGATTAACATGGGAAATAAGTTTTTTGCTTGCTGTTTTATTTTATACAATCAAAATACAAAATAATTAAAAGAGAATTTGTGGTCTGTAATTGCTGGAACATAATGAATATAAAAAAATCAAACACACTTGGTTCGTCCACTAAAATATTTATTTATAACTTGTCAATTATTACTCCTAAGTACTTCATTTGATCTAATACCTCGAGTGTATTGACACCGATATATACAGATAAACTATTGTCACATATTTATAATGTCGACATATTTGTTACCGGTTGAAAAAATCATTGTATTAGAGTTAGTATTGTTCACGTTTAATTTGTTTTTATTCATCCATTGCTGCACCAGTTTCAATTCATCATTAACCATATTAAACAATTTAATTTAGCTGGCGTTAATATAGCAAATCAAAGTATCGTTTATTAATAAATGAATATTACTTTTCTTTTAGTAATTGACACTATATTGACACTATTATCGGTGACAAAACAAAAATTATCTTTTCCTACAACTGTGCGATTTCTTTGTTATTACGTAACTATAATTGCCTTGGTTACGTATGGAAAGTAGATGAATGCAGACCAAGTGCGTTTCCGAAAGCAAAGAAACACTAGTGCGGAAAGTGCTTCATTACGTAACTGTCAAAAGAATATTGTTTTGACAGCGATTTAAATTTCGCGCCGAGCGCGGAATTCATATTTTGACGACAGACGCTTATGGAAGAAGAAGATACGGTGAACCAGCGCTAGTAAATATGCAGTAGTAGGTATATTTTGACGTTTATAAAAATAACCTTAAATTGCAGTATATGTAATCTGTAGACAATTAATAAAAAGAACCGAACAAAGTAAAATATATCGATAAATGGTTTTATTTAAAGAGTAAGTAAAATACTTCATATTTATTGTTTGTGTATATTATTAATACAGTTGTTACACTTGCTTATATTGATATAATGTGAAGTGGAAACTTTTGTGTCTAAAGAAACATTGATTTCTTCCGTACCTGTTCATAGTATTACCAGTAATATTATTGGGAACAATTTCGGAAGCTTCAGAAGTACCAGCAGCAGGTTGATTGTCATTGTCAAGAATAGATCCAACATAGTATGATCCGGAGCTTCAATTATCTTTGGAGGTGTTAATGATAAAGAAAAATCACTCACTGTACTATTCCAATTAAGATGATTTTGAAGAAATTATTTTGACGTTAGTGAAATATTTTTAAATAACGTAGAACAATGTGCAAGCAATCAACAAACAAACCATATCAACGCCGTAAAACATCGTTCTCATGTAATATGATTAAAATTTTATAAATTTTAATAATATTTTAGTGATTTACTAAATCGCACAGTTGTAGGAAAAATGTTGTTTATAACACGTGCCGAAAAAGGTTACATGCTCGTGCAGATTTCTGCACTTGCACGTAACGAGCCTTTTTCGGCACTTGTTATAAAAATAACTATTCTTTCTAGGTAATAATTTCAATGTCACCTTGGCGAAGAAATTCTTTTATTACGTCGAACAATTCACTAAATCTATTAAGGTGCAACTCATAGTTGAATTAACTGTCATTTTCATATATTTATTTCTTATCTTCATCAACTTCCAACATTTTCTTTTGGAACTTTGCACAAAATAATCTAAAATATCAATTTGAATAATAATTAAAATATTTTACGATTTCATTAATGGCATACCTTAATTTAAAGATAATAAGATGCAATATTGTGTATCTATATCACAGTTGAGTGATAATAATAATAAACTTGTTAATGTTCAGTTATATTTAATTATTACCTATTATAGATTTTTAGGTTAACTTATATGTCAAAACATTCGACATAATAGAAACATTTTGTGAATCACTATAGTCTATAAGTACCATCTATCTTTCACTAGCTAAACTACTCTTAGACACGAACCATGTGTGACGTCATAATTCGAAGTTTGTCGTTTCGGGCAATGTCCCGTCGGCTGTTGTCCCATTCGGCTCATGTCCCGTCGGCTGTTTTTCCGTTCGGGTAATGTCCCCGTCGGCTGTTTTTCCGTTCGGGTAATGTCCCATTCGGCTGATGTCCATACACCCGCATAATGCATGTGTCAACGGTCATGGCGCAACTTGTTGCTACTGATCCAAGTGATAACGCGAGTTAAGGGCGTTCCATACTAAAAAAATATTTCATGTTTGCTCCTTACTTGTATACATTTCCCAAAATCATAGAAGCATACTGGGTTGCAGAAGAAGAAAATAATTTTTGACAGGGATAAAGTCATAAATCAAATAAAGGTCTTTTTATGACTGCTTAAACATGAAAGTTCTATTGAAACAGCAAATCTTTGTTCGTTTGAGATTCTCGGCCTTACTATGAGATGTCTTCTAAAAAATAAGTTCGACTGTTGAAGAACAGTTCAGATTTTTAATCCAAGTATAATATGTACTAAGTGGTCGTTATACTGTAAGTCCGGTTTCGGTTCGCAACAGCGATTTCCCATGTTAAATTTTCAATTATATTGATAAAAATTGTTCAGTATTGTAATCTCAACAAGTTATACCTAATTTTGCAAAAATAAAAATAAAAACAATATTGAAATATATCACACCTTTTACCCATTATTGGGTGTGGCACTAGGGCGAAGCAAATCTCTGGGGTCGCCAAGGTTTTTTTAATAATTTTTGTTGTAAACTGGTCGATAAGGTTTTTTAAATTTATGTGAATGCAAGCATTCTGAACATTGAGCTTCTACATTTTCTTTCACAACCAATTGTTTATCAATAAGCTCTTGCAAAGTAATGCCCTTACTACTACAATCACGTATTGGAATAATAATAAATACTAGCTGATTATTACAAATCTAAAACTTTGAAATTCTACACGTCTGTCCATCTAAAAATCTTTTAATATATACTAAATATGATTGGTTTTGAATCACTTTCACTAAAACAACTGCCGATCAATAAAAATCCAATTCTGCAAGAAAGCCCTTCAAAAGACCTTTCATTTGAAACGGAGTAACGGTCTGTTTATATTGTAGGTACAACAATGTAAGTATTAGGATAGTAACTGTTATCTGTTGCTAAATGCTTGCAATATTCATTATGATGTTTAATTCCCTATTAAAATCATTGGGGTCCATGAGGATTTTCAGAAGACGATCAAGATAATTATGGAAAACTGAAAGTTTTATATTAAGCGGATGATTTGTATAAGCAGGTATAATTACATCAGTGAACGCCTCTTTACGGTAAATGCTGAACTTAAAATTCTGGTTCAGATATGTTGACGATATCCCTTGTTTATTTTCTGGATCTGATAAACAATTAAATATTTTGTTAACTCTAATCAACAATTTAAAGCCACATATAAAATTTACAGTTGAAAAAGAGGCAAAGAAATCTATCAACTTTTTGGATATTACAATAAATACAATAAATAATAAATTTAAGTTCAACATTTACAATCAAGTGTTAAATATACTTTTCTAGTGAAACTAAACCGAGTGTTATTATTTTAATTAATTACATACTTACCTATTTAATATATTTCATCAGTAATGGGAATAAAAAAATAAATAAATATATCATCACACCTTCTACCCATTACTGGGCGTGGCACCCTGCCGAAGCAGATCTCAGTAAGTGATATATTTTGCGCGTGAAGTGCGGTTACCAGTCGTTAAATCACGCCCCCCAAAGATGTTAGTGGTGAGGGAGCCATAGGGGTAATTTTAAATTTGTGAAAATGTTTTGTCTGCTGTGGGGATCGAACCAGGATTCTTAGGATCCACAGGCCGACTCGATACCATAGGAAACTATGGTTACCATTATTATTTAGCTACTATTAATTTTAAAACAATGAGGGTGGTTTTCACCAACGACAGTTACATTTTAACCTTGTTTAAATAAATAAAACGAAATAAAAATTAATGAAAAAATTAATAGATCCAATTCATTTTGGCAAGATAAAATTATACCAAAAGTAACAAATTTTTATCTCAACTCACTTTTACCAGAAATTATTAATTCGAGGTATAGTCGCGGCTTACTTATTAGAGAAATATTTTAATAATTTACTAATTTATGCCACGGTTATGTTTTTCTATGTTACTATTAATTATATTGATACATGTTGAATGGTCTTTAAATAAATGAGCATTTATTTTCATTTTATGTGTTTTTATGTCTTGACGACTAGTTTGTGTATTATAAAACCTGAATAAATATTATTATTATTACCTATATAATTACAATTTTTTGCTTCTATCTGCCCTTATTTTAAAATAACATTAAAATCTTAATCAAATACTTACATAACAATATTTAATTTACTTTTTTTATATATAAATACTTATACTAAATACTAAATTAAAAATTAAATTTCTCGTAAGTATCTATAATATTTTCATGTCGAAATATCAGAACAGTAGTTCCATGCACGATATATCATCAGTTCATCACTATCGTTACAGAGAAGCCTGTGCCTGTGGACACAAAAGTTTGCGATGTTTATTATGAAACCGTCATAAAAAGTACCTGCTCTGAAATCCTTCAGACACCGCATCGGTCAAAGCAGACATTGTCATTTGGGTTGCATCGTTTTGTACGTCAGGCGTTAAATATGTGACATTGTGACACGAAATATCGAAAACAAATATATACTTTACTCAGAAATGCGAAACTTTAATGAAAATATTCGTATCAAGAAAGTTTTATTTTTGCACAATCTTTCCATTAATATCTAATTTATATACCCAAGTACTTTCTAAACTGTTTAAATCGTGTATATGTCTTTACATATATATGCATTTAACTAACTTATTATTAAGTTTTACGAAATTATAAAGTGACAAAACTTAATATTTTATTATTATCTTCATTCTAACAAAATTTGAACAAATTTATTTATCTAGAACTGGAAATAAAAGCATACAAATTTCAAGCGGTTTTACACTGAGTACGGAGCGGAGCATTTGAATGGGTGACCGTCCCGAAAAATCCACGTTACTGTTGACCGAAAATACCTAAAAACGCAGATCAGAGCGTAATGGCGGCATATGACCTTAATAGTAGTTTCGCCAAAAAGCCACATAAAAAAATCTGGTGTGGGCACCTCACGACTTTCTTATACACAGCATATTTAATATCAAAAACGCTGAATTGAACACTTATGACTTGCTCCTTACGTTTGACGATTATTATTTGACATATAAATGTAAAACATGTTTATGTTTTTTGTTTCTATTGCTACTATGATTATTGGAATATATTAGTAAATATATTAATGATTTTTTTCTCAAAATTAGACACATATACAGGAAAATTGCAAATAATATTTTATGTTCCAAATATTTTTGCTAACATCTTTTATTTGAAACTTTTTTCGTAACTGATTTTGAAAGAAATGGAATTTATTGTTTTGTGTCTTCTTCCAGTTTTTCAATTTCATTCAAAATCAACTCAGCTCTTCGTATTTTCATGAAACTTATAAGTATCAAGTTTCGTTAACAAATCTTATCTCGTTCATGAGATATTGCGCTCTCGGACACACATCCCTCTATCCATACACACACACAAAAATCATTGAGAGAATGATCAAAACGGATTCAGTGGACCTCAAAACACGTATTTCCGTGAAAATCTGGTCAACGATTTTTTTCACGATTCCAATACTTCCTTATACTATTTATGTATAAGAAAGTAAAAATGAATGTACCTACGTAATATAGTACAGGTTTGTTCATCTGCAAATAGGTAGAAAAATAATTATGAGTAATAATAACAAAAAAAAGCATTACATATTTGCATTCATGATATTATGCACAATTTCATTTTCTTTATATTTGTTACTCCGCACAACAGAAACTTCATTCCAAGTACAGTATAGGAGACCTACAGCTTATAGTAGAATCCGAACCATTCAGACACAATTGTATTTTTGAATATAAGTTGAATTTAGAGAGAATTGAATGAACGATTTGTTGCTTGGTCATTAAGAAATGCAAGTTTTACATCGTTTTATTCACTGTACTACGACTGCCTGTAACCTTCGTGGGTAAAACTGAATTATAAGAAAATATTTTTATATATATTTCCCAGATAGTCAGATTCATTTTCGGTTTTTTTTAATTTTAAATAATTATGTGTAACCAAAGTTTTTAAATTACCCAATTTTTACCCATTAGATACTTATTCGTAGTCCTACGCATTATCACTGAGCAATTACTACATGGGTTACCTACAGCTATATGTTTTAAATTCAAATCAGTTCAACTCTGATTATCTTCACATTACATTAAAACAGATAAATAACTAGAGTTACCTAACTATTTATTTTGGAGCAGAAATATTTAAACAGAAATAAATGTAATTTTAAATTTATTTTATTTGGTTGAATTTATATTTAGAATTAACGTGGATATAATTTTATTTCAATCATTTTACCTAATTAAGGGAAAAGTACAGATAATTGAAAATAAATTTAGTCATTAGTCATTTAGTCATTTATATATTATTCGGTTCATTAATCTAATTAGCTTTAATGTCAATTTTATGATATGACGATGTACTTTATTACCAAATCAAGATGCACTGACAATTCATAGTTAAATCCAGTTTATATAAAATATGTTTAATACGTATAAAATAAGGTTCCACCGAGAATTTTAATCATTGGTTAAAAACTTATATTGAAAAATAAAATAATTCTTATAACTGATATATTCAAAGAGATACAATTTCAATTCGTTTTACAACTTCATATCACGACTTTTCATTTTTACCACGGGGGCAATGTAAATAAGGAAAAGAATGGAAATAATTTGGACTATATAATCTGTCGTTTATATTAGAAACAAATATACAAAGAGATATATATATATATATATATATATATATATATATATATATATATATATATATATATATATATATATATATATACATATATATATATATATATATATATATATATATATATATATATATATATATATATATATATATATATATATATATATATATATATATATATATATATATATATATCTGTGCCTCAGAGGTAAACTGTATTAAGTCACATTTTTGCGAAAAATGAGTTTTATGTACAATTGCACTTAACATTGTTGGTTCTATTATAAGGAATAGAGTTTTATGTCATATATAGCTCACATTCAAATTTAACTGGTTCTATTATAAGGAATAGAGTTTTATGTCATATATAGCTCACATTCAAATTTAACTATCTTTAAATAATGTTATGTCCAATACCACTTAGAGGGTAAATAGTATTAAGTCCGCTAGTTTCAATTTACAATTTTTAGTCTACAAATGGAAATAATTTTCTAATTTCTAAAATAGTACATTTTCAAGTTCGATCCGAGGAATCTACTATTTTATATTTTAAAAACTTGTTTGAAGATGATTTCGACAAAATAGATTTATCTAGAAATACCAGACGTGCTCAGTTTCCAGAAAATCTTCCGTGTGTTCGCAATAGTGCAAAACCCATTAGCACAAAAAAATACAAAAGTCTACAAACTCTTTTGCCTTGGATCCCTAAGATGTTTCATGAATTTTACAAAAACCTTCCACATCAGGATGCGAAAAATGCTGATGATGAATAAATTTTAAAATATTGTTTCGTTTCGTAAAACAGAATTTGTTCTTGTTGTGTTCTTATTGAATTTTCGTAAATTTAATTATTTTAGTATGTAAGATCATTTAATAAAAATATTCTTATTCTTTTAGTTTCTCTTACGAAGATAAAAAATAACTTTAATTTAGCTTGAAATAATTTTCAGGCATAAATGAACAGATAGCAACCATAATTAAATATGTAATTTCAAGTCAGAACTTGCTTCGTGCGAAAATTAATAAAACTTAGCTGATTATATTTTTTATTTAATTGAATTTTTAAATATTTGACTGTTTTAAGTCAAATAAAAATGATTTGTTTATAAGGCAAACAATATTAAGTCCACAAAAAAAAATACGAAAAGTGATAAACATAAAAATTTATCATTTTTAATATACAATGATGATATTAAGTCTGTAAAATCCATTTGATGGTTATATGTAATAAATTGTTACAATGGTATAAGAAAGTTGATATCTTAAAACTTTAAACGCGTTTTTCTCTAATTGTTACATTCAGGACTTAAGACAGCTTACTTCGGAGGCACAGATATATATATATATATATATATATATATATATATCTTGATCTTGAAAGTTTTTTTTAAAGTATAAAGTTATTAACAATAAAAATTAAGTATAATAAAATAAACTATTTAATAACAGTGCTTTACCGTTCACCCAGTAGCAGTTCTGCAGATTTCTTAACAGATTTCAATGACTTTTTAGATTCCTATTGTGACAATTCAGAGACTCAAATAATTTTAGGCGATTTCAACTTTAACTGGGCCGACGATAATTATTATACAAATAAGTTAAAAGATATTGTGCAACTTTTTGGGTACAAACAATTAATACAAGACTATACGAGAGAAACATTAAACAGTAAAACAATAATTGATTTGATTATTTCTAATGACTTTAGTTTAATAAATAAAGTATCAGTAATGTCAGTGCCCAAAATTACAGATCACAATATTATTTATATTCAGAATACGAATCATCTTACATTATCGAAACATAAATTAAAAGTATTTAAAAAATTCAGTATAGACATGTGTGAATCTGAATTAATTAAATGTGACTGGAAATATGAGTGTACCAACGTAAATAATTTATATGATAACTTTGAAAAGAATATTTTAGCGTGTATAAACAAATGTGTAACCGTAAAAGAGATTAAAAATTATAACAACAAACCATGGTTTGATAATAACGTGAGGAAGGTAATAACTGAAAGAAATTATGCGTATTCCAAGTTTCGTATTACGAGTAATGAAAATGACTGCGAAATTTATAAAAAAAACGGAATAAAGTAACAGAAATTATTAGTATTAAAAAAGAACAGTATTATAATAATAAAAGAGACAATTGCAAGCAAAATTCTCCATTAATGTGGAAAACGTTAAAGAATATTATAAACACTACAAGTAATGAAGATGTTGTTGAACTAATAATTAATAATTCAATATGTAATGATCCTGAAGTTATTGCTAATACTTTCAATAATTTTTTTGTTCAAAGTATTGTTGATGTAAGTAACTCTATAACTTGTACTACTAATCAGTCGAATGTTTTAAGGACGATTCCATTGTTTTATTATTGTAGTCTATCATTATTCAAATCTGTGTCTCTAATTGATCTTAAAAATATTATTTTTAATCAAAATAGTAAATCATCTTATGTAGAGATTAATATGAAATTTTTAAAAGATTTTTTTCATATTGTTGGTCATCCAATGCTCAATATTATTAATAGTTCTCTGCAATCGGGTGTGTTTCCCGATAAATTAAAGTTAGCGACAATTAGACCTATACCAAAAATAAATAATACTAAGAAAATCAATGAGTTTAGGCCAATAAATATGTTACCAGCCTGTGAGAAAATTTTGGAAATTATTGTACGACAACAAATATTATCCTACTTTAATAACAATAATTTATTTTGTAAGGAGCAATCTGGTTGCAGGAATAATCACTCATGTGAGACAGCGATAAATTATGTTATTAATATTTGGAAATGTGCACTAGATAAGAAAGAATAAAACTGTATGTGCTGTTTTTCTTGATCTCAAAAGAGCCTTCGAAACTATTGAT
The DNA here is from genome assembly GCA_911728475.2 of Pterostichus madidus. NCBI lineage: Eukaryota > Metazoa > Arthropoda > Insecta > Coleoptera > Carabidae > Pterostichus > Pterostichus madidus. Next base: position 29,420,702 of record OU452304.1, on the reverse strand, counting down.
AGAGGTATATTAATAAAAAAATTAAGTACATATGGTCTGACTGGTGTTGTATTAAGATGGTTTGAAAGTTATTTATGTAATAGGTGTCAAAGGGTTAAGATTGATAAAAATACTTCAACTATGTTAGCAAACGATATTGGTGTGCCACAAGGAAGTGTTCTTGGCCCACTATTATTCATAATCTACATTAATGATATAATTAATGTAGTTGAATTCTGTGAAATACATCTATTTGCGGACGATACATTAATTTTCTACAGTGGAGATGATCATACGGATATCATTCAAAAAGTAAACAATGACCTTCATAGTGTTGAGCAGTGGATGAACCATAATAAATTAAAACTAAATTGTGATAAATGTAAATGCATGTTTATGGCAACAGAAAATGCACTCATTAGAATATATAATAATGATAAGAAAGTTCAGATAGGTAATGTCCAGTTAGATACGGTACATAGCATAAAATATTTAGGTGTTGTTATTGATAATAAATTTAAGTTTGATGTGCATGTACAATACATATGTAAATAGGTTGCGAAAAAACTCAATTTCATGTTACGTTTAAGTAAGAACTTATCAACTTGAACATTGCATTTGATTTATAATTCAATTATTTTACCACATTTCACTTATTGTAATACCATTCTATATCTATGTAACCAAAAAGATATCAATAAGCTCCAAGTATTACAGAACAGAGATATGAGAATTACTTTAAAATGTTCTAAATACAGAAGAGTAAGTGATATGATGAATGTGTTAGGATGGTTGAGTATAAATCAACTGTGTGAGTACTATGCTATGATATTCATATTTAAAATTGTTAATGGGCAGTTACCAGATTACCTTAAAAGTAACTTAAAATATCACAAGGATATGCATATGTACAATACAAGAAATGGTGATTGTTTTTATATAGATCAGAAAAGTAAAAAAAATACTTTTAACATGATATTTCATAAAGGTTTATAATGTTACAATAAATTACCTGTTGATATTAAAACATCCCAAACTCTAAAACTTTTTAAAAATAGATTAAAATGTTATTATTTAAACAAATAGATTAAGTAATAATACGAGTATATAATTATGTTTTATTTTTATTTTTTTATATGACTTTTTGTTACCTATTTGAGTTTAAATTTTGTTCAATGTTATGTATTAGCCAAGCTAACAAATAAATTACAAAATTAAAAAAAATAAATAGCTACTCGTACAGAGCCATTGTTTACGGATGAATTCTTAACCAATTGAATTAAACTATTTTATTCGTAATAATATAAGTAAGCTATTGCAAACTTGCCGTATATCTTGAACAAAAATAAGATGGTAAAAATAATACTTTTTGTACCAAAACAGATAAATGCGCTTCTTCAAATCAGAATAAACAGCAGTCACTTCACTTATATAAGCAAAACATTAAATCATATGTAACACATATAGGAGAATGTATATTTACTAATTTACAATGAAACATCGAATAATACAAATGAGACGAGGAGCACAGGACACAGAACAATATTAGCATTACCAACATGTATAGAATGGCGAAATTCGTCAAATCAATACAACAATTGCAATATAAATGTAGTATAAAATTTTAACGAAAACTAGATTCTATCATGCAATACAAGTTTGGTTAAAAAAATACGCAGACTGATCGAATTGTGCAGCTCCAGTTGTTTCTAGAGAAATCCACATTGTGTCGCTAGGTTTGTACAGATCAGCTGATGATAACGCTATTTCCCGATTGCAGATATTTTCACTTGTCGAGTAACTACTCGGTTTTTAGTAAAGTGCATTTTTTTCGTTTGTCGGATTTCAGAATTAATGACTTGAAGGAGAAACGACTTGCTGTAAAATTTTGTGCTAAACTTGGAAAATCTGAAGACGATGAGCGTCCTAGACGTCCTTCCACGTCAACTTATGACCCACACGTCGACAAAATCAATTCCATGGTGTAGGAAAATCGACGTTTGGCCATCAGGGAGCTTGCTGAAGAGTGAGGGACGCCATCCGTCGCAAAATGCCGGAAATGTGGAGGAGTGGCGACTAGTTTTTCTACCATGACAACGCTCCAGCCCATTCAGACCTCAGAACTTGTAAGTTTTTGGCCAAACAATTGATCACTGTTCTTCCCCACTCCTTCTTGCTCACCTAACATAGCTCCTTCTGACTTTTTCTTGTTTTTCAAACTCAAAAGATCCTTAACGGGAAAAAAATTTTTCGACGATTTTCGAGATTAAGGCAAATGCAACGAAGGGGCTGAAGGTTTTTGCAAAAGTAGCGCACCGGTACTGTATCAACAAGTAGAAACACCGTTGGGATAAGTGTGTGCGTTGTGGAGGAGAGTAGTTTGAAGGGATCCCAGACATGTAACTGTTAAATAAAGTACATTTTGTTTTATGACGTCAGTCTGCGTATTTTTTTAACAGACCTCGTACACTGAAATTTTTCTGAGATATGTTACTTTTATAGAAATAAGGGGCCTCAATATTATTTTATGCCTGTGAACTCTTTTTATGTAAATCGGTCCGAAAATGTCATGAGGGCGAAAAGATACCTTCGTCCTCGTGCTTAACTTTGTATGGGTGCAATTGCCCCAGTGAAGTCGGTGCCTAAGGTGAAAAGAAATCAGTGACGTGCGGTGAGTATGTGCTAGCGCTGAGGATAAAAAAGGAATATGAAAAATACTGCAGGACATGCAGCCGCCAAGAGCGCTTATCTCGAGCGTTTCTTATTCTGTTATGCATATTATACAAGCAAAACTAAACGAAATTAAAAAAGCAAATATTTCAAGTAAAATTAAAGTATTTAGTTAATATATAGTGTTAGAAATATGTAAGATAAATGTTTATAAACAACACAATATTCTTTTCTTCACTAGGAGAGTTTTTTATATAACTATATGTACATTTCGACTGCCATGCAGTCATCGTCAATAGTACACTAACAAATTAAAAACTGGTACGAGTATTTATACTATTGCACGTAATAATTCTTGGAATCAAGTAACGGGAATATTTAATAACAATACAAGGGGAAATTTTACAGTAACCGTGCAGGTGCTGCGGCTGAAACTTAATTATTTGTACGTCTTAAGTACGAATTTCAATAACGTATTTTCCAAAGGAGACAGGTAAAAATTTAGCAATTTATGTTTGTTCTTTTTCAGGTAAATGGATTCCAAAATATTTAAATTTCGCTTATCACTACAATATTTCAGTAGTTGGAGGTTACGTAATGAAAAGCTATGTCCTGTATCATGTGTATGAGATGCTAACGCTGATTTAAATATGTTTAATAATGTTTTTACATTTTACATGGAACATATGTTACTTTAAACTTTTGGTAATGTTTCGTTTTGTTAGGTCTACATATAAATAGAAGCACTGTGAATATTTAATCCAGTAAATGCCAGATTTTTCAATTGTTTCTATTTTATCTTGATTATTAGAGATTAGGTTTTTTAGATTTAATTTATTAGAAAACACTACAATAATGCCATATATATATTTTTTAATTTGAATTGAAATTGGGAATATTCATTGTAACATATTATAGTAAATTTTTCTTTTTCTTTCAAATTTAACAAATTCGTTAATTTTTGTTTCAGAATTTTAAATTTGTTTTCCTATTAATTTAAAAATATTTTTTGCGGTATATCCATTTAGAGTAGCAATGTGAATACTATGTTTTAGTTCTGGAGAGCTATTCTAATTAGTTGGCGACTGGATATAGCGACCGTTTGACGTCATAGTTGGCGACTTTGATACTGGCGCCATCTGTTGGTATAGTTAAAAAGTACAGTCCTGACGTCATTGTAGGCGACTGGTCGCTTATGGAGTCGCGAATGTAGGCGACTAGTACAAGGCCTCAGACTAACCATACCTTAGACAAAGTCTGTCGTATTCAAGTCAATGCAGTGTTATGAGGTAGAGAGAGTTAAAGTAAGTTGTTGGTGAGACGGGTGCGCGGCAAGGAGCGAGTATCCTTTGATGTTATGCGAGTTGCAAACATTTGTATAGTTATTCTTATATTCAATTATTTACTGTTTATACATCAAAGTAAAGGTTGGTTTTTGACATATTAAGTGTTTTGTATACGTACTTTTGTGTTTAAATAAATAAAATGCTCGTGTCTGATAACTGTCATCAACAAAAATGCAACCCGCATAACACCAAGGGATACTAGCTCTTTGCCGCGCACCCGTCTCACCAACAACTTACTTTAACTCTTTTTACTTCACAACAAACGCCGTTGTTCTCCGTCTAAGGTATGGTTAGTCTGAGTACAAGGCTGTTGCGAAGTGTCATGGCGTCAGTCGCTTAGCATTTTTTGTTCATTTGTTTTGAAGTTTACACATTAATAATAATTTTTAATGTAACATTATTTATTTAAGATTTTGTTAGAATTCATATTATTTATTTTTAAAATATTACTAATTGTTTGGAAATTACTAAAAATTCCGTCAATTTGTGATATGTCATGTTTAAGGTGAAGCATTAGATCTGAAACTAGTATCAGAACGATGATTTGCCTTGATCTCTTTGAAGCGAAATATTATTCTTATTATGAATGAAACTTATTAAGTATTGTATATAATTTTGAAGCCAAAACCTCAAAGTATGGTAATAAACTAGATACCATTAATGTTATGTACAAATATTGAAAGAAATTACACTCAAAATTTGAATTTATTTCTGAAAAATGTGACGAACAATTTTAATTAAAAAATTCTCTATGCTTAAGTATCTGATCTTCTATAATATAGTAAATTTTTATCCAATTTGATCGTGGAACTTTGGAGAAAAAAAATAAAATATGCTAAAAAACGCTCAAAACAGGACTTTTTCGTGTATTTTTAGTTTTTTCTCAAAATTCCCCCGATCAAATTGAATAAAAAAAATTTGTATTATAGAAGGCCTGAGTTTTAAATATAGAGAATTTTTAAATTCAAATTGAACGGCACATTTTTGACAAAATCAGACTTATAATTTTGATATCATGATCTTTTACACTTCAATTCCAATTTATTTATATTACAAAGATTAAACATTCTTTTCAATACCTTTACCAAAAAGCTGAATGTTCAAAGATTATGTAGTACTACTTGTTTCCTATTTTGGATAAGATTAAATATATGAAATATTTTTTTGAAATTTGAATTTGTTATTGCTACTTCGCGAAATTCTCATTTTCCACAAGTGGTACGGGCTTTTACATACACTCAGCGTTAAAATGATCTGGAAAAATGACAGCTGTCATAATCATGTGTGTCAAGATGTGCTACATAGAGATATACATGAAAATATATAAGCATTTCATAATTTGTGGTTTGGAATATGTCTAGTTTTGTTTTTCGTGTAATATTATATTATAATATTTAAAGTCATGGGTACTTTTTTATGATAAGATATTTTATCAATTTTAGGAGAGCATACTAGTGAAACAGGATTATGTGTAATATTGAAATGTATTATTTATCTTTCCATAAACGATATTTTCAACATAAAAGTTTTTAATTGTACGGTTATAAAAAGTATTTCATTTATAACCTCAAACATTCCATCAAAATAAAATGCAAAATACATAAGTAATAAAAAAAACATTTTCGGTAAGTTGATATAAATCTAAAGTCTTCATTTATTTTCTTACTAATATCTACACATTTCAGATGATTTAAAAAAAAGAAAAAAACTACATGTACAAGAAACTACCTGGTTGGCCTTCAAACAATTATTTTAAAGAACAATACATTGGAGGAATTCATTGAAAAGGTATATTTGATGTCCGTGTTCATTTAAACATATCTCATTTTATATGTCGTATTTAGTGGCTACATAACATTCACCCGCAACATTGTTTTCGGAGTGCAAGATGTATGACTATTTGCAGCAGAAGTTGTATTCACCAAGTGCGTTGTCAACACGATGAGTTTGAAGTCGCCGTATTCTTGAACATAAGTCACTTTCAATAGTGGCATAAGCTCAAGCTCTACGGTGTACTGATGCCAACCAATTGAACTGATTAAGCAGCCAGGCAAATCTTTACCCAGCGAGAAGTTTATCAAAATGCCATCCTTCTAATATTATTGCACATCATGTATAGCGTCGACATTTGAAAACCACTATAGATAGTCACATGTAACTGAATCAAACAGTTACCGTGATTCAATAGTATATCTAGGTGAAGTGAATACATCGCGAGAAACTAAATGTGACATGTTTCGCTACCGATGCTTAAGCGACACACAAGTCATACGTTTCTTATATTATATACCTAGATATGATCTTAAAATGTCACATAGTACCAGACTGTCTGAATGTTAATGTTTCATTTATGATGCGATTAACATGGAACGCAGTGAATAAAATAAGACTTTTAAAAATTAAGTAAAAGTAACATTTTACGGTGTCTAATTACCAAAGCAAGTAGATGTCAACTTCGGCGACTAGTATCAAATAGATTTCTTTCAATTTGACCTAGTGTAGACCTGACATACGTCACAGTGCCGTTCTATCAAATGTATTCTGCGTTACTACCGACAGTTTTAACTAAGATGTACGATCTGTTTATGATTACATAAACGATCTATTTAATAACTATTGTCAACACCTAAAAGCGGATCAAGGCGTAATGGCGGCATATGACCTGAGTTGTTGGTTCGCCAAGAAGTTACATACAAAAAATAACTATTTGTGTACCAAGATGAAAATAATTGTTACACAAGGACGAAAAATGCAGTTTTTCGAACGAATGCAGGAAATTTCCAAACGAGACGAAGTCTAGTTCGGCAACCGTATGAGTATGTACGTAACACATTCTGAAAGTGTCTTTACTAGGCTTTCAAGCTTACAAAGCTCGCCTACGGTTCACGCAGGAATATACTTGCTCTCGCCCAGTAAAATATCACATTCAGTTTTGTAACAAATAACTATTACAGATGATAAAATAATATTACCTACCAATAAATGTTAACACTTCCTAATTAACTTTTTTGACAAAATTGTACGAGGCCAAAATTAATGTGTTTTAGTCATGAAAATCGGGCGTAAACACTTCTTTTTGGCCCTAAAGCCATAATATAATAATTTCCGACGGATGCATAAATAAAGTAGCAAGTTTTGTTTATTGTAAATACTTGATTTTGCAAAATGTTATTTTCACATATAAATATACCTGTTTCAATCTTTTAAATATAAAAAATAAATGTTCTTTTGTTGTGCATAAAATACTGTGTACCACGGGTGAAATTATGATTTTTTTATTTTGAGCATGTTATTAGCACGAGGCGCAAAATGCCGGGTGATAATAATAATGCCACGGGCCGAAAATATCTGTTTTCATCCTTGATACATAAAATAGTTTTTCTTCAAACGTTAGAAAATTAAAACATATCAGAATCTATAGATACAGTTAAAGTTTGATTTTTCTGTCAAATACTTTTTCTGACGCTCGTTCAAATCAAGGAATTTCATTAGTTTACTTGCGGTAGAAAATGTCTTTCTGCCACTCACGAGTGTCAGCGAAATTATGACATAAGTAAATATTCTAGCGTTTGAAGAAAAAATAGCATATTTTATGTGGAATAATAGTGACATTTTGTGCCTCATCTGTATTTGACGGACGAGCACAAAAAAGTATCACTTTAGCTCCTTATAAAATAATATACAATTATATTGTTTTTATTCTGTTAATGAATATATGTCTTATGTATAAATGTTATTTAGCTTATAATTATAATTTTTGTTTTTACTGTTTAGGTATCCATAGAATAATGTATTTTTTTTGTCTGACATCCTATATCATTGTATATGATAGATGGAAATAAATGTATTATTATTATATGATTATGTATAACTGAAATAAAATTGTAAGTAAAATTTTTTATTTTTATATTATTATATCAAATAAAATACTATATTTGATTAAATTTTATTGTGTTGACATGTGGTTTAAAATCGTTTTCTTGAAGATCTTCAAGTTTGTTTAGCTTTTAAACGCGCGCCAATACCCCTTCCACTATTCTATAAAGAATATTCCTGATTATCTGTGATAGGTCAAATCAACATTTTTGTTAGGACCACAAGAAACCCTACTTACGCGATAACAAATTGTTGGTTAACGAACTTCAGATCTAATGCTTCACCTTAAGCAATAACATACAAATATTTGAGTTTAATAACAAAGAAAAACAAATATCAACAAGTGTCTGTCAGAAATTATAAGTACCAACACAAAATACTCCGACGTTCCTAATAATACCAACGTAAGAAATTAAAATCCCTATGACATTGGTTGCATCGTGACATCATTGACTTAGCGACTGAATCTAGTCGCCAAACAGTCGCCAAAAATTAGAATAGGTCTCCTGTGTTGAATCTGTTTGAAACGATTCGATACATGGGACGACTGGGAAGAATTGTAATTTGTAACACTTAAGAAAAAAAATTAAACGGCAATTATGTGCTTTACAAATTTATAAATTTTATTTTATTAATAATAAAACTTTATCATTAACAACATTCACTTATAGTATAATGTTTTAATAAGCCAATGTAATGTAGGAATAAAATTAAAGGACATAGGCTTAAGTTGTTAGTCGTTTATTGAAGATAAGTTGACAACGTTTTAGCTACGGATGTAGCCATCTTCAGGTCTAAATATAATAAAATAAGTCAACAATTAGAAAATTGTTGGTCAATACATACTTGAACAATAAACTCACCAGAAATAAGATGTTGGTAATGAACAATATAAAATTTTTCTAAATTCAAAGTTCAGAGTCAGCAATGCGAAAAATAAAAAAAAACTTTGTTGTGATGTTAACGAGGCAAAAAACTAGATTCTAAATTGCAGTGCTGAATCAGAAGAGTTGCTAAGACGAATAACAAAAAATAACATGTTGCTGATTAAATACAAAAGATACAATATATGACATCTAGCGGTTGAAATTAGAACAATAAAAAGAAAACAAAAAAAAAACGAAGAAACTCTTCTTATTTCATATGTACCATGTAAAATGTCAAAATATATTTAAATCAGCGTTGGCATCTCATACACATGATACAGGACATAACTTATCAATAAGTAACCTCCAACTACTGAAATATTGTAGTGATAAGCAAAATTTAAATATGTTGGAATACATGAAAAAGAATAAACATAAATTGCTAAATTTTTATGTCTCCTTTTGATAATACGTTATTGAAATTTGTTACATAAGACGTACAAATAATTAAGTTTAAGCCGCAGCACCTGCACGGTTACTGTAAAATTTTTAAATATTCCCGTTACTTGATTCCAAGAATTATTACCTGAAATGGTATAGATACTCGTACCAGTTTTTAATTTGTAAGTGTTCTACTGACGATGACTGCTTGGCAGTCGAAATATACATTAAGTTATTGTTGATATTCTAGCGTGTTCCCAGCAGTTCATGATTAAATAAAGAAACAAGTTTTTCAAACTATCTTGATGCTCTTTATTATAGAGAAGGCGTCTGTCAAAAAAATATAAACATCAATTTGTATTTATAACAATCAGTTTTAACAAACTTGAGAACATAACCTAATTATAAAAAATGTGACAATTTTTATAGAAATATTATATATTATTGCAATAGCGCATGTATTATTTGCACATAACAGTGGATTTGCGGCGTTAATTGACATGAAATGCATTCGATTCACGCAGATATAATTTTATTGATTTTCGTCGTTTGTCATGTTTTACGAGCGTTTCCAAGATAATTTTTCTAATTGATTGTAAAGTGAATACAGTCGTTCAGGTTGCCAATATATAGAAAAGAAAATAACTCCGAACTTGAAGTTAGTTCTATAATGATGAGTGATTACCAACCTAATATTATTTTGACATATCAAGGTTAGATAAGATAATTAACCTCAACAGTCCTCCTTAATTATCTTATTTCGCAGGTTTACAAAAAATGTCTACCTAAAGGTTTTGTAAGGATGTCTGTAATTTGATCGGGACTGTTGACGTGGCAGAGTGATACAGTTTTGCCAATATGTTGCTTTATGTGTTTCCGAGGGATTTCTATTCGTTTCTTTTCTTTGTTTCTCTTTCCCTCGTGCGAATTTTGAAGCATATGTATTGCTGATTGATTATCTATAAACAAAGTAATTGGTTCTTCCGTTTTCAGTGTACCTAGTTCATAGGTAAGTCTCTTCAGCCAACAGATATCATCAATGGCTGATACTGCGGCTCGATACTCAGCTTCAGCTGTGGATGTGGCTACGAGATGTTGTTTTTGTGAGTATCATACAAGAGGACTCCTCTCATAATGAGAACTCCACTTGTTGACTTCATGGATTCGGGATCTCCTCCAAAGTCCGAGTCCGTTTATGCGACGATGTCTTCATTTCCTCCGGAAATGATTCCTTGATTCATTGTTCCCTTCAGGTACTGAAATATGCATTTCACCATTTTTCTATGACTTGTCATCGGTTTTGAGCAGTGACGACTTAAATAGTTGAACTTTGAGCTTGCCATTTGTCTTATCACGTAATACCCACCTGCATGTGAGCGGCTTGACATCTGCTGGACAGTACACGAGCTTCCAAGTCTTCATTTCAATCAGGAAGTTAAACTCTTCCTTCATTGCACGATACCACTTCAAGTTCTTCAGTACGACAGTCACGGAGATATCCTGTATTTCTCCTATCAAAGCTGTGTTGGCGCTGTTACCGCCTCGCTTATATCCCATGATGTAGTCCGAATACCGGACTGGTAGTGTCAGCGTTGTTCGATTTCTCAGGGCTTTCCTTGTTGTCTGCTGCTGTGGTGGCCCCCTTTGTAATGAAGCTGATCTGCTTTGAATTTCGTGGAATTCCTCTTCGCTTTCGTCTTCTTCTTCTTCTGACTCTTGAGATTCCTCATTCGTTGAATCTTTTAGCATTTTAGTTTCGATTTCAGTTCTTTGTTGTGCTTGATCCTTGTTTTCGTTGAAAATGACATTTTCCTAACTGATGATTTCACGTTTTTGTGACATATAGATTCTAAAACATGGTGAGTCCACGTCGTATCCGACAATTATACCCTTTTCTGATTTGGGATCCAATTTGTTTCTTTTATGTTTTGGAGTTAACACAAAATATTCGCAGCCGAAAATTTGTAGTATATTCACGTCCAATTTGAGACCAAACCAAAGTTCTGCAGGACTTCTTCCTTAGACGGTGCTTGTTCTAGTTTGGTTGATTGTGATGTAGCGGCGCACTCTGCACGACCTGACGCGCTTGGCTCAAGCACAGCATTCGGCTCGGCCAATAAGGGTGCAGCGCAAGCCGGTCAATAAGCGCGGAGCTTAGCCTCCTCCAGACGCAGCGCTCAGTATTAAATAGGGTTGTGTGAGCAGTAACGGTCAGTCAACCTACGACAGCCGAATAGGCCTAGTACGCTGACCTCGTTCCGCGTGACAGCCGAATAGGCCTAGCGGTGACGACCCCTCAGTTTCATCCGACATGACGACACACAGGCACGACGGCCGAACAGGCCTAGTGTTACAACTCTCTCGAGTTAAAACCCAACGCAACAACACGCACGCTAGACAGCTGAATAGGCCGAAGGTGGTGGTACGATCCAGAGTCACCACGGTAGATCGTTAGGGACGTAGTCGACGACAGAAGGCAACCTGGAGTCGACTTTGAAGACCTCCACTCGGTACAGCGTCAGCAACACGGCTTCTCGCGACAGTGACTACAAGGAGTCCGTGCAGCGCGCATTGGTACGGCTCGCTCGTTGTACAGCACGCCCCGATGGGCAGTATTGTCACTGCCGGTAACGCCCGAGAAGAAGTCCCGAAGCACACAGTACACGTCCGACCACGCGTGCCCCACGCCGCCACGAGGGACGACCCGGCCTAGCAACAGGACGTCTACAGCTCGACGCACCGAAGAAACGGTATGGCTCGGTGAACCGTAGCCGCGTCCCTTTAGAACTTTTTCAGCTGTATCATTCCGAGATCACCTTTTTCCACTGCTTCAACGAGTTGGTAATCGGGCGCAGTACGACACACCAGAACCAACAGTGAATACTGCATAATTGATAGCCGCGGCCCATAGTCTCTCGTCTAGTCCTTTTGCGTGTATGGCTGAGCGTGCAGACTCCACAATCGTTCTTATCTCACGCTCTATTCTCCAATTTTGTTCCGGTGTGCACGGGTTTGAGAATATATAAAATGTTCCCATTTCTTCAAGAAACTTCTGTTGATTTTCGACTAATTTGATGTACATTTCCAGTTTTCTTACCGCTCCATCTTTCGTTTTCATAAAATAAAACTGTTCTATAGTGAGTATGATCGTCCTTGAAGTGCAGAAAATACTTGGATGCTCCTAGCGATGATATCTTTATTTCTCGCATATCCACCACGCAGTGGTACTTGCGCTGTCTTCAGATTCGTGCCAGGGTCGGATGGACGTAGCTGCCAAGCATGTCTCCGTACGTTTTAGTCTTAGCATCATCCTGTTGAGGCTTCCTTCACGTCGTGCTAGAGCTGTGAGTTGTCCATCTGTAGTTTTGAACTCCGACCATTTACTGTTCGCCTGCTGCAGATAGTGTCTGTCCAACTGAAAATAAGTTGAAATCTAGTTTGGGTACGTATACAACATCTTCAAGTGAGACTGGTTCCCAGATCTGGCCATTAAAAGCTTTCAGCTCCATGGTTCCTACTCCAATCCTATCTAGAATCGCTGCATCACCAATTGAGATACTCAGAGGTTCATCTAGCTCCACTAGTTGAGAAAACCATTCTCGTCGAGATGTCATGTGCTGGGTGGCACCGCAGTCTTGATATCAGGCATCTCTTTTATTTTTGCATTTTGTTTTCACATACTTTAGTACTGCTGCAGTCAATCCAATGGTCATCAGGGCTCGACGATTTGGCTTATGATTTTCCTGACTCGTCCCCAGACTTGTGTTACTCGCTTCGTTGAAGGCATTCCTTTGCAAAGTGTCCTTTTTCCCACACGTGTTGCATGGATACATTGTTTTGCAGTAAGCAATGTACTCGGCGCATGGCTTGTTTTTACAGTCCCATTTGTAATGTCCCTTCTGTTCACATCAATTACAGAAAAGTCCTGACTTTTGTTGTTGCCTTTGTCTGGGTTGGCCTGACTTTTTATTTTGTTTGACGACGAGCACGTTGTGTGAATTTGCTTCATGATCACTTGATGTGTCTCTCAGTCGTTCATCCTCAAGTCTGAGTCGTTGAACAAGAGTATCAGTTGTCTTCTCGTTTATTGGAACATTGTCCGAGGCAGTTCAGAGGTATGACAGCTTTGGTGGCAGAACACTGAGAATTATGGTTATCACCCACGCTTCTGAGACTGGATCATTTTGTCTTGACAACTAGTTGTATAATTTCATAACAGTTCTGTGTGGCCGATTTGCTTTCATCATATACAAAGCTAAAGAATTTTCTACGTAAGGTTTCCATAGTTACTTCGGTTTTTGTTCCATATAGACTTACAAGTTTGTCTAACATTTATTTTGCTGTTAAACAAGATGATATTTTGACTGCTATACTACTACAAACATTTAAGCCTATCAAAGACTGTGCTTCTAAATCTTGTTTTAACCAAGGTTTGACATCTGAATTGTTGACTGCGCCTGTTGGCCTTGGTAAATCACCAGTTACTACTTCATGCCATTCTTTTGCTTTTCATGCTATATTTAGCTTGAAACGCTACGAAATATAATTCGAATCTCCTTGTAAGTCTTCATTTAAAGTTTCTAATTTACTTTTGACAGAGTCCACAATTTTTTCAAGAGTTGACTTGAAATAATAAATAACAATATGACTTGACTGACTGACTAGACTTTACAGTTTAATCGTTGTTTATTCTAATACGACTTTTTACTTGCGCATTTGTTGACGGACGATATTCTTTGACAAAGGCGACGTTGAGTGATGACTGGCTTGTGTGTGTGACAATGATGATCGAAATCCGACTGCTACCTTCAATATCCGTTTTTCTTTTGACGTCCATAAGCTTCCTGATTTAACTGGGTTACCTCAGAATCCTGGGCCCATAACCTGTTGTTATTCCAGCGTATTCCCGTCAGTTTAGGATTAAATAAAGAGACATGTTTTTCAAACTATCTTGATGCTCTTTATTATAGAGACTACGAAAAGGCGCCTGCCAAAAAAAATATAAACATCAATTTGTATTTTTAACAATCAGTTTTAACAAACTTGAGAACATAACCTAATTATAAAGAATGTGACAATTTTTATAGAGATATTATACATTATTGCATATCTTCTCGTTTTTTACAATAGCGCATGTTTTATTTGCACATAACAGTGAATTTGCGGCGTTATTTGACATGAAATGTACTCGATTTACGCAGATATAAATTCTGTTGATTTTTGTCGTTTTTCACGTTTTTCTAATTGATTGTAAAGTGAATACAGTCGCGCAGGTTGCCAATATATAGAAAAGAAAATAACTCCAAACTTGAAGTTAGTTCTATAATGATCAGTGATTACCAACCAAAAATTATTTTGACATATCAAGGTTAGATAAGATAGTTAACCTCAACAGTTATATAAAAAAAACTCTTTTAGTGAAGGAAGTAATATTGTGTTGTTTATTAAAGTATTTACACGAAATTTATTAGCAAATTGAAAAGAATTATTTAATTAATTACTAAATACCACTGAAATAAATAAAAAGAAACAACAACTATGCTTCTAAATTAATACAAAGTACATTACGGGTCACTGTTCCAGCGTGCTCGGGTAAGTTTCGAGCCCTGTACGAAATCAACTTTTCGTCTATTAGTAACAAATTATTGTAAATGAAATACCGAACGTACTCATAAATATTAGATTTATCATGACAGTCATTTCCCTTAATAATAATTTTGAAAATAAAAATGTACCTTGTTTCTTTAAAAACGTATTTGTGATATCTTTTGGGTTAAACTTGAATTCTGTAAGCAAAGATTTTTTTAAATTTTAATTTCAGGCAAACCTAAAACTTGTGGTTTGTATTCCTATTTTTCTTAAAATTATTTTAAAAGTATAAAGATAGAAAATTTCAGCAATTAGCTTTTTTTGATATATTTAAGAAGTACTCCTCATGTTTATTCATTTTTGCAGTAATTTCTTTACAAAACAGTCCAATATTTTAATATTAATTAACACTATCACCTATTCCATGTCCACAAGACAAGTAAAGAACGCAACGATATGGAACATCAATCCGTGTGAGTATCGCTTGAAACGTTTTATTTGTTCACAGACAGAAGTCGTGATGAGTTGAAATGATTCCGGCTCGAAACCGTAAGTGGGAGAGAAGGGGGCAGTTTTGAACTAGGGGCAGTATAGAACATCCGAAATAAAAAACAAAAATTATTGTATATTTTGTCGCCGTCTATTCTTATGTATGTTGATCCCGGGAATGTTAAATATAACTTCTACAGCAGAGGGCATAAGTGCTATGTTCGTTTATCTATCGGCGCACCTAAATTATAAGTATTTTAGATTCTGCTGAACTTAATTTGATAAATAAATAAAATTTGATGAATTAACTGTTGAATGTAAACATTTCGGCACAAATACACTTGACTCTTATAACATATCCCGTGGGGCAGTGTTGAATTTCTGTCAAAGAGGGAGTTTAATTACCTCATGTTAATGTTTTTACCGAATTTTTTATTTTTAGTGTAAAATGGTATGAAATTATGCAAGAAAGCTGGTTGCAATAAAAGAAGAAAAAAAGTTGTGAATGATGTATTAAATGGTAAAGGTTTGCGGAAAAACAGCAGCTTTGTACGGACTGAAAGTTACAACATTATATTATCGAGTACAAAGTAAAATAGATAATTCTGTTTCTGTTCGTGAGTATTCCAATTATTCCACTGTTCAATCTACAACTCCAGTATTTAATAAATCTGGAGAGAGTCTTCTAGCCACACAGCGTATTGGCCTACGATTATGCCAAAAGATTGGGTAAATTTATTTGCGCTACCAAATGGGATAATCAGAAGACTGCAGTAATTGACTGGTTACAAGGTTTTATGAAAACAAATCCCAGTTTATCTATAAGAAAGCCAGAAAATTCTAGTCTAAGTAGGACGACAAGTTTCACTAAGCATAATGTTCAAGAGTTTTTCTAAAATTATGAAAGCGCTCTACAGTCAAAGAAGTTCTCTCCCGACCGGATATATAATCTTGACGAAGTCGATGGTAGTACAATATTATAAACAGGTTGGTCAAATAGTTTCTGCGGAAAGGGGAACTTCCATTACAATATGTGGAATAATAAATGCAATTGGAAATATAATTCCTCCTGTTTTTATATTTCCTAGAGCTCGATTTCGCGACAATGTTAAACGGTGCACCCACGGAAAGTTTAGGACTAGCTAATTCACCAAGCAGTGGTTGAATGACAAGAGAATTATTTTTAAAAGTCCTAGAACATATGGTTCATTTTACTAAATGCTCAAAAGAAAATCCAATATTAGTTGTAATGTATAATCATGAAACACACTGTTCTTTAAATACAGTGGTGTATGCCAAAAAACCAAGACATTGTATTGGTAACATTTCCTCCTCACACATCACATCGTCTTCAGCCACTTGATATTACTGTTTATTCGCCTTTTAAAACAAAGCTGATTCGATTGACAGTTACTGAGTAAGATACACGTGTTACTTAGACCTGTGAATAGTGTTAAAACAAATGTGCAAAACGCGAGTACACCCGCCTTATGTAAGCAAATCATCAACACAAGGTAGGGCTCGTAATTCATATTCTAAAAAACATCCGACACATCTTTAAACCAAGATAAATATACTTTTAACCTTATCACAAACTTAAACAAAGCAAGACAATAGACATCTATTGTCAAGTAGTACAACACCCAAATTATAAATACCGCGGCGTTATCAACCTAATCAAACATGCTACCTACAACAACAACAAATATGATTAGCACAGACGCAAACCAATAACTATCATTCGCAAATATCGCGCGCAAAACTGCAACCTTTAACTTTCCAAATAAAGAACAAGCTATTGTAATGAACTCAATAGATGGCCTCAAAATAAAAGAATACATCACAAGTATCGGAAACATCATCGGCCCTAAAAACGTCATTTTCGCTTCCAGGATATCAAATAACCGCGTTTGCATATATGTTCAAACGAAAGAGTTCGTAGACAGTATTATAATAAACCACAATACCATCACTATAGAAAATAAAGAAATAAATATTCGACGACTAATTACACCAGCTAAACGCCTAATTCTCTCTAACGTATGCCCTTCCATACCACACACAATAATAGAAGAATATTTGGAAAAAAACAGGCTTGAAATTAGTATCATCAATAAAATTTCTTAGAGTAGGTATGCAAGAAACCGAATATGCACACGTCCTAAGTTTCAGGAGACAAGTTTATGTCTCCCCTGACGAGAATCAAAACATCTCAGAGAGCATATTAATAAAATATGAAAACACAGACTACAGAATATTCATCACTCAAGACAATATCACATGTTTTATATGTAAAAAGTCCGGACACAACAGCAACCAATGCGACAATATGCAACCAGAAATGGTTCCCCTAAATAGCACACAAACAAAACGATCAGCATCGCACCTCACGCCCGATAATGCCATAACCCCCCAGGAAAAAAGAACAGCTCCAAATAAAGAACGCCCCATCATACCAATAACATCAACAGAAAATAACGAAACAAAAAATAAAGAAACAAAAACAAAATTAAAAGCTACAGATAAAAATTTAAAACCAAATATAAATGATACGGTATTGTTAGAAGAACGACTGGAACCTGTAAAACAACAAATAAACTCAAATAAAGAAAAGTACCCCATAAACTACGAACAGTTTAGAGACTTTATAGAAAATTCATACGGAAACGCAGATCCACTATCTAGAGACTATACTACTAATATAATAGCCCTGATCGAAATAATGGCGGAAATATATCCTAAACTTACATAGAGGTCAATGAAATCAAGATTTGCAAGAATAAGGAACAAAATAAAAAAACAAATGAAACTCCACTTAGATACCTCAATATTCTCCAGCCAAGAATCATTGGCTGAAAGTCTATAAAAATTATATTACATTGGAATTGCAACGGATATACAAAAATTAATATCAGAACACGACCCACAAATTATATGTATACAAGAAACTCACTTTAAAAATACTCAAAATGTAACACTAAGAAACTATGACATATTTAGAAAAGATAGAAATAATCCAATTAATGCGAGCGGATGAGTAGCCATACTAATAAAAAATAATAACTGGTCAAAAGAAGTAAACCTCAACACAACAATAGAAGCGGTTGCAATACAATTATGGACACCAATGAGAGCAACAATCTGCTGTGTATATTTTCCACCCAACATAGCACTAGACGAACAAGAAATCAATAGATTATTAGACCAATTACCCAAACCATATATAATAACAGGCGACTTTAACGGACACCACTACATATGGGGCAGTGAAAATACTGACCGTAGAGGTAAAATATTCGAAAATGTCATTAATGAGAATAACTTAGTACTCTTAAACGACGGAAAAAGCACCCACTTCTGCACACAATCTGGAAAATTCTCTTCCATAGATCTTTCACTATGTGAACCGCAAATAGCACACAATTTCACATGGGACGTATTACAATGCCTCTACAACAGCGATCAATTTCCAATAAAAATCACATCTTACTTAAATAATCAAACAGCGCCACATTCCATATACGCAAAATGGAAAGTGGAAAATGCAAACTGAAACCTCTTTTCGAAACTTACAATACTAAATAAAGATATATCACTAACTGACGACATTAACACTGTAGTAGATACATTAGTTGAACACATAACAAAAGCGGCAAACACAGCAATGGGAAATAAAAAATTAATAAAGGCAAAAAAATAGTACCCTGGTGGAATAATGAGTGCGAAGAGGTAATGAAACAAAATAAAATGTCACTGCGCAACTATAAGAAACATAAAACAACGGAAAACCTAATATCTTTAAAACACACACAGGCAATCTTGCGAAGAACAATTCTACAGAGTAAAAAAGAATCCTGCGAAAATTACGTATCAACAATAACTCCCAATACATCAACACAAGCAATCTGGGATAAAATCAGAAAAATTAAAGGTGGCAAAACATTACTACAAACAACTTCACTAAAAATAGGAACCACATATATAACAGATCCCCAGGAAATCGCAAATACACTAGCCGATACTTTCGAACAAAATTCAACCGACGCAGTTTACTCACGAGAATTTTTGCGAAGAAAACAAATAGAAGAAAACGACCAAGTAAGTATTGAACACGAACCAAAATCTCCAATAAACAACCATTTTACTTGGGAAGAATTACAAGAAGCCATAAAAAACATGAAAGAGAAAAGCAGTCCCGGACCAGATGGCATACCTTACCCAATGATAAAAAATCTACCGGAGAACACACTGAAATACCTACTAAAAATATACAACTTTATATGGAAAAACGGGAAATACGCGAAAAAATGGAGAGAAGTCATCACTGTTCCGATCCCGAAGCCCAACAAAGATAAATCCAACCCTACAAACTATAGACCCATCTCTTTATCAAACTGCTTAAGTAAGTTGTTACAAAAAATGGTGGTTCTCAGAAACAAATAATGTTCTAATAGACGAATAATGTGGCTTCAGACAAAATTGGTCTACCATAGACCAAATTATTACCCTAAAAACAGAAATACAAGAAGCTTTTAAAAATAAACAACATCAAATTGCCATATTTTTTGATATCCAAAAGGCTTATGATTGCGCATGGAAACACAGCATACTAAAAACTTTAAAAAACACTACTTAAACGGCAATATCTTAACCTACATAAAAAAAATTTTACACGACAGAAAATTTAGAGTCAAAATAAACGGAAAACTGTCAGAACAAAAAAACGGAGTGAATGAAATTAAAAACAATATACCAACAAATATCAGAACATCATTATATGCAGATAACCTAGTCATATACTACAGAGGAAAAAATGTAAGCACGGTAAAAGAAAAACTCCAACAAGCAATCAATTCGTTAGAGGAATGGAAATTGAGGACAGGATTCCAATTTTCTGATACAAAGACCCAAGCAATTCACTTTTACAGAGACTGGAAAAACTACTTCAACCCAGTAATTAAGCTAACAAATAGAGACATCAATTACACAAACACTGTAAAATTTCTAGGGGTAACATTTGATAGGAAATTAACTTGGGTACCACACATACAAAAATTAAAAGAAACTCAATATCATCAAAGCTCTAGGATATCAGAAATGGGACTCACACAAGAAGAATATACTTAATATATACAAAGCTCTCATTAGATAAAAATCTACCATGCATGCATAGCATACCAAACTGCAAAACCAACAAAACTAAAAATCTTGGACCCAATACATAATGCAGCGCTGAGAATTGCTGTAGGAGCTTATAGAACAAGCCCAGTGAAGAGTATTTTAATTGAAGGAGGAGAACTACCACTAAAAATCAGAAGAAAACAACTCACACTAAATTATATTACAAAACTTTGAAGTAACCCTAACAATCCGGCTTTTAAAAAAATGTTCTTCTCTCACAATAACCAATTAAAAACCTTCACACCTCTACATCAGAAAATAAACTCCTACCTTGAAGAAATACAGTTAACCTTTCCCAATACACAAAAAATATCCTATCACAAACAGCCTCCCTGAGTACTAAGACAGCCGGATATCATCCTAGACCTCACACAATTCCCTAAATCCCACACTGCACATGAGCTCTACAAAAACAAGTTCAACGAAATACTTATCGACCACAAAGAACACATATTTATATATACAGATGGATCCGTATATGCCAACAAAACTGGTACTACCATAATAAATGAAGATGCTACCTACAAATACCATCTTCCACCTCACTGTAGCATATTAACTGCAGAAACATTCGGCATAATGGAAACAACAAATAAAATAAAACAATGGGATAAAGAAAAATTCGCCATCTGCACGAACTCGCTTAGTGTCATACAAAACATCACAGATATATTCTCAAAAAACAGATACATTCAAACGATACAAGAAAATATCCATGAAGCAATCAACAACCAAGAGAAAGAAGTAATTATGGTATGGGTACCGTCACATACTGGAATAGTCGGTAACGAAAACGCTGACCTAGTAGCTAAAGAAGCAATAAATGAAAACATGGAAACAATCCAAAGTCCAGTAAACGACATCAGAAGTTCAACAGCGCGTAGCTTAATACAACAATGGAACACCACGTGGCGAAACACAACCAATAACAAACTGAGGGAAGTAAGGGATAAAATAGAAGAATGGATCACACTTGAAGACCGGAAAACACAAATAGTTATGACTAGACTAAGAGTAGGTCACACTCGCGTCACACATGAACACTTACTACAGAAAACACAACCAAAAATATGCTACACATGCAACACACCAATAACAGTTAAATACATCATGATAGATTGCAACAAATACGCCGCACAGAGACTAATACACAATATTCCCCAAACACTGAACGAAGCCCTAGCAAACAATACAAATAACTCAATAAATACTGTTAATTACTTAAAACAAATCAACCTTTTCAATAAAATATAATTATATTGTAAACGTAATGATATACAAAATGTAAACCCAATGTACCGGAGCGTTAGAGGCCGAAGATGCCGAAACGCTCCTAAAATATATACATATTTAATAAAAAAAAAAAAAAACAAAGCTAGCTCAGGCAATGAATAATTGAATGATAAGTAACTCTGGTCGTGCAATTACTATTCATGATCTTGCCGGTTTTACCGTAAAAAATATGACTGAGAAATTTTGGCGAACAGGTCTTTGGCCAATAAATAGCTTCATTTTTTCTGATGAAGATTTTGATGCGGCATTTGTTGGGATGGTTAGCTCAGTGGTATAAAGTCGGCCTGTGGATCCTGAGGTCCCTGGTTCGATTCCCACAGGCGACAAATTTTCATAATTTGAAAAAGTTATCCCTGTGGCTCCTCCACCACTAATAGTTTGGGGGCCGTGATTTGACGACTGGTAACCGCATTTCACGCGCAAAAAATATATCACTTACCGAGATCTGCTTCAGCAGAGTGCCACACCCAGTAATGGGTAGAAGGCGTGATGATATATTTATTTATTTATTTATTTTATTTGTTACTGATAGACCAGAACCTTCAATCTCTCAAGTAACGCATGAGGAACCTTCTACTTCTACGTGTATTATGCCCGATTTAGAAAGAATAGGAAATACGATGGAATTAGAACCTACTTGTACAACACCGTGTTCCACGTCTAAAAAATCTAAGACGAATGAAATCATAACCCTAGAACATGTACGATCGTATCTGAAGGCACTTCTTGGAAAGAATAAAAATACAAGAAAAAATGTTAAATCTAGAGTTCTAACGGAAACACCCGAAAAATACAAAATTGAGGAAAAAACATTAGCAAGAGACGAAAAAAAGAAACAAGTTAAAGAAAGAAAAGCTAGAATTATAATTAGTAAAGTGAAAAAGAATTTATCAAAAATTAAAACATTTAAAATAAAACCAGATACATCCTGAGAAGAAAGTGAAAAGGACGTTATTTATGACGACTCTACAGATATGGAGGAATTTTCTGATGAATAAGATTTAGTTGATATTCATGAAAGTACTGATGAAGAATCACTTAAATTTGAAAATTATGTCTTAGTTGCATTCAAAACAAAGAAAAGCATTAAATATTACGTAGGTCAAATAACAGAAAAAATAGATGATTACGAGGTAAACTTTTTGAGGAAACATATTGACGGTATGAAGTTTTGTTTCCCACAAATTATAGACAAATCGATCGTTAGAACTAAAGACATAGTTATGAAGTTACAGACTCCCAGTACAAATGGGACAACTGCTCGCACTGCTCAAGTTTTCAGTTTTTCCTTCAATTTTGAATGTTACAACATTTGTAAATGTTTCAGAGAAGTATAAAAGGATAATCAACACAAATCATACGATATCGAAAATTTAATTACGATTTTACAGTTCAAAAATTATGTATTTTCGTATATGACACTTTATTTAAATAAAAAAATATTTTCACTTGCCAAATCTATGCATATTTGCCAACAGGACTAACAATCTTACACTTCACTTTTGTTTTAGATTTAGACGCGTATGTAATTGGAATAAGTTTCGTACTTGTTAGCTGACGCCCAGATTGGATTGCCTTAAAATTAAATGCGTTTCGAACGAAAGTCAGACTGCATAAATTATCGTCAGCTGAGAAACTATATATACTTTCCACCAGAATTTCAATTTAAGAATTTCCTATAATTTTAATTAAAATTATTTTGAATGCCTCTAAATTAGAAAAGTTCTGAAGTTTCGAACTCGTATAAATTCGTATATTGTTAAGTTTTTTGAATCCTCATGGTTGAAAAACTGTTTTAGTTATGTTTAAAATGTTAACCAGTTTGGGTAAAGTTAACATAGTAGTGTAATCAGAAATTTTGATACTAAGAAATGTATCAACAATCTTTATTTGTACCGTTAGTTTTATATCAGCTTACAGTACAGAACTCAAGAAAAACAACATATTGTAATTAATATTAAAATGCCAACGACTCATTTGAAATGTAATTGAAACTATCATCTACTTTTAAAAATATATATTTTGTAAAATTTTCGAGAATGCATTTAGAATACATTTATTAAATGCTAAGGCTACAAAAAAGGACAAGCCAGGATTTCACACAATTAGAATTGTCTAGCAATCACAATTTTTCAATGAAACCCAGAATTGAGTATAAGCTTGTATCTCATAAAAAAAACCTACAAAAAAGTGTTTTAAACCATTAGCTCATTCCTAACAAATATAAAAACCAACACAAAATATCTACAAAAAAATAATTCATCTATTGAGTGATACTATTTTTCGTACGATGGATAATTATGTCCTAATACAGGCTGATATGTTATAAATTATTTATGTTACATTTCATGTATTATTCATCCTTGCCACTGAAATTTGACATGCCAACAAACTGTCACACAACTCATATTAAACAGCGCTTCCAGTGCGAGAGAAACGCAACCATACAAATAAGTAACGAACTGTTCTGGATTCTAGTCTACAAAATTTATAATGTTTGATATTAATTGTTCACTGCATACGGGTATTTCAGATTTCTAGTTACAATATTTTCTGGGTAATTGATTTCATGATTCTAATTAAATATTATGAAGAACCGTAACTGTCTAGAGTAGTTTATTGTATTTGTTCATTAGATTAAGATTTATTGTTCTGTGCCGTGTTTGTTTTTATACTCGTCATATTTTATGATATTTTATTATCTGAACTAGGTAATTATTATTGTAAAGTGTTTGTCAATAATCGTAATTTTAAAGTAAACACCATGAACTCGGTAAGCAAACTGCATCCCTAAAAAATAAAGAGGATCTCACATTCATTCCATTTGCAGTATTATTATTGTTGTATTTATCGTAGTAAATTATTACTTTGTTTATAGTTGTTAATATAGTTGTGTGTTCACAGTTGCCAGCTACTCGATTAGCAATTAAAATTTACAACTGTTAAAAAGTACGTAATCAGGCATCAGAATTATAGAATAATTAGTAATTCATATTATTATATAGGTTACTTTATCAGTTGGTGTAATTTAGCAGTCTTGTTCTATAAGTACGATATTCCCATTTTCATAAATATTTGACTCCAGCGCCGAGAGATTCGCTGGCGTACATTCATGTAGCGACTCACTAACAAGTGGAGGCGCATGTATACAGCATAGTCACTTTTCGAGAATTCGCTATGTGATAAATACTTCGAATATTACATGTTTTATTTGCTTCATACAATTGTCGCTGAATTCGATTATGACAGTTTATGAGCTGTATTCGTGACGGATGTATTTTGTTTCTTAATTTTATAAAATAACACGAATGAAAAATGTCTTCAGTTGCATGCCGAAGAATACAATTCCAATAATGTGATTGCGAAAATATGTTAAAGTACCAGTAAAAATTCAATCATATTATAATCTACCGAAAAAATAAACATTTTATTTATAAAGAAATATTATATAATTAAAAAGTTGTTGGAATAAGATTAAATGACAGAGGAAAAGAGTACTAATGGAAGAACGATATAATAGAATGTGCACGGAAGGGGGACTATCAATTTCAGATAAACCAGTCGTACCGGATGTGGAGTCTGTTATACCACATTCAACATACGAAGTTGTGAACGAATTTGACAGCGAAGCAATAATGCTCAATTTAGATCCTAGAGTTATTTGACCAAGGTGACGATATATAATTTTTCAAATGCACGTAAAGATTGTGAGTTCGGTACTCGCGATATTATTATTATTATTTCTATTGTGTGTTACGAATATTTATTTATTGATAATTATTATATTATAATTCCATTTGAATAAATTTATTACAAATATTTTGACTTTTGTATAAAATAAAATTTGATGACAATTACAAAGATTTTATATAAACATTGGATAGCTAATTTGCTTGTAGTATGCATTGACATCTGTGAGGCAAGCATGTTGATGGCGGCCATTTGCAAGGCAGGCAAAAATAGCACTATATTTAATATAATAGGTAATAATAATATAAACAAATAGTCAAGTATATAACAGAAATTATTGTTGTTGAATCTATAAGTTTTTATTTATAGTTATTCTTAAATACAAAAACATACGAAAATGCTAATCTTATTTTAAAGTATGGCTCAGTTATTGCAGATATTAAAAATAATTTATGTGGCCTATCTTTAATTTGTATTATCTAAATTTTGGAATATAAGAACCATAGAATCATACATAAAACATTCATTTATCAGATTCATGAAACAATCAGACGTCATCAAACATTTTCATCCCTACACACTACACACATTCATTCCCTCCATACAAGCTAAGTTTCTCATCACACTCGAAATCATTCATATCACACAAAAATCCTTCAATCACATCCATCCATTAGTCTTATACATTTTTTCATTCATCTTTCTTCGACGCACGTATCATATGCTCAAAACATTTAAAATTACTCACTGTGTACGTGCGTGTGCGTGTATGTTTGCTGGCTCGCGTGTTTGTGTGTGTTATTAAAATGTACACTACAAATTTTCAAAATTTGTTTTCATCTAGAAATATCTGACAATAAACTTAGATGGTATATAATATACGAAATAATTAATATTAGAAGTAACACATACTCTTATATAAACCAGCGCGTGAAACTATTAAACATATTCTGCAATCAATTTTACTAGATAGCGGGACAGTAAATTGTGTTACATTGAATTTTAAATAACAACTGCAGTAGCTCGATGGTTTCCTAAATAACGTCGGTTACGGCCATTTTGGCAGTGGAGTGTTAACTATCCATCTAAATACGACCCAAGACGTCATAACAACGAGTATCTAACCACACTGGAATTAACGTACGATGTAATGTGACTATATGTATAGACAAAGACCGTATAACTCCTAGGTTGGGTCTAAAATATGAAGTAAAGGTTTGAATTGGAAGACATTTCTGGTACTCTGTGAATTATATAACCCCTTTAGTACAAACTGTTATTATGCTGCAGATTTGAATGTTTACTAGGGCGTTTTCAATAAGTTTAGTAATTTTGTCGTTTCTATTTTATGAACTATTTCGTTTTGGTTTTTGTCAATTAATTTGGCAGAGAATACAGAATACCGAAATTTTTATTTTCAGGGTTAATAAAATATGATTAAAACTATTTTTAGTCTAAGTTCTGTAAATTTTATTTAATTTGACGTTTTGGTGTCCTTAACGTGCACCCTCATAATAAAAATAGAAAATAATAAAAATATGTGTTAGGTAAATATATAAAGCTATTTCAATCTTGTTAATATTGCTAAATAAGTAACATATATAAAGAAAATATATTTGCTAATGAGCTTCTGTATCGTTTGAACAAAAACATATGCAAAAAAATTTATATAAATTATATTAATTGTAAAAAAATAATATACTACGCCTGATTTACAAATTATTATTAAATTATGAGGAAAAGATAGTCGGAATTCGGACAAAAAATAATCACAAAGACATGATATATTGTTAACGTTTCGGTTAATTTTCGACCATCCTCAGAACTGGAAGAGGAAATTGATTTTATTACAATATTATTTATAAATTTATAAATTTAAACAATAAAATACAAAAGTATACACACCTAGCAAATATCAAAACTTTTTAAATACTTAAACAAAAGTATGTTAATGGTGGAAAGGAAACAAAATTGTACATATCCTAATAACAATCCAGTTCAATTAAATTACAATGTTAATACAGGTGTAGTTGATCGAGAAACGACTGAGTGACTGAATATGAAAACGAGTAACGACCTTGTGAAAGACGAAACGACAGTGCACGATATTACAAATAAAAATAGTGGTAAAGTAGAACCGTACTTGGTACACTGTGCGGCGAATCGGGACGAGAAATTCGACACCGCATTCTGTACTGAAACATCTACCAAGTCGAGGAAGATGGATCACAACGAGACTAATTAGAATTGGAATGCAGTGAACGAGCCGATCTACAATCCTGAGGCAGTTTATAGAAGCAAGATGGTTCTTATCCCTCTGTGGGCTATTCTTTGGTTAAAAGTGTCAACAGTCAATTAGGCTCAGTACACGCCGTAAAGTGAATTAAACGAGCCGTATCGAAATTTGAAAACAGCAGGTTATAATATTTTACCTAGGAATTCTTATTCCAATATTAATTAATTTGTATTCTAGAAATGGATTTCAACACTTTGAATAATATCGGACAATTAACCAACATAAAAACTCGCCGAAGTCTAGCAGATTTAGAAATTAATAAAGTTTATAAACTAGTAGATATTAAAACTGTTAATACGGGGTTTTGAAGAAAAATAATTGCAGGATGTGAAGAATTTGTTACCTATCTTCCCGGACGATTCGATGACTTAGCCGACGGAGACATAGCTGACTTGAAGAAGACCGTTTCAAAATGGGCGCTAAAATACACTGGTGTGAAAGATTATGGTACTACGGGTAAAAAACTCCGGCTTGTAGAATTTGTTCAATTGTAAATGTAATAAAACTAATATAAATATATATTGTGTACTGTTTTGTTCAAATGTAAATATATATATATATATATATATATATATATATATATATATATATATGATAAAATAAAATATTATTGTATATAAATTCTATTTTATTTCAACTACCTACCTATCCTGTGAATATAATAAAATCGAGAAATATTATGTTTAAATAACTATCATTTATTCTGTTTCTTCTATTTTACTTTTAAGTATTTTGCTCTCGTACATAACTGCCAGTATAAAACATATTATTTTTAAACACATCTTTTACGGAACTATCGGGGAGCTATCGTTATATTATTTTTTATAATAGCAGCTATACTGGTCTCAGAATATCGAAATGCTGATCATCTGTAAAATAACGATGAAAAATAACGATTATCATTCACTAATCGATTATTAACAGATAACGATACAGTTACAGAATATAAGGCAAAAATAAATGATACATTTCGACTCATATCGATATGGTATATCGGACAAAACATAAATGTTAAAATATTCTAAAAGAAGCTTTTAAAAAAATTGTTAACTATATAATGAAGAAAGTAAGGACCGGCATAATATTTACCGTTTTGATGGTGTAGTCTAAACTATCAAGGCCGTATAATTTATTTTGAAAATATATAAAAGGACAATTATTTTTTTTACTAAAAAATATATTGCAAAAAGATTTATTATGTGTTTTTCAGTACCAGTAAAATCTCGGTATGATAATGATCTTAAAAAATGCGATAACAATATAAACTTAAACGGATATAACAATAAATTGTGAAAATGTCAAACATACAGAAAATATTTAAAATATTAATGAGGAAAATTTACAAGATATACATCTTTCATCTTCAGAAGAATGTTCATTTATTTATTTCACTGGTTAATAAATGCACCAATGTTTAAAATATGTATTATGATTGAAAGATGTGCGACAATGATTTACAAAAAAAAAATAATGAACTACATATTATTTAATAAAATGAAATATTGATAGTTTTAAAAGATTTCAGTAAGCCAAATGAAACTGAATATCTTGAAAGGCCAACTGAATACTTAATAATTATATTGATAGAATTAAATGACATACATTTCAAAATATTTATGATCTTAAAAACATGAATCTAATATTACTAATCAATTAAGGGGGGGCACCCGTTGAAATTTTTTTTAAAATCGTTTTTTTTTTGCATTTTTTGCATCTTTGTACTGTCTAGAATGTTGTTTCAAAATACCAAAACGATATACAAAGTCGTTACGAATATACAGCGAGAAATAGGGAACTCAGCAGGTATAAAACTTAAATAAAACTCAAATCTTTAAAGGCGTTTTTCTCGAAACCACATTTTTTTACCTTGCGGGACAGAGATTTCCGAAACTATTCTATCAATTTTGCTGATTCTTTCGGTTTTCTATGTAGAAATGAATTATCTGAAAGGTAGCATAAAATTTTTCGGATATACCAAGTTTTCGATTTTTTATGCGCATTTTAGTATCGACTTTTTTTTTGAGCGCCGCCTTTTTGTTAATTTTACGAATTTCGAAAAAATTCTATGCTACCTTTTAGATAATTTTATTTAGAACCCGAAACACGAATCCACTGTTTTCTCCGATGTTTCAGTACTGAATAGGGATGTTGTGATATTTTGGTATTCGATACTTTGCTTTCGATATTTTACCCATATCAGTACTTCTTTTATTTCGATACTAAAGTACCGCAAACTATTTTTAATCTAATGTCATTTTGCAATAAATTCATGAAAAGTTCATATTATGCTGGTATTTTTTTAATTTTAAAAAAACATGGCCATGTGTTGGACGAACGGTAGAAATAGTAGAATGAGACAGTGAGAGTTAAATAAAGATAGTAGATAAACATTATAACAAATATTAGGTATTTTAATATTATAATACTGTTGAAAAAACTGATTTTTTTGTAGAATAAAAGTTTATTTTGCTATTTTTTTACTTTTATCTAATATCGAACCAATAATTATTTTCCAAACTGTTGAAAGACTGGTAAAACTCGTACAATTGAATAAGAAATGGAAATTTGTTACCTATATAATTTTTATAGTATAAATTTAACATTTCATATAAAACCTAATGTATTTCGAAAATTACAAGATTTTATAAAAATAATCATTCGATACCTAATATCGATACTTTCATTTGATACCGATTCCGATACCAGTATCGATATTTTATTTTTGAATCCTCTTTCGATACTGGTATCGATATTTTAGAGGTATCGCAACATCCCTAGTACTGAACGCGCTGTCCCGTAAGCGACCAATGCACCGCCTGCAGCTCTCTATTCGCAGGGCTGCCAATGGCAGGAAAATAAATTGTTTCTGCTGTAAATTTCTGAAAATAAAGCTGAAATATTACTCTATAACATACTAAAAACCCACAGTGATTGCATTTATTCTAATGTCCTAAAAAAATTATCAAAAAATACCTTTTTTTTAGCAGGCTCAACGGGTGTCTCCCCGTTATTAGTATTATTTGCAACACATTTGCGTCCATTTAAAATAACGAAAATATATTTAGCTTCATATTAGACTGTGTATATTGTCTTGTAAATGTTTGCAGACAGATTTCACCTTTCATTCAATTCTAGTCTAGTTTATGTAAGGGATTTTATTTTTACCTGTTTGCGTACGTTAATACAATACAATCTAGCTCTTCTTTGTTAACCACCACCGAGTAGCATCTTATATAAACACGTAAAACAGAATTTTCATCAAAATGGAATGTATTTTGATAATTTTGGCCGACAACGTTTTATTAAAGAGCACAGATATTTTCTAAGAAGATCACACCAAAGTAGACATTTAACACTGTTACCTAACAAGACTACACAACATCAGATTGCGGTTATTATTGTCTAGTATATTTGTTATTAGAATTAATAGATGCATACACATGGATTTTTTTTAAATTGTTTAGCAATTATGATAAAAATGAAAATGACACATTTTACAAGATACATGTTTAATAAATATTTTAATAAATAATATTTTTAAAAATATGGCGTTTTTATTATATAAGCTATAGGTACCTAACAGGGAGTGAAAAAATCGATTTTTCGTAAAAAAATAAGATTTGTTTATTGAAATCTATCTATTTTTCGAATCGCATATCAAAATTCATGTTTTTTGTACTTTTCATTGTATTGTAAAAATATTAAAATTTTCATGAATATAACAATAATTTCAGGAAACGCAGAAACGTAGACAAGGTCAATTGTTCCATGCGGAGTAAATGCAGTTTGAAAATACCAATTTCTTATTATAGTCTCGATAGTGCTAAAATTCCCCCGATATTTTATTAAAATACGTTCAGGAGAATATTAAGAAATATTTGAATATTGGGTTAAATATTAGATGTATAGTTTGTAATCAGTGTTCTAACAATCGGTTAACATTTTCTAAATAAGGAATACCAAACCAGCAATCATTTTTTTAAGTTAAATTTAAAAATATGTGGGGCATATATATGATACGTCGCATTTAATTAAAAGCAAACTGAATACATTTGTTTTAAGTGACTTTTTAAAGGAGGGAAATCGGGTATTGTGAAATCATATACTGATATTTATTTAATAGTTACAAAATCTTTTAAATTACGCATTCTTTTAAAAATAACAGATAAACACATATCGCGGAATACATTTGAAAAATTACCATAAAATTAGATACAGAAATTTTTACTCGAATTATGGCAACAGCAATACAAACCGATATTTTAACTAATGAATTAAAGTCAAATACTGATAAAAATACCGCTATCATTCCCTCCTCCTACTCTGTAAAAGCTCTGTAAATAGAATTATATCTGCCGGTGAACAGATGATGTACGTACACCGGGCCCCTGAAACAGAGGCGATGGATCAACTTAGAATAGCTGTTGTTATTGCTGCGTATACAACAGCCCAAGCTCGATTACGACTGCATGAATTTTTACATCCTCTCGGAAGTAAGGTATTGTATTATGACACAGATTCCAATATATACAGTCATTCACCCAGCAAGTATGAGCCCACAATAGGAAATTTATTAGGGGATCTCACTGACGAATTGTCCTGTTACGGTGTCGGTAGCTATATAAAAGAATACGTGTCTGGCGGACCAAAGAATTATGCTTATAAAGTATATTCCCCGATAGATAATAAAACTTTTGAAATTTGTAAAGTAAAGGGATTTACATTAGATTTTAAAAATTCTAAAATTATTTTAGATTTAAAACGTAGATTAATAGACCAGGTTCATTCTGTTCCGTACAGAGTAAAAAAAAATAATTTAATATATTTTATATTCATGTACTATATTATAATTATGTATAGGTTCCTACAGATTATGTAATAAAAAGAAGAAAAAAATTAAAATATTAGATATGAAAATATTGGTTAAACATGTATCTTATAAATCAGTCATTTTCATTTGTATCATAAGTGCTAAACAATTTAAAAAAAAATCAACATGCATATATCCATTAATTCTAAATAACAAATATACTAAACAATAGTAACCCCAAACTGATGCTGTGTTGTTTTGCTAGGTAACGGTATTAAATGACCATTTTATCGTATTTCTTCTTAGAAAATCTCGATGTTCTTTAATTTTCCTGTATATGCATCCAATTTTGAGAAAAACTAATTTATATTTAATAATATATTCTAAGAATCATAGTAGCAATAGAAACAAAAAACATAAACATGTTTAACATTTATATGTCCAATAATAATAATTGTCAAACACAAGGAGCAAGTCATAAGTATTCAATTCAGCCGTTTTGATGCTATATCAATTTCATTGATCAAATAGTAAGTAATTTTATATTTATATTAATATAAGTTCTATTTATATAAAATGTTGTTATGAAGTTGATTATCTGTAATAAAAATTAAAAAGAAAAAATATTAAATATACTGCGTATAAGAAAGTCGTGTGGTGACCAAAATAGATTTATGATATTAATAATCAGTTTCAAGGGAAATAATGAATGAACATTATTTCATCCGTAGAAATATTTTAAACCCCCAAACAGAGATATTGACTAAAACTGAATATGACACAAATAATTTTTATAAATTAATAGAAGTTGTGATATTAAATATATATATATATATATATAAACGTTTATAAAGTCAATAATACTTGTGAAGAGAATAATCACTGCTACATTGCTATCAATAAACAATAAAACATGGCCTAAAATAATTAAGAATTCATACAACAATTAATTAAACTTCCAGTGTAATAACCAGAGACTTAATAATTGATGCAGAGCGATCGAACAGTTACTAGGGGGTTTCACGAATTTATTTAATTTAACACACACAAAATGTATATTTAAATATAATAAATACTGAAAATAATTGATAATATTAATATTTCTTATTTACAAATTATAATAAAATTTACGTATTTAATTTTTTATTTTTTAAATTTTTAATTATACAACAGGAATCCCCCTGGAAGGATTTTAATCATTTTACTTTTATAAATTTATTTATAATAGAGATTTTATGATCGAAACATTTATCTAATTCAAGTAACAAGTTCCGGTTTTTATACATATCTGATTTAAAATATTTTGCTTTATAATTAATTGAGTAAGCTGTTGGCACTTGTTAAACCATGTTTGATAATATTTAAAAAATACAAAATAAAAACACTTGGTTGTTCTAAAGAAAATATTTATTTTTATACTTAATATGTATTTCGACTTTTACACCATCATCAGATGACGATGGTGTAAAACCCGAAATACGTATTAAGTGTAAAAATAAATATTTTCCTTGAAACAACAAAGTGTTTTTATTTTGTATTTTTAAAATATTACTTTGCTTTAATGTGTGGGAACATTCTATTTTACAAAAACCAAGTCAGTTATTTAAACAAACCTGTATCGCAAATAATGCTTCATTTTGCTTCAATTCTTTTCCCACAATAAGATATTAACGTTTTCAAACAGTTTCACATCAGATTTTTACCTGTCCCCGAAATATACAAAAACACCTTTTTGTGGTGCAGGTGTTATTTAACAACAACACTGTAAATATTAGTGTTTCAAGTCAGTACCTGTCCCATAGCACACAAACACAAAGTCGGCTTACCAGAGCGCGCGTGTGTAATACCATGCAGCCTAGACACTTATCATGGAAGAAATATATTATTTCGCTAGATTTATATTACATAAGCCAAGTCAGTTATTTAAACCCTCCCTATGTCGCAAATAATAGTTTTATTTTTCCCACAGACAAATTCTGAAATCACCCACAGGTGTGTATACCTGGGAAAAACCCGAAATATACAGGCAAAGCCATTGTATACAACAGGTGCCTTTTCTGCTAGTAGCTGCGTGGGATAAATGCCAGTTATCAAGATATAAATATATTATTCAATAGGAAAAAACCAAATTTATGACAAGTCCATTCGTGTACCAAAAAAATAAAAATAAAAAATAAAAAAATTATTATTATTTTTACAAAAAAAATTCATTCACAAAAAATTCATCACATTCATTAATTGATCTGGGCAACTATCATATTCAATCATTCATCCGGACTACTATCATGACGTCACAGCTGCATTCCTTGGGGCCGGCGAGAGTTAAATCCGACTACTGACCGTCCAGAGAAAACCCGCGTTGCTGCTGACCATAATACCTAAAACGCAGATCAGGGCGTAATGGCGGCATATGACCTAAGTGGTTGGTCCGCCAAAGAAGCCACAAAAAAAGTATATGTACTGGAAAATCCTTCATAATGTCAGTAAGTATCTTATTCATAATTAAGTTAGCAAAAATCGGAGAAACAAGATTCCCCATTGCTGTACCGAGCAATTGTTGATAAAACTTGCCATCAAAACTAACATAACTGCTAACAAAACAAAACTAGTAATTTTTTTGAACATTCTTAAGCTAATGTTATGTATATTTTTCAATTTCCTCTCAATTACGTTCTATTTCATTTATCATCATATCTTTAGGAATATTTGTAAACAAAGAAGTTACATCTAATGATACTATAATGTAGTTATCGGGCAATTTTATATCTTTAGTGAAATTAATCAATTCAAACGAATTTTTTACATTACATTTGAAAGTAGGTATTAAATTATTTAGAATTTGAGTCATGATTTTAGCTAAATTATAAGATGGTGAATTGATATTTGATACCACTGGTCTCAAAGGAATAGAGGATGGTTTGCGAGTTTTGGGTATCTTAATATTTAAAATATTACAATTTAATAATGTTAGGTATGATAACAGGATAATGATAAACAAAAAAGTGTAACGTTGGTCTGCCAAATATTTAATTTTCAGTTCACTTGAAAAATGCCATTGATTATTTATAATTTTTCTTCTTGTTAATAATCTTTCATTTTCAATAAAGTTTTGAAAATAATATAAAATTCACAGACAGATACAGAATTTACTTTTAAGCAAATACTTTATTATGTTAAAATATTTGACAAAAAAACGGTAGGTATACATTTCTTTGTCATTTTTGTTTTAATTCCATAGCTAACACTAATCAATGATTGTAATTTTGTAAATTTTCAAATTTTAATTTCTGCAGTTACAAACCATGGTACTCGTAAATGAATTCAGTTTACTAATTAAAATACAGAATTTCAATTTAAATATTTTTGTCTGCCATATGTTGGGAAGCGACGTGCACAAACTGTTTTCCTATGTTAAATGTCTATGACCCGCATTTACACACTCTGTTTTTACCACCATGCCTGAGGGACGTTAGAGTAATTTTTGCCCGATAAGTGACGGTTTGTCCACTTTAGAAATCCTATCGCCGTACGTCTAACCCATTTATCGCAATAAATTTGACAAAGTAGGGCAAAAATATTCAAGGAAGGAAAATAGCATAATTATTCAGAAAGACAAGCCTTTTAGAAGGAGAATTGATCTTTGTAAAGGAGACAGCTTGTAACTCTAAAAAATATAATGTTATATATTTAAAGTTCATTTGTATTTCCATACCAACAAATAAATGTAAAGTTTGCGAGTATAATTTCAAATTCAATTCAGTACTTACTTACAATGTAAAACTGAACAGGAACTCTTATATACTTTATTCTTGTAAGTTAAACTGGCGAACGATTCAAATGAGATGTGTCACCTGAAAATGTACGCGACGCCGTTCCGCAGCAATTCTGAACGCGCGACGCCTCGGGAATACAAATTCCGTGGCCGGGAGCAATGAATACTTAAATAAAAAGGTTGACAAAACAAAATATTCGGAGATGATAAAAATGTAATAACTTACTTCGGCTGGAGACAATAACGTAACATAATACAAATTGAATTTGAGGAGCTAGTGGCTTCTAAAATATTGCTGCAATGTTTTCGAACAGCAATAAGTCAATTTCATACGTATTGTCCAATTTATTATTTTCAACGTCAAGTATCACAATATTTATTTGATTATTATATTTTTGTAGTAATTATTTTTTCTTTAATAATTTAACAAAATGCTCATACAAATTTTTTTTAAATAATATATAAAAAATACATTTTAATATATTATCACGCCTTTTATCCATTATAGGGTGTAACACTCTGCCGTAGAAGATCGCAATAAGTGATTTATTTATACGCGTAAAGTACGGTTTGCAGCCGTCAAATCACGGCCCCTAAATATGTTAGTTGAGGGAGAGCCTCAGGGATAATTTTACTGTTGTGCAAGTAATTTGTCAGCTCTGAGAATCGAATCCGGATCTTGTAATTACATTAAAGATTATAATAATTACCATACAGAAAGTACTGTGCATATCAACGACAATTAAAGGGTAAACGTGACTTTATTACAAAGACTTAGTCAAACTTATGATGAAATTAAAATAATTTGACCGATATTTCTGTGAAAATCTAGTTAAGTACAGATGTACTATACTTTATACAGTAAATAATTTTGGAACATGAAGCTGTTGGTAATTATACTCATTATCATTGCTAATTTTGGTGTCTTAATGAATGAAAATAAATATCTAGGTAATCATTATGTTCACTTCTGCTTGTTGTAACTATGAAATAGTAGTGATATAAATGCAAGAAATTTTCTATTATATTTGTAGTTTCGTATCTACTTCCATTTTGTAACAATACATATTTTTAAATTAATAGACATAGTATTCAAGATATCGTGCACAATGTTGACACAAAATCATCGGTTAAATTATAGAAACCTTGTCGCAACTGAGTTATAAATTTATTTTTCGTCGGAAAAAATATGTTTTTGTTTTTTTTAAAAAAAGATAATAGCCAAATAATAAATTTATCGTTTTTTTATTATTGAAAATTCTCCATCTGTCGGGTGTGGTCTGTCCACGGCAAACTGAAATTTTGTAATAATTTGTTTATTCTTTTTTTCAAAATTTCTACCGCCACAGTACCTTTCAAGTATCTGAATAGCAACTATTCTCCCTATACAAAATTGTTTTTCAAAATTTCAAATAGTTGCCGTAGGGCATTTTGTCCCGACAATCCCCACCCGATCAAATGTGTAATAATGTACAAATGTTATATTTTAGTGGAAACAGCAAATATCTGGCTTATTAATCAACTTAGAAATTTATTTCACATAACAAGATTTATAAAGTAACATTTAACCTAATTGATGACGTATATAAATTTATGATATCATTTTCGGTTTACAAGAAATTCATATCAACTTTGAAATTTCAAATAGAACATACTATATTTTTTACAGTCCGGAAATGATATCATGGATGCACATGTGTCAATAATTAGGTTACATGTTGCTGTACAAATCAAGTTATGTGAAATAGATTGCTAAGTTGCTAAATACGCGAGATATTTGCTGAGTCCATTACATTATATCATTCTGTATATATTTATTCAAGCTTGTGCAAAGAATTTTATTTTTTAGTTTTTTAATTTTTTTATAATAATATGAATATTTTTAAATAAATATTCTAATAAGGTAATTTAATTTTCCTCTATATAGACGTTGTCCTCAAATTTTGAAAAGTATGCTGTAAAAATGTATGCTTTTTTAAAATTTTATCTGATACAAGAAATATGTGTTTGGAATTACTATTATATTAGGCAATATACGAGTATAGAAAAAGGTTTGCAGAAAACATATATAACCGAAATTAGCATTGGATGGCATGTAGGTGCCTTTCAGAAGCTTTTTTATTTTGGGTCTCACAGACCACACCCGATCGAAAGTGTTTCAGGGAGCCCACCCGATAAACGGAGGGTTAATATGTGCTCTGCGATTTTAGATCATGAAATTACGAGAACTCCATTGAGATAGTTTAGAGTTTTATTACCCCAATCAGTTAGAGCAGCGAGGGATTACGGATATTAACTGTAATTTTCTTTATACTATTTTTATTTCTTGTCCGAAAACGAATTGTTAGATATAAAGGAGTAATTTTAACTTATGTTGCAATATTGGATAAAAAAATAAAATTCGTGCTATAAACTTAAATCCTGTGAACGATATGATTCTAGAAAAAGTGAAAACCTGAAAAAAATTAAAACTCACTTTTCAATCCATATTTTTTTCACAAGAACAAAACCTTGGTCAAATAGATCTAATGGATCATCAACTTTTCCTGAAATAGTAGTTTTTATAATTCTCGGGATCGCAATGTGGTGCATGTTATTTTGATCAAGCAACATAATCTAACCGGATATTGTGCAATCAAATAGATTTCTATTGTTTCAATAGAAAACGCAACTCCTTACTTCTAAGCAAATGAACTACATTACTGAAATTATAAAATAGTACAAGTAGTATGAATTTCCTATATGAAGAAAAATGCAAATAAGAGTAAAGAAAACAGCGAACAAGAGAAACATGACACGTTAGTTGTTCCGTGTGGTTTGAATGTAAAGCACGTACCAGTGGCTCACTTTCCATCCTTTCGCTGCGACTTTTGTTAAGTTGCGCAAACTTGCAGATATTATTTGTTTCACATTCACCTGAGAAGAATGACTTGAATGTGCCTGGAAATCTTTATTGTCGGAATGGATTTACATGTCTAAAAAAGTTTTTATCGCCTTACAAATTTTACTAAATGGTTGTGTCAATAAAATATCAGTTTCTTATTGTCCTTGACTGAAGTTAGCCTTATGTTTGAATTTGTTTTTATAACAGCAATTTTTTTATAACGGAAATTTGTAAAATATTTGATTAAAATTTAATCTATCAGTAATATACCTACTCTTCTGTATAAAAATACGTTTATATTGGAACATCGATATATAACAAGAGCAATAAGAACGAAGCTATGAAAAGAAGTACGTATTATGCAAATTATATTGTAGCAATATTAAGAATAACGCGAATTTATTTCTATTTGTTGCGTTTATATTAGACCTAAAAAGGCTTTGTATAAAATAAAATTATTGAATTGTATAGCAAGAAGTGTCAATACAAATTATAGTGATATATCAATGATTTTAAGTCTAAATAATAATGTAATGTAAATGTTGACACTGTCAGGAATTATGAATATAAAAATAACAATATGGGCGGAGACATATAACAGATAAATATATACCGTAGACTTTATCGCTAATCGACCATAGTACCCACCGAAAAAGCTTTTCTCAATATAAATAGGTCCATATGAGTTAACGTTTTAGTAGCTTCGCTATTTATCACTGCTCTTACTGTTATTGTCGTTCCACCATAAATGGACGCTAATGCAACAGAAAAGTTCTTATTTCTAACTTCTATAGAAACTTGACCCAAGCGATAATCATCGTTTCAACAAAAATAATGCCACGAAATAACTCATTTTCAGATTTTGACGAATATTCAGTTTATATTCTTTCAGTGGATGACTGACCGTTTTACATTTTTATAATTATTATTT
Source organism: Pterostichus madidus (assembly GCA_911728475.2). Lineage (NCBI taxonomy): Eukaryota > Metazoa > Arthropoda > Insecta > Coleoptera > Carabidae > Pterostichus > Pterostichus madidus. The sequence goes on along the minus strand of OU452304.1, from coordinate 29,380,589 downwards.
ATTATAAAGACTGACGTGGGCCATGATCTTTCATATGTTTCTTATTCGCATGTACAAAACATTGAAACTTTTTGGTAAGAATTATTCTTATTTCATCTGTTATATGTTCAACATACGGCAAAGAAGCAAACATAGATATAGAAATATTATCGGAACTTGTTTTAACATGTCTTGTTATTTTTGGATTGAGAGCAATATTGATCTTATATTTTCAGAACCATTCATTATGAAAATATCTTCAAGTGTCTTTAGATATTCGGGTAAATTTTCACGGTAGCAAATATTTGCTGCTCTGTTAAATAAACAAAAATATAACATGTCATGGCTCTATTTTTCTGTACTAAATGATGACCAGAACGAAGTATTCCAAATGTGATGATAAAATGAGTTCTGTAAGATTTGTCGATATGTTTTATTATATTCCTTAACCAAGTAAACTAGAATTGTTTTTATTTCAGTGGGATGAGGGGATACGAAGTTTTGAATTAATATTAAATTGCAATACCTAATATTATATCATTTTAGTGGGTAATCGAAAAAATTTAAGATAACATGTAAAAATAATGGTACTACTCAAATACGTAATATATGACATTAACAATTTTTTTAAAAACTGATGTGGTGTCGGTTTCAAACTGCTATCTATTGGTATCGACATAAAACATTAAAATGAATAAATAAAATATTGATTAATGTGAGTATCATGTAATCAGAGGTGGTATAATTATTTTTGTACCTCAATACTTGTGTTATTTTAAAAGAGAATAGCACTCACTATAAATATCTAAAGCTTATGCTGCTATCAATTTCGTACAGTGTAAACTTAGCATTGTTTGAGGTTTTTTTAGTTAATCACAAACAATCTACGACGAATGCATCCTTTGTCTTACAATATTACATTTCTATATTTATTATTGTATAATCAATTTATCATTGCATAAAATACCTACTTTAATATTGGCGATTTTTTAAAATGATTTAATACACGAAATGTAGTTTTTTTTATAGACATATATTATGATGCAAACTAAATAAACAAAAAATACAAGAACAAAGTATCTAACAAACTTTTTAGAATTTCTCAAGTATTAAACATTGCGTTTATCTGCGACTCACAAAAGCCTTTGCGTCGATTTGAAGAAGAATAAAACATTTCAAACTGAAAGTTTCTTTTGTGGGTTTCACTTGTGCAGTGTACGGTTTCTTTAAAGTTCTAGAATATTTCCCAAGAGATCGCCTAAGAAATACTGTATTCAGTGTATGCCGTGGTTACAGTGCCCTGACGGGGTTGAGTCCCATCTATAGATATAATATATAATCTAATATATTTTTAACTTTTTATTAATACGCAAATATAATAATCACTAATATCTTCGGAGGCCGTGATTTGGCGACTGATAACCGCACTTCATGCGCAAATACTTTATCACTTACCGAGATCCGCTACGACAGAATACCACATCTAGGAATGGGTAAATGGCATGATGATATATTTATTTATTTTTTATAATAATAATTTAATTTCAGAAAATTAAATGTCGCAATCTAATTGTCCCAGAATATCTTTTTGTATAACAAACATGGCTATAGAACTAAGCGTTTACTTTCTTGTTGAACTCCTCAAATTTTTTTTTCCTTCAAGACAAAGAAAGATTTCTCACCCAGTGTACTACTCACGAGCATAATTAAAGAAATTCTTTAAAATGCTCATGTTTTAACATGTATTGGGGAAAGAAGACATAATGTTCTTATGTTTAATGAATTGATACATGTTGCCTGGGTATTGTAAATTTTGTTTCTTCGTCAATAAAATAAAATAGATATAACTATAATTTTTCAGTTGTGTACATTTTACTATTTACTTTCAATAATGTATTATTTTATATAAACTTTTTTACCAGTTATCAGTTTTATTTTTTCCGGAATCGAATCGAGTCCCTCAGAATTACGGGCCCTTAACATTTTTTCGTCTATTGGTTAATGCAGCACTGTGTATAATATCACAAATATAATCCAATTTAGATTTTTTTTTAGAAAAGTGACTTTTTTCCTAAATATTTCCGTCGGTTAGTCATATTTGTATATTGTAGTCGGTAAAATTATCGTGTTCTGTGGTAATGACGTAGATATTATGTTCTAAATTAAGTTCTTATCTGGTAATATTAACTTTTGTGAAAATAAACAGAAAAATATACTGTCAGTATCCCATGTTTTCGCAAATTTCCCCAGTTCTATTCATATTATCAACAAAGTTAAACTCTCAATGAAATTATACATGACAAAAATATGTTCTCTGTTGACATTTTCTAATACCCAATGTTATTTTTCAACCATCCAGCTGCTGTATTTTTCTCCCGCAATATTTAATTTTGCCCGAACTCGCTCTAGTCAATTACTAATGAGACCCAAAATTGAATTATGGCTCTTAGTAAACTTTAACAGCAACCTGGCAATAAATTGACGCCACCATGTTGAGGCGTAAGTTTTTGCATTTAGCTTATCTGCCAAAAAGAACCTTAAATGTTATGAATACACGAAAATTGTACATTAAAGATTATATTTCTTAATTATAATTATCTAAGTAAACACTTAGTAATTGATTAAATTTAATTATAAAGAGACAAATTGTGATACCGCTAGGATTTGAACCTAGAACCTATGAACTCCAGTCATATGCGCTACCCATCTGATTTGAATGCAGGGCCACCGTAGCGTAGATGGTTAGCGAATATAACCTAAGTTAATAGGCTGCAGGTTCAAATTCGGGCGGTATCCTAATTTTTTTCTTTATAATTTGAGAATATTTTTCCATTTTACGAGTACTACTGAAAATAGTTATTATAAATATAAAACTTAAGAGCATAATGTCCAAACTGAAAAGTCAATTGTTCCCAGCGGTGTGTGGTGGCGAGTAGCAGAGAGGCTGGCCCAATTCTAGCCGTTGGGCTACGCCCCTTGGTGACTCATAAGATGTAAGAAATTACAATTCACTAGATACACTCGCAACAATAACGCGCACAGTTAATAGTTGAGGAAACTTTCTTATAAATGAAACTCATGATATATAACTAAGAAGAGAATATCGTAGTTTATCGAATGCGCAGCGTACGGACTAGGCAAATGTTTGTGACGCGTTACGGCCGGTATTTACATGTGAAGTGAATAATGCTGAATCAAAATTTAGAGCTCGAACACAGCAGAAAAATGAAACGCTTGCATTGTTTGAGGCAGTTTTACGATTTTTGGGTAACAACGCATTTTCAGAGTATAGTGAAATAACACGCGAGAAGTTACTACTTAAACAGTTCCTGCTTGGTATAGACCCTGTAGTGGCGGAGGAAACCGCCCGGCAACATCCAACAACACTTAATGCGGCTTTAACGAATGTTCGGAATGCATTATGCATTAAACAAACACTGTCTGAGATTCGTCAGCACCAGCGTCAAATCAAGACACAAGAATCTATTGCAACCATCTGCTCCGTGAATCAGGCGTCATATGGTGAGATGGAGTCCTTGAAACAGACAGTTGCTAAGCTCTCGGAGGCAGTTAACGAGTTGACTGTCACCACTTGACGGCTACAAAATAGACAAAACCAAGAGGAGCGACCACGAGAAGGAGGCATTCGTTGGCGTTCAGATACATCGCCGGAGGATTCTCATCGACGTAATATCGAACGGTCGCAGGGTATTAGTAGCCGTTGGCGATTACCAACGCCATCCAGAGATACACGACGACGATGTAATTCGACATCACCTTCCCTAACAACGCATGTACAGTTTGGAAAAATAATGAAGAAACGTTGTTTTGAGTGCAACTCGTATGGACATTTTCGTTGAGACCAACCAACTCGCACTGATAATTCGGAAAACTAGAACGGGTTTCGCACAGGCCCGTAGCGGCGTCCGTTCCTACATCGGGACAAGTTAAAGTATCCTCCGATATGAATGACACAACAGTAGTGCGTATACAGGGACGCATTAATAACTGCTCGGTGACATTTCTTGTAGACACAGGTGCTTCTAGATGCTTTATGCGCAAATCTCTATGAGAACGTTAATTAAATGCCGCCAAAGGTTGTGTAGTACAGGCAAACCGCGAAGTATTACCGGTAATCGGAACGTATGACGTTACAATACAGTTGGCTGATTTGCATATACGGGTACAAATTAGTGTGTCTGAAGAGTGAACAGACGACTGTGTACTTGGTTGTCACTTTTTGCGGCAAGAAAAATGTATATTTAACCCGGTCAGAGGATATATAGAATTGCGGGTTAGGCGAGTTAACGAGTGTACCGTTCAACTAGTTGCGGCAGTAATAATAATAATAATAATAATATTTATTTGTAACTCAAGCAGAGCTTATTACAAAGAGGGTAGGTACTTGCGTTCACATAGTTTAACATAGACAAAATATAACAAAATAAAGAAATATCTGAAGATGCGAATAAGCATAATTACCATAATAAAAAAAAGTGATAACAGACTTATAGTAGGTAATCAATAAATAAATTAAAGAGTTAAACAAATAGAAACTAGAAACAAAAAATATTTCAGAGCCTAAAGTAAGTAATTATAAATATAATTGAATGAACCTGAAATAGGCTAACAGACAGACTTGAATATTGACATGATAATAATTGTGTTAAAATACAATAAAAACTACACAGGAATTACACGAAATGTAATGTCTAGATAACAAACCAGATATTGATAATTATTAGCGGTACAATTTCAGATAATATCATTATATATATATATATATATATATATATATATATATATATATATATATATATATATATATATATATATATATATATATATATATATATAATTTCATATAAAGCATTATTTGATACTAAACCAACAGTTAGGTTTGGAGGCAAGAAACTTAAATTAGATTAAAAAATAATGCATCCAGAATATTATTACGATAACATAGTTGCGGCAGTATTGTGTGAGATAATTGTAATTTCGGCACGTACAGAAGTTCCGGATTATGTGCGACTTGTGGAGGATAATGTGAATATACTGGAATCATCAACACATTGTTGGAAAAAATTTAACTGTATGCTGGTTCGGAGTGTAGTGTCCGGATCGCGCGGTATGGTGTTATTACGTAACCCAACTCCGGATCCAATAACATTACGCAAAGATGCGCGTATCGGGACCGCATATGAGTGCGCGATAGTAAATACGTGTGACTCAAGTGGAGCTTTCACGATAAATAAATTTAATTGGGATGAGGCTTCCCGTCATCGCCGTCCCGATGAATTACAGCGAACAAAACGTTGCATTGACCATTTTAATTGCAAAAATGATACCGGACGCAATAGCGTCCTTCAACATCGTATCGACACTGGATCAGCAAAGCCCATACGTCAAGCGCCAAGACGACTTCCAGCAGGACGTCGGGAAGAAACCAATCGTGAATGTCAACGTATGCTCGGGGCGGGCGTTATAAGCCCATCGTTTTCACCCTGGTATTCACCGTAGTGCTCGTTCGCAAAAAGGACAGATCGACTAGTTTTTATGTGGACTTTAGGCAGGTGAATGAAGTAACTATCAAAGATAGTTACCCTCTGCCGCGCATCGACACGATTCTGGACTCGTTGGTCGAAGCAACATTATTCACTGCCCTGGACTTGCAGTCTGGATTTCGGCAAGTCGTAGTAGCCCCAGAGGGTCGACCGAAAACTGCATTTTCATTGGGAACGGAATAATACGAATTTAACATTCTTCCGTTCGGAGTTGCATAGTTTATTTGGACGATGTTATCGTCTGAGGACGAGACTTCGAGGAGTATTTACTGAGGCTGGAGGCAGTTTTGACTCGCCTGCGATAGGCAGGGTTAAAAATAAACCCAAAGAAGTGCAGGATTTTCCAAGAGAAGGTTGAGTTTCTCGGGCACGTCGTGAGTCAACATGAGGTAGCGACTGATCCTGCGAAAATACAAGTTGTTCGGGATTGGCCTACACCACGAAGCCTTACAGAACTACGTACTTTCCTGGGATTTGCCTCATACTATAGACGGTTCATCTTTGGGTTTGCCACTATAGCTGAACCACTACATCGCCTTTTGAATAAGGAGGAACGAAGATTGTGAAGCGGCTTTTACAAAATTAAGAAGTGTCTCATCACTGCCCCAATTTTTATCTAGCCTAAATTTGATAGACCATTTATTGTTGATGACGACGCGAGTGGTGTTGGACTCGGAGGTGTGCTTAGTCAAATACATAATGGTCGTAAACAGGTGATTGCCTATTTCAGTAGGGCACTTACGAAACAGGAACGCCGATATTGCGTCACAAGACGAGAGTTACTGGTTCTAGTAACTGTATGTAAGCACTTTAAAGGATATTTCCTTGGAAAGAAGTTCACAGCCAGAACGGACCACACTGACTAAAATGGTTTCAGAATTTTCGAGAACCAGAAGGTCAGATGGCCCGGTGGTTAGAAGTCCTATCGGAATATGACATGGATGTATGTCACCGACCTGAAAAAAAACATGATAATGCTGATAGTCTATCTAGACGACCATGCATCCAATGCGGACTCGAAGAAGATACGTCTACGCAATTAGCAGAGAGAACTTGAATTAACAGTAGTATGGTCTCTGCAGTTTCTGCGAAAGATGTAACGGATACAAATAGTGAGGATTCAATATCGCTAGTTCAGGCGCAGTTAAATTATGATTTGTGATAAAGTTTGTGCGTGGAGAAATAGTCCTGGTCCGTTCTGGCTGTGAACTTCTTTCCAAGGAAATATCCTTTAAAGTGCTTACATACAGTTACTAGAACCAGTAACTCTCGTCTTGTGACGCAATATCGGCGTTCCTGTTTCGTAAGTGCCCTACTGAAATAGGCAATCACCTGTTTACGACCATTATGTATTTGACTAAGCACACCTCCGAGTCCAACACCACTCGCGTCGTCATCAACAATAAATGGTCTATCAAATTTAGGCTAGATAAAAATTGGGGCAGTGATGAGACACTTCTTAATTTTGTAAAAGCCGCTTCACAATCTTCGTTCCTCCTTATTCAAAAGGCGATGTAGTGGTTCAGCTATAGTGGCAAACCCAAAGATGAACCGTCTATAGTATGAGGCAAATCCCAGGAAAGTACGTAGTTCTGTAAGGCTTCGTGGTGTAGGCCAATCCCGAACAACTTGTATTTTCGCAGGATCAGTCGCTACCCCATGTTGACTCACGACGTGCCCGAGAAACTCAACCTTCTCTTGGAAAATCCTGCACTTCTTTGGGTTTATTTTTAACCCTGCCTATCGCAGGCGAGTCAAAACTGCCTCCAGCCTCAGTAAATACTCCTCGAAGTCTCGTCCTCAGACGATAACATCGTCCAAATAAACTATGCAACTCCGAACGGAAGAATGTTAAATTCGTATTATTCCGTTCCCAATGAAAATGCAGTTTTCGGTCGACCCTCTGGGGCTACTACGACTTGCCGAAATCCAGACTGCAAGTCCAGGGCAGTGAATAATGTTGCTTCGACCAACGAGTCCAGAATCGTGTCGATGCGCGGCAGAGGGTAACTATCTTTGATAGTTACTTCATTCACCTGCCTAAAGTCCACATAAAAACTAGTCGATCTGTCCTTTTTGCGAACGAGCACTACGGTGAATACCAGGGTGAAAACGATGGGCTTATAACGCCCGCCCCGAGCATACGTTGACATTCACGATTGGTTTCTTCCCGACGTCCCAACAATGTGTTGATGATTCCAGTATATTCACATTATCCCCCACAAGTCGCACATAATCCGGAACTTCTGTACGTGCCGAAATTACAATTATCTCACACAATACTGCCGCAACTATGTTATCATAATAATATTCTGGATTGTAATAGTCTTGTAAAATTGTTCTCTAATTGAGCCAACTTCATAGCTCTTATAGTTCTCAAAATAGCAGTGGTAGAATAATTAAAATAAACAACTTTTAAACTCTTAAATATTTCCTAGTATATATATATATATATATTTATTTATTTAGTTGTATCACCATTGCCTATCTCGGGAACTATAAGAGCTACAACGTTGATTAAATTAACAAAGAAATACCATTTTCTATATATATATATATATATATATATATATATATATATATATATATATATATATTACAAAACTATTAACAAAATATTTTTTCGACCAGTGGTTCTCAAAATACAGAGTTCAACTTTCTTATTTTAAATGGGAACCTATTTTTTTATTTACTTGTACAGTTCACTATTTTTTTTTAATTCAACAACTGTAAAGTTAAAAAGCCTCACATTACAATATTTATGATAAATATTGCCATTCATTTAATTAAAACCACATAGGAATCAGCGTGCTGTGACAAAGGCAAATGAGTAATAAAATTTATTTGTTTAATTTTTCAAAAAATAATTATATTGTCGTATAAGAATGAATCAAACAAACAAAAATATTATGATTTGTTCATTTGTTTCTGTCATAGCACGCTGATTCTATGTGATTTTTATTCAATTAATGTCAATTTAATAAGCATTTTTGTCACAAATTTTGTAATGTCAGGGTATTGAACTTTGTAGTCATTGTATTCAGAAAAAAATATTGAACCGAATAAGTAAATAAGAAAAATAGTTTCCCATTTAAAATAAGAAAGTTGCGCCCCGTAGTTTTAAAACCACTGGTCGAAAAAATGTTTTTTTAATAGTTTTATAATATACTTAGAAAATGGTATTTCTTTGCTAACTTTACCAACCTTGTAGCTTTTATAGTTCTCGAGATAGCAATGATGACACAACTACATTGAACATCCTGTATTAATTTTTAAAGTAAAATTTACAGAAATAAATTGATTTACGAGTATATAAGATTTATTGGAACTATATTTGTTGGCGTAATAAATCAGTCTTTCAACAATGTGTTGTGTTATTGTTAGTTATATTTATATAAATAAGACAATATTGCTATACCTGATCGTAATATCAAATCATAATATCGTTGTTTTCCACTTGCTATCAGTATGATTCTCTAGGGTAGAAAGTAAATTTTTCTTTCCATGGGACAAAAAGTAGGACTTTTTTTCTCAATTCAAGTAAAAAAAATTTTCGTTTTGACAGGATGGTGAAAACAATTAATTTAGTGTTATTAATTTAAAATTTTTTATGGGATGGCTAGCACAGTGGTATGAAGTCTGCCTGTGGATCCTGAGGTCCCTGGTTCGATTCCCACAGGCGACAAATTTTCATAATTTGAAAAAGCTATCCCTGTGGCTCCTCCACCACTAACATGTTTGGGGGCCGTGATTTGACGACTGGTAACCGCACTTCACGCGCAAAAATATATCACTTACCGATATCTGCTTTAGCAGAGTGCCACACCCAGCAATGGGTAGAAGGCGTGATGATATATTTATTTATTAATTTAAAATTTTAACTAAATATTGACTCTATTATTCATTCCATAAGATATACAGGATGTTCATTTCAAGTGGCGTACAATTGCTATCTCGAGTAGTGTAGGAGTAACAAAGTCTGTGAAATTAACAAACAATTTATATTTTATAACATTACTTTAATGAGCAAACAAGAATATCTTTAGATCAGTAGTTATAAAACTTTCTTATTTTATGGGAATATATATTTTTTTATTTGTTTATTCGATTCACCTTCTTTTTTTTCTGAATTCAATAAATACAATGTTTAGTACCCTTATATTACAAATTTTGTAAGTAAAATGCATATTAAATTCATATTTATTTAATTATCGTGTTATGAAAGAAACAAATAAACAAATCATAATATTTTTGTTTGTATGATTAATTATTGAATATCAATACGACTATTAAATAAATTTTAATATTAATTTGTTTCATAACACGCTGAATTTATATACGATTTGAATTAAATTAAAGTGAGGATACTGAACTTTGTAATTGTTGAGATACGAAAAAAATACTGAATCGAAAAAACGAATAGAAAAAAATTGATTCTCATTGGAAATAAGAAAGTTGCATCCTGTATTTTGAGAACAACTTGTCTGAAAAAAATCTGATTTCGCTCATTAAAGTAGTCTTATAACATAGCAACTGTTTGCTAATTTAACTGATTTCGTAGCTCCTATACTTCTCGAGATAGAAATGGTGCGCCACTTAAAATGTATACATATTTTAAGAAAATTCTATAAATATAAAATGTACTATTCCAATTTAGATTCGAAATAAGTACTGTAAATTAATATGTTAATAATATAATATTAGGTATACTTATTATATACTACACTTTCTTCTACCGACATGTAAAGTAGTATAATTTCCAAATAAAATACAGCATTTCCTCCAATAACATAGACAGCGAAGATATTTTCATACACAACGAGTTATGGTCAAAAGTGTATCGAGTACGCTTTGTACGTCGGTGATTACAATGCATTTGCCAATATATAGGTTCTCTAATATTTTACACATCAATTGAATAGCCACTATGGATTATAGTAGCCTTTACAGTTCCTCATTTTGAAATTCAAACCTTGTTTTCCAAATTTGAAATTTATTTGTTATACAAATAGAACGATTTTCTACATATCACAAATGTGATCCATAATAAAACCTTGCAATACACACTATCGGTCATTGGTCGTTAAGTATATCTCTAAATACAACTGCAGCTCACTAAGATGAATCATCTAGTAAGACGCAATGGCTTACATAACGAATAATCCTCCTTAAAACGTTATAGGAAATAAACAGTCAATATTTAATTTATTAGAAGCTTTCTCAGGGTACGTAAATACATTATAATTACAGTACCCACCGTGATAATAATTGTATTTATTAAACAAATTATACATACAAATCTTGTACCTAAATTAAAAAAAAACTAAAATATTTTATCACGCCTTTTAATCATTATTAGTTATGACACTCAGTCATCGTGTAACAGGGTGGTTTCGAGTCAGCCATTGTTGAACCCGCGAAAATACCACCCTCACTCCGCTCAAAAACATAGCGTCTGTTTTTGAGCGATAGCCTCAGTGATGTCACGTTAGCGTCCTCGGCTGGTCAAGATGTGACCAAAAACGCATCCGTACCCGCTTCTCGCGCGGATTTAGTATTTTACTAGCGATCGGCCTGGCTTTGCCAGGCCTTCACGCTATGCTCCGCGGACACTGAAATAGGATTCACTTCTGTAAGACAATTGACACTATATAAATCAAATTATTAGGTTTTGATGCATTTTTACTAAAACAATTGCCGAGCGAATAATATTTAATTTTCTACGCGAGCCCTTCAATAGACCTTTCATTTGATACCAAACACGATAGGTTTTGATGCATTTTTACTAAAACAATTGCCGATCGAATAATATTTAATTTTCTGCGCGAGCCCTTCAATAGACCTTTCCTTTGATACCAAACACGATAGGTTTTGATACATTTTTACTAAAACAATTGCCGATCGAATAATATTTAATTAAGCACGCGAGCCCTTCAAAAGACCTTTCATTTGATACCAGACACGATAAGTTTTGATGCACTCTTACTAAAACAATTGCCGATCGAATAATATTTAATTTTGTACGCGAGCCCTTCAAAAGATCTTTCATTTGATGCTAAACACGATATGTTTTGAAGCACTTTAACTAAAACAATTGCCCATCGAAAAAAATTGAATTCTGCATGCGAGCCCTTCAAAGGACCTTTTGTTTGATACCAAACACGATAGGTTTTGAAGCACTTTCACTAAAACAATTACTGACTGAAAAAATCTCATTTCTACCTTCAAAACTTTCGTATTATACCATATACGATAAATTTTGAATTTTGATAATAAATTTAAATAAATAATAATAAAATTGTATTTAATGTACATTGCGTGAACAATATTTGCTTAGTTTTACTATATATTTTTACCGAGAACAATTTTGGTTTGGTTTACCTGTATACTTTATATTACTTGTCAATTTGACGTTTAAACCAACTTCATAGTGAACTGTTAAAAATTTACTTTTTAAATATACATATTTGAAATGTGTAATTATAATAAAAACGTCCCCTCATTTCCCCAATATGTGTAAAATATTTCCAAACTACTCACAGATATTTCATATTTACGTAATTAATAATTAAAAATGCGACATGTCCACTGACAAACGTCAAAGTGACAGTAGATCTTCTTCTTAAAAATTTCAAAGCTTCCACACTCTTAGTTGATTTTGCCCCAAAAACGCATGTTTTTTCAAGTTTTCTCGCACATCATGTGTACGAAAAATCTAAGACTAACAAAAGGCACCCCTCATGATTGACCTCTATCAAATAAAAAAAGTTTCAAATGAATCGGACAAACCGTCTAGGCTGTAGAGGTGAGCAATTGACCGTGATGAATCCTTATATAGATATAGATATGCCCCTTACGCTTTTAGTATTAGGACTAGCGGTCGGCCTTGCTTTGCCAGGCCTCACGCTAGGCTCCACGGACACTGAAGTAAGGTTCACTTCTGTATAACAATTGACAAAATATAAACTTAACAAAATATAAAATTAATTCCAATCTAAAACATTTCAGTTCTGTACGTTTATTCATGCAAAGACCTATTAATTGATGCCAAACACAATAGGTTTAAATCTGCATCACTAAAACAGTTGCCACTCAAAAAAAATCAATTTAATTCGCGTGCCCTTTAAAAGACATTTCATTTGATACCAAACAGGATAAGTTTTAAAACACTTTCACGAAAACAATTGAAGATCTGAAAGTATTTAATTTTGTACTCGAGCTCTTCAAAAGACCTTTCATTTTATATCAAATATGATTGTTTTTAAAGTACTTCCACTGAAACAATTCTCGATCGAAAAAAATACCAATTTTATATTCGAGCCCTTCAAAGGCCTGTAATTTAATACCAAATATGATACGTTTTGAAACACCTTTACTAAAACAATGGACGATCAAAAAAAATAATTAATTTAACATGCGTGCTCTTTAAAAGACCTTTCATTTGAAAACAAACACGATAGGTTTTGAAACACTTTAACTAAAACAATTGACTATCGAAAAGTATTACATTTTGAAAGTGAGTCCTTGAAAAGATCTTTCATTTGATACCAAACACAATAGGTTTTGAAGTACTTTCACTAAAACAATTGCCGATCTAAAAGTATTTAATTTTGTACGCGAGCTCTTCAAAAGACGTTTCATTTTATATCAAATATGATTGGTTTTAAAGTATTTTCACTGAAACCCTTCAAAAGGCATGTCATTTAATATCAAATATGATAGCTTTTGAACACCATTACTAAAACAATAGACGATCAAAAAATAATAATTCATTTAACACGCGTGCCCTATAAAATACCTTTCATTTCGAACCAAACATGATGGGATTTGAAACACTTCTAGTAAAAAAATTGACGATTGAAATGTATTAAGTTTTGTACGCGAGCCCTTCAAAAGACCTTTCATTTAATAGCAAACATGATAGGTATTAAAGCACTTTCATGAAAACAATTGTCGATCGAATAAAATTTAATGCTGCACGCGAGTCCTTAAAAAGACATTCCATTTGATATCAAACACGATAGGTTTTGATTTACTTTCACTAAAACAATTGACAAACGAAAATATTTCAATTTTTCATGCAAGCCCGTCAAGAGACCTTTCATTTCATACCAAACACAATATTTTTTTAAGCACTTTCACTAAAACTATTGCCGATCGAAAATATTTTAGTTTTGCACACGTACCCTTTAAAAGAACTTTCATAATATACCAAATACGACTGGTTTTGAAGCACTTTCAATTAAACAATTATCGATAGAAAATTTAGGAGTGCCCAAATGATTCTAATTCGAGTTATCTGGTTTTTCTAAATTGAACTTTTCTTTAGACAAAATTTGCTTGGTTTTACTGTATATTATTATCGAGATCAAATGAGTTCACCTGTATAAATTATAAAACTTGTCAATTTGACGTTTCGTTTCGAAACCAAATTCATTGTGGACCGTCAAAAATTTACTTTTTAAATACACGTATTTGAAATGTGTAATTATAATAAAAACGTCCCCTCATTTCCACAATATGCGTAAAGTATTTCAAAACTACTCACAAAAATTTAATATTTAAGTAATTTATAATTAAAAATGCGACATGTCCACTGACAAATGTCAAAATGACAGTAGATGTTGTTTTTAAAAATTCCAAAGCCACCATATTCTTTATACTTTATAAAACTTGTTAATTTGACGTTTTGCTTTAAAACCAACTTCATAGTGGAGTGTCAAAAATTTTCTCTTTAAATACACATATATAAAATGCGTAATTATAATAAAAACTTCCACTTATTTCCCCAATATATGTAAAATAATTCAAAAGTACTCTAAAACATTTATTATTTTAATAATTTATAATTAAAAATGCGACATGTCCACTGACAAACGTCAAAGTGACAGTAGATCTTCTTCTTAAAAATTTCAAAGCCTCCACACTCTTAGTTGATTTTGCCCCAAAAACGCATGTTTTTTCAAGTTTTCTCGCACATCATGTGCACGAAAAAGCTGAGACTATCAAAAGGCACTCCCCGTGATTGAACTCTATCAAATAAAAAAAGTTTGAAATAAATCGGATAAACCGTCTAGGCTGTAGCGATTTACAAATGGGTGTGATGAATCCATAGATATATATAAATATATAAATATACCTTATCAAAATAGTATATAGGACTAGCGGTTGGCCTGGCTTCGCCAGGCCTTCACGCTACGCTCCGCGAACACTGAAATACGATTCACTTCTGCAAGACAATTGACACTATATAAATCAAATTATTTCCGAAGTAAAAGTTCTCAATTTTGCATGCCTGTCCTTTAAAATACATTTAATTGATACCAAGCACGATAGGTTACGAAGCTCTGGCACTACAAAATTGACAATAAAAAAAAGTCCAATTCAGCACACGAACTCTTTAAGCGACCTTTCATTTGATACCAGACACGATAAGTTTTGATGCATTTTTATTAAAACAATTGTCAATCGAATAATATTTAATTTTCTATGCGAGCCCTTCAATAGACCTTTCATTTGATACCAAACACGATAGGTTTTTATGCATTTTTACTAAAACAATTGCCGATCGAATAATATTTAATTTTCTGCGCGAGCCCTTCTATAGACCTTTCATTTGATACGAAACACGGTAGGTTTTGATGCATTTTTACTAAAACAATTGCCGATCGAATAATATTTAATTTTCTACGCGAGCCCTTCAATAGACCTTTCATTTGATACCAAACACGATAAGTTTTGATGCACTCTTACTAAAACAATTGCCGATCGAATAATATTTAATTTTGTACGCGAGCCCTTCAAAAGACCTTTCATTTGATGCTAAACACGATATGTTTTGAAGTACTTTAACTAAAACAATTGCCGATCGAATAATATTTAATTTTCTGCGCGAGCCCTTCAATTGACCTTTCATTTGATACAAACACGATAGGTTTTGATGCATTTTTACTAAAACAATTGCCGATCGAATAATATTTAATTTTCTACGCGAGCCCTTCAATTGACCTTTCATTTGATACCAAACACGATAGGTTTTGATGCATTTTTACTAAAACAATTGCCCATCGAATAATATTTAATTTTATGCGCGAGCCCTTCAATAGACCTTTCATTTGATACCAAACACGATAGGTTTTGATGTATTTTTACTAATACAATTCCCGATCGAATAATATTTAATTTTCTACGTGAGCCCTTCAATTGACCTTTCATTTTATACCAAACAAGATAGGTTTTGATGCATTTTTACTAAAACAATTGCCGATCGAATAATATTTAATTTTCTGCGCGAGCCCTTCAATAGACCTTTCATTTGATACCAAACACGATAGGTTTTGAAGCACTCTTACTAAAACAATTGCCGATCGAATAATATTTAATTTTCTACGCGAGCCCTTCAAAAGATTTTTCATTTGATACCAAACACGATAAGTTTTGATGCACGGTTACTAAAACAATTGCCGATCGAATAATATTTAATTTTGTACGCGAGCCCTTCAAAAGATCTTTCATTTGATCCTAAACACGATATGTTTTGAAGCACTTTAACTAAAACAATTGCCCATCGAAAAAAATTGAATTCTGCATGCGAGCCCTTCAAAGGATCTTTTATTTGATACCAAACACGACAGGTTTTGAAGCACTTTTACTAAAACTATTACTGATTGAAAAAATCTCATTTCTACATGCGTGAACTTCTAAACTTTCGTATTATACCATATACGATAAATTTTGAATTTTGATAATAAATTTAAATAAATAATAATAAAATTGTATTTAATGTACATTGCAGTGAACAATATTTGCTTGGTTTTACTATATATTTTTACCGAGGACAATTTTGGTTTGGTTTACCTGTATACTTTATATAACTTGTCAATTTGACGTTTAAACCAACTTCACAGTGAACTGTAAAAAATTTACTTTTTAAATATACATATTTTAAATGTGTAATTATAATAAGAACGTCCCCTCATCTCCCCAATATGTGTAAAATATTTCAAAACTACTCACAGATATTTCATAGTTACGTAATTTATAATTAAAAATGCGACATGTCCACTGACAAACGTAAAAGTGACAGTAGATCTTCTTCTTAAAGCCTCCACACTCTTAGTTGATTTTGCCCCAAAAACGCATGTTTTTTCAAGTTTTCTCGCACATCATGTGTACGAAAAATCTAAGACTAACAAAAGGCACCCCCCATGATTGACCTCTATCAAATAAAAAAAGTTTCAAATTAATCGAACAAACCGTCTAGGCTGTAGAGGTGAGCAATTGACCGTGATGAATCCTTATATATAAAGATATGCCCCTTACGCTTTTAGTATTAGGATCTTAGTTTACGCTTTAGCTTATATATTGTTTTATTACTTATTATTCTATTAAGTTTGTTAATAAAGTTATGTGTTTTATTGTGCATATTATTAATAACAATCAAACAATCGTCTTAAAAATCGCGCTTCCGTTTTAATTACGTTTTAGTCAATCACCATCGAAAATCGATACACGCTCGCGATGTACAGATCCCCGTCGTGTTACAATAGCAGATCTCGGTAAATGATATATTTTGCGCGTGAAGGGCGGTTACGAGCCGACAAATCACGGCTCCCAAAGATGTTAATGAAGGGGAAGCCACAGGGGTAACTTTAATGTGGTGAAAATTGTTTGTCAGCAGTGGGAATCGAACCCGAGTTTTCAAATCCAAAGGCCTACTCCATATCACTGAGCCGCCTACCTCATACATACTCGTAATAGTCTGAAATACAAAAAATACTAAAATTCTAGCAAACTCCGTGTCAAAAAAAGATAATCACTAACTGACTAACATAAGTCCCTTGATTCTTTTTTCATCATTGTAAATTTTAAAATTCTTCGATTTATAGTAGCTATAACTAAAGTTCGAATATATAGACAAACATTTTGCGTATATATATATAAATCACGCGTTTGCTGTAATCACCAACACATACGTCTAATTTGAATTCGTCGCTAAAATTACTCTATGTCAATCTTTTACCGACCAAGATAGTTTAGATTTTGTACATGTGAGCGTGGTTTTCTTTTGTTTTTCCATTAATAGTGGCTTTTCCTTGGCCTATAAGAATTTTTTTTTGTGAAATACATTTTTTAAATTGTTTCTTGTTATTTCAACCTTATAAAACTTTAGTCGATATTTATGAATCCACTGGTTATAGCACTCCCTTGACAGATTTAATCTGATTCCATAATTCCATTCAGTCGTAATTTGCCTTAAAGTATTTCTTCGGCCTTTTTTTGAATAATTTTACTATGTCTATCAGAAACTAATTTTGGACGATCCGGACATTTACCTTTTTTATCTAGAATACTTCCGATTTCTCCATAATGCTTAATAATATTCCACATTGTAGTTTTAGATATATTAAGTTCATCTGCCACTTCACATATTGTTTTAGTACGACACTAATTATTGCACACTAACTCACGAATTTTTGAACTTGTAGAGATATAACGTAGTATTATGTTCAATAAACGCACCGATTCATTCAAAAAAATAAGAAAACAACTGCCGATTAATCCGACGTTTCGTTCTGCATTGTTTTCACAAATTATTTATCTTATCTTTTTTAAGGGCAGTGAAAGCGATTAAAAGTGCTGATGGTTAGTTCTTGTGAAATGAGTCAGATGTTAGGAATAGATGGTGTGAGTACTTTAGGGCTTTACATGGTAGCATAAATGGAGGGAATGGTAGTAGTGAAAATGTTAGACAAAACGTTACTGGTGATGATTGGGATATAGATGAAAGTGATGTTAGTTTTGCATTAATGCGTTTGAAGAATGGTAAGGCTCCCGGTTTGGATGGTAAATCGAATGAGATGTTGAAATATGGAGGTAGAGGTTATTTGACTGGTTAGTTTATTTGTTTAGATTTTGTTTAAAACTGTGTGTGGCTCCTGATGATTGGAAACGTGCCGTCATTTGTCCTTTATTTATAGGCAAAGGTAGTTCGAGTGAATGTATTAATTTCCGTGCGATAAGTTTGCTGAGTGTGGTAGGGAAGTTGTACGGGAAAATTCTTATTCATAAGGTACGAACCTTAACCATTTCCAAGATAAGCGATATGCAAGGTGGTTTTTTTGCCCGAGAGAGGGTGTGTGGATCAATTATTTTCTCTTCGTATGATTGTTGAAAAGTCACTTGCTAAGAACAAAAAGGTGTTCTGTGGCTTTCTCGATCTTAAAAAAGCATATGATAGTGTTCATCGCGAGACTTTGTGGGATGTACTTCTACAGTACGGTATAAACGGGAATTTGTTGGGGGCAATTCGTGCGTAGCATGAAGGTAGCGAGGCTGCGGTCAGAGTTGATGGTAGATTGAGTGATTGGTTTTGTATAGATGTTGGTGTGAAACAAGGTTGTGTGATATCTCCGTGGCTGTTTAATTTGTATATGGATGTGTTGTTACGAACGGCGTTAAATGGGGTGGATGGTGTACATATTGGTGGTAGTGTTGTGCCTGAGTTAGCGAATGCCGATGATGTTGTTGTTATGGGTGAAACTGAAGAGCAATTGAGAACAATGATTCTAATTATAAATGAAGTAGGAAAAGGTTTAAATCTGTTATTAAATGTTGATAAATGTAAAGTGTTAGTATTTGAGAAGAGTGATTTGGTGACCGACTGCAATGTTTCGGTGAATGGTGTGAGATTGGGCCTAGTGAATGAGTTTTTATATTTGGGTAGTGTGTTTTCGTGGGATGGACGTATTGATTGTGATATTGAAAGAAGAGTATCTGCGGGATGCAAGGTATTGGATGCTCTGGGAACCTTTGCTCGAAATGTGAATGTATCCAGAGATGCTCGATTGAGTGTGTTTAATGTGTGTTTTAGTGCCTACATTGATGTATGGTAGTGAATGTTGGGTGTTGATGAAGAAACATGAACGTCGTATAACTGCTGTGGAAATGAGGTATTTGCGGGGTGTGTGTGGTTATACTAGAAGAGATCGTGTCCGGAATACATTGGTGTAAGACGAGTGTGATATTTAGAAGAATGCCGTTAGAAAAAAAGGTATAAGTCAGTTGAGATGGTTTGGGCATGTAGAACGTATGTCGAATGAGAGATTAGTGAAACAGATATATGTTGGTGAAATTGAGGGTGAAAGATTGCGTGGGCGACCTATGAATAAATGGATGAATATTATTGAAGGAACAAACGTGCTTGTATGAAAGGAATTATGAATGTGGATGAAGCTAAAGTGGTGTGTCAAGATAGGAACGTTTGGCGAAGATTAATTGCGGAATGAATCTGATGATTTAAGAAGTGCAGGAATTTTGATTTTAGTTTTGTTGTTTAGTCTTTTCATTAGAGTGTTTATCTGCAATTGTGTGAAATTCACTTTCAAAAGCAAGCGCAGGGACGACACTCCCTTCGTTTCTGATCTTTTTTATTCGTTTTCTGATCTTACATTGCGTGTTTAACTGCAATTGTGTGGAATTCACTTTCAAAAACAAGCGTAGAGCGACATTCCCTTCCTTTCTTATCTTTTAATTCGTTTCCAGTTCTTACGTAGAGTGTTTAACTGCAATTGTGTGGAATTAACTTCCAAAAACAAGCACAGGGCAACACTCCCTTCCTTTCTTATCTTTTTATTTCATTTTCAGTTACTGCATTGTGTGGACTTTTCTTTCATATACAATTGCAGGCTATCACTTTCATCTTTTCTAATCTTTGTAGATTCGTTGTTAGATTCGTTATTAGACTCATTGTTAGGAGTAAGCGCGTGTAATTTGAGATGTTTTATGCATGTGTTATGTTCATTGAAGAAAGAAGATGACTGATAAGTGAATAGGAGTGATTGGATGGATGTGATTGATAGTATGTTATGTAAGAATGATTTCGAGTGTGATAAATAGATGAGTTTATATGGAGGGATCTATGAATGTGGTTGAAGTGAGGGTGGTGTGTTTGGATGATAATGTTTGACGGGGGCTGATTATTTGGATCTAGGAAAGTTCACCGAAAAAAATTCACCGAATACAATTCACCGAAAAACAATTCACCTTAGTAGCAATTCACCGAAATACAATTCACCGAAAGACAGTTCACCGCAATATGATTTACCGAAATGCTAATTAATTTTCCTTTACACTTTAGCCAGGCTTAGGAATGGTAGCAAAATGCAGGCGTATTTAAAAATACAAAATTGATTCCTTTGTCATGTCTCATTTTATTTTTATAAAACTATGTTTTACATTAATAACATAAATTATTTGCTATGCCTCGTAAGTACTCATGTATGTTATTCTTGTTGTAATTTTTAACTAGATGTTCTGTCCTCATAGTAGTCTCTGTACTTTTTATGCATCGGTGCGCCGTCTTGGCCGCACACGTACTGCTCTATTTGAATAAATCATAATAACATATTGGCAGCGATGCTATTATCAGTACTATACATGCGCGAGTGCAGTAATGTCATTAGAAACTGTCTCAGCTTAAACAAATTTTAGCCGATTCAATAATAATTACATTAACCCTG
Organism: Pterostichus madidus; assembly: GCA_911728475.2. Classification (NCBI taxonomy): domain Eukaryota; kingdom Metazoa; phylum Arthropoda; class Insecta; order Coleoptera; family Carabidae; genus Pterostichus; species Pterostichus madidus. The sequence goes on along the minus strand of OU452304.1, from coordinate 29,359,525 downwards.
CAATAATTAACGATATTTAACGTAATGGATAATATTCAAAAGATTCGGAATTTACGGTAAGTATCCTTTTCTAAATGCCTGCATTTTTCTACCAGTTCTAAGGAACATTAAAAGTACTATAATTTAATTATCTTTTCGATGAATATGTTTTTCGATTAATTGTATTTCGGTGAATTGTTACTTCGGTGAATTGTTTTTCGGTGAATTGTATTCGGTGAATTGTTTTCGGTGAACTTTCCGGCACCCTGATTATTTGATTAATGTTATGAGTGAATGTTTTATGAGTGATTTTAGGGTTCGTGCTACCCCATTTGATGGGATATAGCGTGAGGATAGGTATGTATGTATGTATCTTATTTCATATTTAACAGTTAATTTGTATTGTCCCAATATTTAGTTGCCACACAAAATGAACATTTTTCTTGTTAATTACAGTTAACAGAATAAGTATTTTGTTTTTTGTGTTGCTGATTGGCCTATATATATATATATATATATATATATATATATATATATATATATATATATATATATATATATATATATATATATAACATATATGTGCAGGCATTTTAAACAAAAAATGCGGCAAGGTATCCAAAATAGGCTATCATATAGATAAATATATATATGCTAAAAATACTGCAGTTTTAATTCAACATTTATTATTCACAAAATTATTACATATTATATTATTACGTATATAACTAAAATGGTTAACTATTAAGAACAGTGTTACTATTGACATTAATAATTTCGTGTTTTTCTAAATTAGTAAGAGTGATTGTATTCTGTTACTTAAAATAGGTTTGCAAATTGAAAGACTACGGTCTACAACGACAGCCGTAACAGGGGCATATTTTAAAGATGATAATATTTTAGGGTTAATAATAATAGGAAGTTTATTAGAAAATTCTTCATTCAATACATTCGATATATTACGCAACAAGGTAAAAACCCTAATTTTTATTGAGCACGTTCTCTAATTTTTGTGAAATTGATTGAGCAATGGCACTTTTTGCTCTAATAACCTTTAAATTATCTATCAATTTTAATAATTCTGCTAAAGATGCTTCTTGTTTCAGAAATAGTCATTGAACATAATTAGTGAATGTGCGTAATTTTTTTCGCTGCTCTTTTTTGTGGTATTTACTAATTATATTTTTTTCAAAACGGTATCAAAGTTTGAAGTGCATTAAGTTCTATTAAATTGTGATAATATAGTGTTAATAGCATTCAACGCAAAGGAGTAATCCAGTTAAACGTACCTTTAGTGTATCATTTTAAGTAAAAATCTTAGCAAATTTAATTAAACAAGTTAAGACAGTTCGTAGTGCATACAAGGTTACCACGATGTCGAAACTGTGTGGCAAATGTCAACGAACTGTCAACAAAAGAAGCAACTCTGGTGTTGATTGTTTGAAATGTGAAACGCCGTTTCATAATTCGTGCGCGAATATTGTCGATCAGCAAGTTACCTTGCTTAAATCAAACGGTTTTATGTGGCTGTGTGAACTGTGTCGCGCGTCTCCCGAAACTAACTCTGACCATGATGACGGTGTTACTCTCAACCAAACTCAAGTAACTGACAGTATAAAAAGCCGAGATCTTCGTTTACTTTTTAATGATTTTAAAAAAGAACTCTTAACTGAATTTAATAATAAAGTAGATACATTAATTAAATCTATTGAATTTCGTTCTGACAAAATTACTGATTTTGAAATTAAATTAAAAACTTTTGACGATAAAATTAAAGAAATGGATAGTATAAAAAATGAGAATATTGAGTTAAAAAATAAAATAAAATTCCTTAATGAAAATGTTAATAATCTTGAACAATATTCAAGGTTAAATAACTTAATAATACAAAATATCCCGGAGGTAAAAGATGAAAACATTAATAATATTATAGTTGATTTAGGCCGAGAAATTGGAGTTGAATTCAATGAAGCTAGCATTGATGCCGTTCACAGGCTTCCGCAATATGAATAAATCGCGTTCTGTTATTGTTAAATTCAACTCTCGTGTCTTAAAAGATAAATATCAAGCCGCAGCTAAAGGAACTAAAAATTTATTTACAACTAAATTATATCCCGATAAACCAGCAGCTGCAATCTTTATTAATGAACATCTCAGTCCATTTAATAATATCTTGTTTAAACAATATCGCGATGAACTAAAAGCAAAAGGTTTTTAATTTATTTGGACGAGAAACAGTAAAATTTTCGTACGAAAGGATGAAAATTCGCAAATTCATTTAATACGGTCGGCTACTGATTTAAATAAATTCATATAAATTCATTCTGATAATTAATATATTGTTAATTGATAACTTTACAACACCATGTCTGTATCACATAATTACCAGAATGTGAGAAGACTAAGGTCTAAAACGATTGAAATTCGTGTGAACTCAGTTGTGTGCGGTCATGACATTATTTGTTTAACTGAGACATTTTTAAACTCTTCGATATATGATTCTGAAGTTTTATGCAACGATTACAACGTTGTCCGACGTGACAGGAGTAGTGGTACGTCATCGAAGCTAGATGGAGGCGGCGTCTTAATAGGAGTACATAAGAAATTTTCGTACTTCGAGATAAATGATTGGTGCTCGAGCACTGAGGACATCTGGATAAGTGTCAATTTCAATAATAATCGTTTATTTGTTTGCTGTGTGTATATTCCCCCGAACGACAATGCAGCATTGAGTACATTTTTAAATAATTTAACTTCAATAATTGAGAAAGAACCTAATGGTAGATGTATTATCTGTGGTGATTTTAACCTGCCTTGTCTTCATTGGGAATATAAACATAATATTAACCATTTCGTGCCCACTCGAACCTACAATAGACAATCTAACGAATTTGTTGATATATTGTCATACTGTGGTCTTTTTCAATTCAATAATGTGAAAAATGCAAATAATCGTACTTTGGACTTAATTTTATCAAATTTCGAAAGTATTAACGTTTCGGAATGCTCTGTTCCATTATCTAAAATTTATTCACAGCATCACCCGCCTTTAGAAGTAATTGTTAAATTTCACAATATATATAATTTAAATAAAAAAACACGAAAAATATTCCTTTTCAAAAGTGCGGATTTTGAGTCAATTAATAACTTTCTTGATGGAACAGAATGGGACGAACTATTTAATAATCTGAGTACAGAGGAGTGTGTTACTAAATTTTATGAGATACTGTGGCGAGCTATACATTTATATGTATCTTATAAAGATTATCGTAATAAAGTTTTTCCATCTTGGTTTTCTTGCGATCTAATTAAATTAATCAAGGAAAAAGAGAAAGCACATAGAAAATATAAACAATTTAAAACACAAACATATTATAATATATTCTCTTTATTAAGAAAAAGAGTTAAAGCCTTAACTAATACCTGTTTCAATAATTATATTTGTAATGTTGAAAAACAAATTTCCGTTGACTCAAAACAATTTTGGTGTTATGTAAGTTCACTGAAAAAAAGCAATATTCCACAACAAATGCAATTTAATAATAACGTATCCAGTAATGGCATCGAAACGTGTAATTTCTTCTCTGATTATTTTAAGTCAGTCTACACTGATGATTTCTTGGTCACAAATTTAATTAAGTCACTAGAATCCGAGCCGAGTGCTAACAATTGTATGATTTCTAGTATTTATGTCGGATTTGATAATGTTTATACTACATTAATGCAATTAGATATTAACAAGAGGTCTGGACCAGACGATATTCCATGCATCTTTATTAAAAAAATGTGCAACATCTCTGTGCTATCCACTCGTAGCAATATTTAATAAATCCATTCAAGAAGGTTATTTCCCACAAATTTGGAAGAAGGCTTATGTGGTTCCGGTATTCAAGTCAGGTAATAAAAATATTGTTGAAAATTATAGACCTATTTCTAAATTATGTATCCTAGAAAAAGTATTTGAATCTATCGTCTATAAACAGCTTTTCTATAGTGTCAAAAACTTTATTATTCCGCAACAACATGGATTTTTTCCTGGTAGATCAGTCGAAACAAACCTACTTGAATATAAGGACTACATATTGGAAGCTATGGATAAGCGGATTGAGGTTCACGCCATTTATACTGACTTCAGCAAAGCATTTGATAAGATTGATCACAATATACTGATTAGGAAGCTTGCTGCAGCCGATGTAGGTGGGGACCTGCTGCAATGGTTTTCTTCTTATCTGACTGGCAAATTGCAATGTGTGGTAGTGAATGGATTTCACTCAGATGATGTACATGTAACGTCTGGTGTTCCGCAAAGGTCGCATTTGGGGCCCTTGCTATTCAATATTTTTATTAATGACATTGCTACTTGTTTTTCTCATTCTAATTTTATCATGTATGCTGATGAACTTAAACTTTACAGCACTATTCAGTCTCAACATGACTGTCATTTATTGCAAAATGACATTGATAAATTTACTGATTATGCTACTGACAATAAATTAATTATTAACATCTCTAAATGTTACTCTATTAAATTCACTAGAAATAGAACTAGTGTTGACTTTCCTTATAGTATAAATGGGAGTTACATTAACAATGTCAAACAAATCAAAGATCTTGGAGTAACATTGGACCAGAAACTTTTGTTCGATATACACATTGATATTATTGTTAAAAAGGCCTTCAAGATGTTAGGTTTCTTGATTCGTACTTGTGTTAAATTCAGAGATCCAAAAACATTTGTAACTTTATATTATACGCTAGTTAAAAGTCAATTAGAATTTGCATCAGTTTGTAGGAATCCGCATTATAACGTTTACATAAACCGCCTCGAAAATATACAGAATAAATTCATTTCTTATTTGCATAGGAAATTTAGTAACTTTAGTTTTAAATGTCTTAGTCTAGAAAAAAGACGGACATTATTTGACATGAACTTTTTATATAAATTAATAAACAATTTAGTAGATTCTCCATTTTTACTTTCACATCTATCTTTCCGAGTGTCTGGTTATGTAACTAGAACGCCTTGTATGTTTGATATTCCAATACACAAAACAAACTCCGCTGCAAATTCTCCTATAAATAGATTATCTTTTTCTAATAACAAATTTTGTAAAATGGATAATTTTCCTCATATATTCACTGTCTCGTTACTCACATTTAAACGTCAATTCTCTAGTATTTTGTTATAATTTTTCATTTTGTATTTTAATCTTAATATTGTGTTTTACTTGTTTAATTTTTTTCGCTTGTTAATTACCATTTATATTTCTTTCTTGTATTCATAAATTTACTTTGTATTTATAATTATTATAGTGCTACTCTGTTATTGGGATTATTCCTGTTGAGTAGTCAAATAAATAAATAAATAAATGTATCGGTAATTGTTATTTATAAAACTCAGGTTTTGACGTAGCCTTGGGTTAATTAAAATCAGTTTTACTTTAATCAAATTATGATATTACATTTTATACTTGTTTAAAAATTTTAAAACAAAATAACGCAGCCCACCATGTAATTACAAGTTCAGGGTGCAATGGTATAATTACTGTATATATTCGGACTCTTAACGGCGCTTTGATAAAAACTGATTTCACATTTCTTCCACGACTCTAAAATACCTTTAAATGTATTCCAGCCCGAATCAAACATGACGCAGTATCACTAAACATAAGTACAATTTTATAGAATTGGGCAAAAATATGTGTATTAAACTTTATTGTATACATCTACTGATTGTTACACTGTTCGTTTTCTCCATTTCTTTTATGATAATTTAATAAGGTTTACCTGGAGACTTTTCAGATAAAACACCAATTAATAAGTTTGCTATATATCGCCCGCATACATCTGTGGTTTCATCGACAAGAAAATAAATAACATTATTTTCTAATTGTGCTTTAATTTTAGATATTGTTTCTACATAAAACTTGTCAATTGTAGTTTTTCTTCCGGATTAACTTTTTTAATATACTTTTCAAGAAATGACTTAAAATTTGGGTTACTTAACTTACTTAGCGGTATATTCGATGGACGCATAAACTGAAGTATCAAATAGGTTGTCTCGTATATATATATATATATATATATATATATATATATATATATATATATATATATATATATATATATATATATATATATATATCTGCGATGTATTAGTTGAAGTACTTTTCTCGCAATTTCTTTTGTGAAGAGGAATCCCAGAGTAGTGATCTACAAATTTTTAAATTTTTTGCTTGTAATCTACATAATAAAACAAATTTGAATTAATACCAAAATAGCTAGAAATAAAATAATAATTCATAATTTTAATAAATAACATAAAAAGGCTATAGCCGGGTAAGATGGTCAAATCTGCCCCCAAAGGAAATCACATGGGGATATGATTTCCATCTTATTTACACGAAAGTAGAATTTTCTGACCAATTTTCAGCCCCCCACCCCCCACCCCACCGACAGGAGGAGTCAAAAATGAGTTTTTTTATAACTTAATTTTTTTTTGGTGTTGGTACTATGTATATGACAACAAGACAAACCTACGAAGTACAATCCACTCTTTCTGTTAAAAATTGTTTTGGGATTTTTGGCGCTATATTTGAATTGTGAGACATATTTAAAGTAGGTAAACGTTGATTAAAGTAGTTAAACATTATGTTAATATAAAGGTGAGGCTATGAAAAAATCACAAAAATTCCTCTTTAAAAGAGGATTAGTTGGTAATTTTTTCAGATTTTTCCAGTTTTTGCGACCAACCGAAATAAATTAAAAACCGTATTTTGGGTTCTAAAACTGTGATTTCCATTCCATATGACAATGGAAATTGATTGAAAAAAATCACAAAAATTCTACAGAATGTCCATTTGTATTTGAGATTTTATCAGAATTGTCTGACAAGTGCCCAATGTGAAGTACAATTAAAATCGCATCAAAATAAAATTAAATATGATTATTTTTGAATTTTGGTAAGAAACAAAATCTACTCGTATTTCATCTCCACATTTATATTTCTCCTGTAAAATCTTGAGTCGAAGTATATTTCAGTTTAATTTTCATAAATTGCATTGTTTATTTATAGTTATCATAATTATATTAACATTCTTAACATTTGAATACTGTGGGGTGATGAAACGAAAACATATTTATAATGAATAGATATTTTTTGCTTGTTTTCTTAAACTGGCTATACTGACAGGCTCTCGGTAAATTGATATTTTTTCATCATACACTTTGTCTCAATAATTTATATTAAGGTAAATCAAAATATTTATTGAAATTATTGTCGAGGTCGTGAACCTGATAAACTTCCTATAATTAGTGCTTTGTGTGTAAACAATGTTAGTTATTCGGCGAACACGCAATTAGTTGCAAGTGACCAGTGACAAGTTGCAGACGATACAAAAGTTATTCCTCCGGGTTTAGAAACTGAAAATCCAAGGTATGTAAATAATAATAATAATAATAATAATCTTTTTTTGTGATTTTTTTCAATCAATTTTCATTGTCATATGGAATGGAAATCACAGTTTTAGAACCCAAAATACGGTTTTTAATTTATTTCGATTGGTCGCACCAACTGGAAAAATCTGAAAAAAATACCAACAAATCCTCTTTTAAAGAGGAATTTTTGTGATTTTTTTCATAGCCTCACCTTTATATTAACATAATGTTTAACTACTTTAATCAACGTTTACCTACTTTAAATATGTCTCACAATTCAAATATAGCGCCAAAAATCCCAAAACAATTTTTAACAGAAAGAGTGGATTATACTTCGTAGGTTTGTCTTGTTGTCATATACATAGTACCAATACAAAAAAAAAATTAAGTTATAAAAAAACTCATTTTTGACTCCTCCTATCGGGGGGGGGAGGGGGGTGAGGGGCTGAAAATTGGTCAGAAAATTCTACTTTCGTGTAAATAAGATGGAAATCATATCCCCATGTGATTTCCTTTGGGAGCAGATTTGACCATCTTACCCGGCTATAGCCTTTAAATATGAAAATCGAACTTTGCTTTTCCAAAAGGTTTGCAAAAAACACCATCACCTTCTAAAGACAATTCCGGATAAGGCCGAATCCATAAAATTTCTGTCGAAGACATGTTACTATTCTCAATCAAGTGCAAATATTGAACGGTTTATACCGAATGAAACTAGAAAATTGTAATTTTACCCCCGATATTACGATACCGAAACTCAGTAAGAATTTCCAACTACCTTCTTAGTGTAAGAAAAGATAAGAAAAACCCTAATTGAAAGGTGTTAAGATTCAGTACCTGCCCGCCTATTTTAGAAAGTACGCACAAATATGTACGTTGCCTTGAAGAAGGCAAAAGTGGCAAAAAAAGATGAAATATGCAAAATATGCATTTTGCCTAAAATTCGTGCTTTAGCTACAAGTTATGCAGATAATTAAATAAATTTCAGGTTCATTGGATGATATTATTTTGAATATTTTCAATATATTAATATGAATGTTCAACAATTTTTTTAAACTCAGTCAAAACAAAATTTCATGTATATAATTCATAATAGTATATATTTGTTCTCGAGTTTACAACAGACACTATACAAGGTCATTACAATCATTTCCACACGTCATCGTATCAAAAAAGTCGCATTAGAAACTACAACAGCATAAATTGTTCGGAAATTAGGAAAAGCCAACTTTTTTTGCATTCGTCCAACCGTATTTAATACATTTCGCTTGGCAGGATTATCCAGAGATGAGGCTATGCCAACGTAAAGTTTTATGATAATAAATTTTAATTATATTTGTCTTTCGCATCGCTCCGCTGTTTAAGCTTAATAAAAAAATTAAAAAACAGCCGGGACGACAAATGATTTATCTAAGAACGAAATATTCCTAATGTTAATTCGGATTTTTTAATAAGGCAGATAAAATATAATTACATCAATATTTCTAACTTATCTTCAATATATAAACGCACGAATTTACAATAGATTTTCTTTTCAATGATAAAAGTGTTTATGCGAGTATTAGAAGCTGTAAAATCGGGTAAGCTAAATAAATTCAAATCACAGAGTATTTTTAAAATAAATGATATACTTTCAATGAAATAATGAAAGAAGTCAGATAGACAACAAAAAGTCTAACATCACTTCTTATTTATTGGTAATTTGTAAGAAAACAAAACAGTTCTCGTTTAATAATGCAAATTATTTTAATAAAATCCGAGAAATTCTGAAGCCAGTGTCAGTAGCTAAAGCTCGTGCCACTTAAAAGTCGAACTGTCAGTCATTGAACAGCGAAGTACTATTTTATTATGCGTTTCTTGTTTATATTTACATTTTATCTGGATGCCGCCGTTCATCAGAATAGAATAGGACTGACAGACAATCCTCGATTCACTCAACTAAGTTACATGTAAGGAGGACAAGTACAAAGGTCTAAATGTTCAATTAGCTCTAGATATATATATATATATATATATATATATATATATATATATATATATATATATATATATATATATATATATATAATAATAATATTTATTGGCGCAAGTCAAAGGCCGGGTTCAACCAAGGCAGATCTACAACCCAACCATACATAATAAATACAAAAGAAAATAACAATAATGTCAACGAGATACAACAGACGAACAAATTATTATACAGCGATAAATTATAACAGAATCTTTACAAACTGATCTAAAATTGTGGATTGCAAAATAGCATTTTGTTACGCCCGTATTTTTAATTACGTTATTTGTTTAATTTCGCCTTTTTTGTCCGCCACCGTCCAGGCGAATATGTACTTTTGGTCCTCGGATTGTTACAAAGTTCGGTATCATATCTCACAGGTCGAGTTAATTTAAATTTTTTGCTTGCTTTAACTAGAAAATTAGAATTTTTAAAATTTGTTGAAACAGTTATTCAGTAGACTTTTAGTGATCTGGTTGTGCTATATAGTTTTTGGAAGATTATTGGTTTAGTTTAGTTTTCTTAGCAGATTTATATCTGGATTGGAACAGTAGCATTACAACTTTATTTAGAATTTTGTATTCTACGGATTTGAGCCGGATTTGAGAGGTCATTATTTTGTATTTTACTACAAGCCGCCCAAAATCTCAGGTAATTAATAATTTTAAAATCTAGTTTTGCATTTTCTTATTTAGTTTTAATAGTAAATTCATTTTGCATTCTGTAAAGTAGTTTCAGTTTCAATTTTCATTTCAATTAGAGTAAATTCAGTGGCGTACTTACCATGTGATATGAGACCTAACTGCGTACTTTCTTTTCAGGCTTTTTATTCTTTGTTTTCGTTTTATTTCTTTATTTCATTTTCCATTTATCGTACGTAGTGAGCGTACATTAATTTTGGAATACATTACTGTTGGTTACATTGGTTGTAACATAATTGGAACAGTCGTGAACGATTGTATTGAAGTTTTTGGATACCACCATCCAGTTTGTTTATGCTGTGGACTGGCATATATTTCCGCAATTGGAACGTGGAAAGTTATTTGGAGGAAATATAGTATTAGCAGATTCCAAGCGGACGCCATTGCAATCGGCCACACCCGACATTTCGATTCAATACGCATGTGCTGCAACAACTGTTGCGCGGGAACGCCATTACAGCCCAGCTGTTCGCACGTATGCTGTTGCAAGGATCTATACCCCTGCCCCCGCCTACAGCTAAGCAAATATTTTATTATTTTATTATTATTTTTGGTCATATCATTTGATATTAAGTTTTGTGTACACGAGATACTGACGTATTGTCGTTTTGATTGATTTTGTTGTTATTGCACATATTAGTAGTAGATTTATTTTGGTAACAAACATTTTTATTGTAATTATCGGCTGGGTTCGAGACTGTCTGATCACCGCCGTTAGGTATTCATTTGTGTGCACGTTTGGCACAACAGTTTCCGTAGCTAGTCATACGTTGGTTCGTGATTAGGGCTACTGTTTCAGGTTTTGTTATACGCGCGCCACGATATTCCATGGTCGACCATCGAAACCACGTGTGTTTGAGCGCTTTAGTATTTATTTGCTTTATTGAAGTCCTGGTTATTGCTGCGTCGGTGTGCAACGCGAAACATCTTTTGGTTCAGTAATATTTTTATTCGGCACTGATCAGACTTATTCGTATCTCGACGATAACACTTTACGACGCTAAATTGTTGTTAATTACTATTATCTCATACCTGATTTATCTACTGCACTCAACGTGTATTATATCATTTATCACTTTCAATATATTAGTTATAATTTATGTGCTTAGTTATCTTACTCTCATAACCCTATCTGTCCGTAAGTTCTTGCTAGGTGCTCTGGCAACCCTGGAGTTTGTTGGCCGACTCGAGAGTAGGTTTACGTTAGCCGCAAGGTCAGCTGGCGCCCCCGGGAATATTTTTGTTGACTGTGAGTCATTGGTTTACGGAACCACTGAACATTTAGACCGCACGCCTTCTCCACTGTCAAAATCTAGTCGCGGCAGTCAGAGCATCAACATTATTGGTAGCAATTTGGTTAAGAATATTTACAGGTTAGAACATATTATTTACATGATATTTAAAAGTACACAGGGATAGCGATTTTAATGAAAGCGGAATGGTGTTATATAAAGTGGGCGCCAGATAAGAAAAAGAATTCTTAAGTTTAGTTTTACAAAAAGTTGGCGCAATATATAATTCTTTAATACGAAGAGAATAATTGTAGAATTTAAGTACTAATTTGTCACATAAATATGATGGAGTGCCGGTTTGCCTTATTTTATGTATCAAGCAGAGATACGCTATTTTTACCCGATCTTCAATAAATTTTATCTTAGCCTGCTTACAATACAGACTAATGTGGTCATACTTACGCAACACCATACACATATCTTAAACAGGAGTTTTGTAAAAGTGTTATTCTATTTTTATCAGATTGCGTGAGATTTGGAACGTAAGTGTAGGCGCAATAGTCAAACAATGGCAATATCAAGGACTTAATAAGGTGTAGCTTGACCGCGGAGCTTAAATCTATACGATAAAATGGAGAAAATGTTTTGTCGGCTGTGGGGATCGAAGGCAGACTTGATACCACTATATATATATATATTAGCTATTACCCGCGAATTCATTCGCGTGGTCTACAATTTAATGCGAGTACCCGGTATGCGTTGAAAGAAAGAAAGTGTTTGTGTTTCATTCTGTTTATTGAAGTGCAAGATTTTCCGACTCGTTATCAAGCCACATACAGTTGTCCATGTGAGAAACATAAATTTTTACAAATTTAGTCCACACACTTGTAGCAATTGTCCCGTGTGTTTTGTTGATGGTCATTGCAAATGCGACTCGTCCCGGAAACGGCAAACGTTGGAATTCGAATGGCGTAGAACTGAAGCTTTATTATACCTATATGTTAAGATTGGTTCTCGACTATGCCTATACCAAATTTAAATCGAATCAGTGAAGTAATTTTCAGGATAGCTAGCGGCCATTTTGTTTCAAGATAGCGGATTGAAACTTTATTATATCTGTATGTTAAGATTGGTTCTCGTCTATGTTTATACCAAATTTGAATCGAATCAATGCAGTACTTTTTAGGATAGCTAGCGGCCATTTAGTTTCAAGATGGCGGACTAAAGCTTTATTATACCTATATATTAAGATTGGTTTTCATCTATGCCTATACCAAATTTGATTTTAATCAGTGCAGTACTTTTGACGATAGCTAGCGGCCATTTTGTTTCAAGATAACGGATTGAAGCTCTATTATATCTATATGTTAAGATTGGCTCTCATTTATGCCTATACCAAATTTGAATCGAATCAGAGCAATACTTTTTAGGATAGCTAGCGGCCATTTTGTTTCAAGATGACGGACTAAAGCTTTATTATATCTATATGTTAAGATTGGTTCTCGTCTACGCCTATACCAAATTTGAATTTAATCAATGCAGTACTTTTGGGGATAGCTAGCGGCCATTTTGTTTCAAGATGGCGGGTTGAAGTTCTATTATATCTATATGTTAAGACTGGCTCTCTTTTATGCCTATACCAAATTTGAATCGAATCAGAGACGTACTTTTTAGGATAGCTAGCGGCTATTTTGTTTCAAGATGGCGAACTAAATCTTTATTATACCTATATGTTAAGATTGGTTCTCATCTACGCCAATACTAAATATGAATTTAATCAGTGCAGTTCTTTAGAGGATATCTAGCGGCCATTTTGTTTCAAGATGGCGGATTGAAGCTCTATTATATCTATATATTAAGATTGGTTCTCGTCTATGCCAGTGCCAAATTTTAATCGAATTAGTGCAGTACTTTTCAGGAAGCTAGCGGCCATTTTGTTTTAAGATGGCAGACTAAAGTTTTATTATACCTATATGATAAGATTGATTCTCGTCTACGCCTATACAAGATTTTAATTTAATCAGTGCAGTACTTTTCAGGATAGCTAGCGGCCATTTTATTTCAAGGTGGCAGATTGAAGCTTTTTTATATCTATATGTTAAGATTGGTTCTCGGCTATGCCTATTCCAAATTTTAATTTAATCAGTGCAGTACTTTACAGGATAGCTAGCGGCTATTTTGTTTCAAGATGGCGGACTGAAGCTTTATTATACCTATATGTTCAGATTTGTTCTAGTCTACGCCTATTCCAAATTTGAATTTAATCAGTGCAGGACTTTTCAGGGTAGCTGGCGGCCATTTTGTTTCAAGATGGCGGCCATTTTGTTTCAAGATGGCGGCCTAAAACTTTATTATACCTATATGTTAAAATTGGTTCTCGTCTACGCCTACACCAAATTTGAATTTAATTAGTGGAGTACTTTACAGGATAGCTAGCAGCTATTTTGTTTCAAGATGGCGGACTGAAGCTTTATTATACCTATATGTTAAGATTTGTTCTAGTCTATGCCTATTCCAAATTTGAATTTAATCAATGCAGTACTTTTCAGGATTGCTTGCGGCCATTTTGTTTCAAGATGGCAGATTGAAGCTTTATTATATATATATATTAAGATTGGTTTTCGTCTATGTTTATATTAAATTTGAATCAAATCAGCGCAGTTCTTGTCAGGACAGCTAGTGACCATTTTGTTTCAAGATGGCGGACTGAAGCTTTATTATACCTATATATTAAGATTGGTTCTAGTCTATGCCTATTCCAAATTTGAATTTAATCAGTGCAGGACTTTTCAGGGTAGCTGGCGGCCATTTTATTTCAAGATGGCAGATTGAAGCTTTTTTATATCTATATGTTAAGATTGGTTCTCGGCTATGCCTATTCCAAATTTTAATTTAATCAGTGCAGTACTTTACAGGATAGCTAGCGGCTATTTTGTTTCAAGATGGCGGACTGAAGCTTTATTATACCTATATGTTAAGATTTGTTCTAGTCTATGCCTATTCCAAATTTGAATTTAATCAGTGCAGTACTTTTCAGGATAGCTAGCGGTCATTTTGTTTCAAGATGGCAGATTGAAGTTTTATTATATCTGTATGTTAAGATTTGTTCTCCTTTATGTTTATACCAAATTTGAGTCGAATCAATGCAGTATTTTTTAGAATATCTAGCGGCCATTTTGTTTCAAGATGGCGGACTGAAGTTTTATTATACCTTTATGTTAAGATTGGTTCCCGTCTATGTCTATACCAAATTTGAATCGAATCAGTGCAGTACTTTTCAAGATAGCTAGCGACCATTTTGTTTCAAGATGGCGGACTAAAGTTTGATTATGTCTATACGATAAGATTGGTTCTTATCTATGTCCGTACCAAATTTAAATCGAATCGGTGCAGTACTTTTCAAGATAGCGTGCGGCTATTTTGTTTTAAGATAGCGGACTGAATTTTTATTATGCCTATATGTTAAGATTGGTTTCCGTCTATGTCTGTACCAAATTTGAATCGAATCAGGGCTGTACTTTTCAGGATAGCTAGCGGTCATTTTGTTTCAAGATGGTAGATTGAAGTTTTATTATATCTATATGTTAAGATTTGTTCTTCTCTATGTTTATACCTAATTTGAGTCGAATCAATGCAGTATTTTTTAGAATATCTAGCGGTCATTTTGTTTTAAGATGGCGGACTGAAGCTTTATTATACCTATATGTTAACATTGGTTCCTGTCTATGCCTATACCAAATTTGAATCGAATCAGTGCAGTACTCTTCAAGATAGCTAGCGACCATTTTGTTTCAAGATGGCGGACTAAAGTTTGATTATGCCTCTATGATAAGATTGGTTCTTATCTATGTCCGTACCAAATTTAAATCGAATCGGTGCAGTACTTTTCAAGATAGCGTGCGGCCATTTTGTTTTAAGATGGCGGACTGCGTCTTTATTATGCCTATATGTTAAGATTGGTTCCCGTCTATGTCTGTACCAAATTTGAATCGAATCAGTGAAGTAATTTTCAGGATAGCTAGCGGCCATTTTATTTCAAGATGGCGGATTGAAACTTTATTATATCTGTATGTTAAGATTGGTTCTCGTCTATGTTTATACCAAATTTGAATCGAATCAATGCAGTACTTTTTAGGATAGCTAGCGGCCATTTAGTTGCAAGATGGCGGACTAAAGCTTTATTACACCTATATGTTAAGATTGGTTTTTATCTATGCCTATACCAAATTTGATTTTAATCAGTGCAGTACTTTTGACGATAGCTAGCGGCCATTTTGTTTCAAGATAACGGATTGAAGCTCTATTATATCTATATGTTAAGATTGGCTCTCATTTATGCCTATACCAAATTTGAATCAAATCAGAGCAGTACTTTTTAGGATAGCTAGCGGCCATTTTGTTTCAAGATGGCGGACTAAAGCTTTATTATATCTATATGTTAAGATTGGTTCTCGTCTACGCCTATACCAAATTTGAATTTAATCAGTGCAGTACTTTTGGGGATAGCTAGCGGCCATTTTGTTTCTAGATGGTGGGTTGAAGTTCTATTATATCTATATGTTAAGACTGGCTATCTTTTATGGCTATACCAAATTTGAATCGAATCAGAGCCGTACTTTTTAGGATAGCTAGCGGCTATTTTGTTTCAAGATGGCGAACTAAATCTTTATTATACCTATATGTTAAGATTGGTTCTCATCTACGCCTATACCAAATATGAATTTAATCAGTGCAGTTGTTTAGAGGATAGCTAGCGGCTATTTTGTTTCAAGATGGCGGATTGAAGCTCTATTATATCTATATATTAAGATTGGTTCTCGTCTATGCCAATGCCAAATTTTAATCGAATTAGTGTAGTACTTTTCAGGATAGCTAGCGGCCATTTTGTTTTAAAATGGCGGACTAAAGTTTTATTATACCTATATGATAAGATTGGTTCTCGTCTACGCCTATACCAGATTTTAATTTAATCAGTGCAGTACTTTTCAGGATAGCTAGCGGCCATTTTATTTAAAGGTGGCAGATTGAAGCTTTTTTTATAACTATATGTTAAGATTGGTTCTCGGCTATGCCTATTCCAAATTTTAATTTAATCAGTGCAGGACTTTTCAGGGTAGCTGGCGGCCATTTTATTTCAAGATGGCAGATTGAAGCTTTTTTATATCTATATGTTAAGATTAGGTTGGTAACAGTGTGTGAAAAATATTGTACTTAATTCGATTCTGTGGTGATATTGAAGAAAAAGAAATATAGGAATAAATAATAACAATAGACAGCTTGAGGGCATAAATAAAGCTTATACACCCCGGGAAATTAATAAACTGGGGCTGCAATCTGGTAGGAAAAGCATATTTAGATTTTTCCAGGTATAACCTAGTTTCTTATGTTGCATACAAAAACGTTGACACGTTATGAGTGGAAGGAGGTAAATAAATAGTGGACAGAAGGAGTAAGAAGAACAAAGATATCCTTTAAAATATTAAACGAATCCACAAAATACGAGCCCAGAGGATAATCAGACGTATCAGTGACGGGCCACGCCCAAATGGAACAGTGAAGCAACCAAAAACGCGCAGATGTAATGAGGGGTGCCATAGATAGTGGGGCATTAAATCTACCAAAACAGAGCAAAGAAAATAGAGACTTTAAGATTATTTAATAAGTATAGTATAAATAAATAGTAAGAGAATTCTAGAGTTTATTAGTTTAAGTTTAATCTATATTATAATAATAAGAACGGGGAGGATAGTAATTAATAAGTAAATATAATAAATATTTTGAAGGTATATATTGGAATGGCAGATGAAATAGAAAATATGGAAAGTGAGAGGCACGAAGAAGAAGAAAGAAAGGATGAGTATGCCAACGAAGGTGATGGACGCAAAGGCAGAAGCTTCAGCGTGAGTAGCGAACCGGGAGCAGTTTGTTTTAGTAAAAGCAGGAAAACAGCTAGGTCGCCCGCGCCCAAGAGGAAAGTAGATGAACGGGAAACCGAAAATGAAATGCTACTTATGTTGAGGGCAATAAGAGAGGAAATGAAAACGATAAAAGAGGATAACAAACAACATCGAAGAGAAACACAACGGGAAGAGATACAAGAAATACGAAAGGATTTCGAGAGTATGATAAACATACTAAAAGAGGAAGTTCACAACATAAAACAGAATGAAAAGAAAATGAAAGAAATAATAGAACTGACATGTAAAGTATCAAGAATGGAGAAAATGGAGGAGAAGAGGGTCAAAGAAGGAAAACGTAATAACATAGTAATTAAAGGGACGCAGCTAAAGGTGTCAAATGAGGCAGTGGAAAGGTTTATTAAAGAGAAACTAGAGGTAGAAGTTAAGGTAACAGACACATACAAAAAAGGAAGAGAGGAATATAAACAAGTAATCGTAGCGAAGATAGACAGTTGGGAGAATAAAATGAAGATCATGGGGAACAAGAATAGACTCACGGGTACAAAAATATATATAGACAATGAACTTACGAATGAAGAAATGCAGATACAGGGAAGTATAAGGACAAGTGCAAGAGAAGAGAAGAATAAAGGACGAGATATTAAAATAGGTTTCCAAAAACTAAGAATAGATGGGATATGGTACGAATGGAGCGCAAGAGAAAGAGGACTAGTAAAGAAGCTT
This sequence comes from Pterostichus madidus, assembly GCA_911728475.2. NCBI lineage: Eukaryota > Metazoa > Arthropoda > Insecta > Coleoptera > Carabidae > Pterostichus > Pterostichus madidus. The sequence continues at coordinate 29,341,524 of OU452304.1, read as the reverse complement.
GATATAGAGTCAAAAAACGATTAAAAACAAATCATATAGAAAACGAAAATGATAAGCATGAAAAAGGACATGGCAACGGAATGAGAACGGAAATAAAGCAGGAGGATGATAAGAGCAAAATGAGACAATTAATAGTAACGCAAGAAAAAAAAAAAAGAAAGCTAAAAGAAAGACGAAGGAAGGGAGGATTAAAATAAGTACATTGAACGTAAGGACTATGCTACATCCAGGTAAAATGCAAGAAATAGCAGCAGAAATGTCACGATATAAAATCGATGTTGCAGCAGTACAAGAAACAAGATGGAGTGTAGAAGGAATTATTAATAAAAGCGAATATGATGTACATTATTCAGGGGACAATAAACAAGGACAATACGGGGTGGCTTTCTTCATAATGAATAAATTAAAAAATAAGGTGATTGATTTCAGACCAATAAGTGAGAGAATGGCCTACTGCAGGATTAATACGAAGCCTTTTAAATTATCGTTATTAAATGTATATGCACCTACTGAAAAAGCAACGGCGGAAGAAAAAGATGTGTTCTATGAGAGTCTGGAAGAGGAAATAGAAGGAATACCAAAAGAAGACACAGCAATTATATTAGGAGATTTCAATGCGCAAATAGGGAAAGAGCACTATATACGACAAGTGGCTGGAAAGTATACAATACACGAAAAAACAAACGATAACGGACAAAGATTATGTGGTTTAGCAACAAGAACGAATCTAATAATTAGTAGCACAAAATACAACCATCCAAAAGTACATAAAGTAACATGGACATCACCAGACCAAAAACATCAGACACAAATAGACCATGTACTAATTACGAAAAGAAAGCACTCATCGATAACAAATGTAAGAACATATAGAGGAGCACGCATAGATTCGGACCATTTCATGGTCACGGCAACGTTGAGACATAAAATAAGAAAAATTAATAAGACCAAACCAGCTGAAACAAAATGGAACATAGATAAACTGAGCAACGAAAGTACAAGAGACAAATACGCAGAGGAACTAGATAAAATACTAAATGAAGAAGGAATCGGAGAAAGCGATACAGATTCGAGATGGAAAAAAATTAAAAAATGCATACACGAGGCGACAGAAAGATGGGTAGGAAGAGAAAAACGAAACAATAAAAAAGAATGGTACAGTGTAGAATGCAACGAGGCAGCAAAGAGAAAGATGAAAGCAAGATTGAAATGGATAAGAACAAATACAAAAGAAGACAAGGAGGAATATGAAAAAATGAGAAAAGAATGTGACAGAATTATAAGAAAGCATAAGAGAGACTGGATAGATAATAAAATAGAAGATATAGAAGAAGAAAGATTAAACAGAAATACCAAGAGGTTTTACCATAAAGTGAACGAAGAAAACAGAACACACAAGATAAAAGCGTGTGGAATAAAAAATTAAAATGGTATATTAGCAGAAAATGAACAAGAATATAAACAAGTATGGAAAGAGCATTTCACGGAACTGCTAACAGAAGCTCAACAAAGTATGGAAATAGGCACACAAGTTGAAACAGATGATATAGAAGTAGAAGAACCAACAATCGATGAAATTAAAGAAATAATAAATAAGAGCCGTAATGGAAAGACACCAGGAAAAGATGGCATCAATATAGAATTAATAAAATACGGAGGCGAAGAGATACAGAAACACATGCACGAACTAATTCAGAAAATATGGAGAGACGAGAGTATGCCAAAGGAACGGGAAACAGGTCAAATAGTGACGATACATAAAAAAGGTAACCAGCAAATATGTGAAAATTACAGAGGTATAACACTATTGAGCACTGCATACAAAATATTGTCAACTTTAGTACAAAGAAGACTATCAGCTGAATCAGGGAATATCATAGAACATCAGTGCGGTTTTACTACAGGAAGATCGACGGTGGATGCGATACATACAGTAAAACAAATAATAGAAAAAACTCTTGAGTACAATATACACACGGAAATACTTTTCATAGACTTCAAACAAGCTTTTGACTCTATAAAAAGAGAAAGATTATTGTTAGCTTTGAAAGAACTAGGAATATCAGCGAAGTTAAGACGTATAATAATAATGACAATGAGAAAAACAAAAATCACAGTAAAAACACAAAAAGGTGAAACAGAAGAGATAGAAATAAATAAAGGAGTTAGGCAAGATGATGCATTATCAGCTACACTGTTTAATTTGGCTTTGGAATTCGTAATGAGGAAAATAAATAAAGAAGGAACACTTAGAACAAGAGGAGCACAAATAATCGCATATGCAGATGATATAACAATAATTACAAAAAGCAGGAAGATAATGGTCGAAATATTACGAGAAATAATAGATGAGGGAAGCAAAATGGGTTTAAAAATAAACGAGTCTAAGACCAAAATAATGATATTAGGAAAAAAAACTGAGACCAGGGATATAAAGATAGGTCACTGTAATTTTGAACAGGTGACAGATTCAAATATTTAGGAATAACAATATCAAGTTCGGGAGAGAGAGAGATAGAAATTAAAGACAAGATAATTGCTACAAATAGAGCCTTTTACGCCAACAAAACACTACTTAAAAGCAAATACTTACACATGCGACTGAAATGAAAATATATAGAACGATTATAAGACCAATAACACTGTACGCTGCAGAAATAATGACAATGACAAAGAAAGATGAAGAAAATCTAAAAGTAATGGAAAGGAAGATAATGAGAACTATTCTAGGTCCTATAAAGATAGCAGAAAACGAATATAGACAACGTATGAACTATGATATAGAGGAAGCATTGGGAGCAGAAGATATAGTGAAGAAGGTAAAGCAACAGAGAGCCAGATGGCTTGGACATGTATGGAGAGCGGAAGAAAAGGACGCAATAAAAGCAATAGTCGAATGGAAACCAGGAGGAAGACGGGGCAGAGGCAGACCCAGATCGATATGGTTACGGGAAGTAGCAGAAGATTTAAAAAAGGCAGGAATCTATAATTGGAAGAATAAAACAAGAGACCGGAAGATGTGGAGAGATTTAATAAAAATAATATAGCAGAAATGAAGAAGAAATGGAGACTGATCTACTCCAATAAATAGATCTAGATAGCTCCGAAAGGAGCGGCGCAACCCCACTTGGGGTGTTAAGCCACCTTATATTATATGTTAAGATTGGTTCTCGGCTATGCCTATTCCAAATTTGAATTTAATCAGTGCAGTACTTTTCAGGATTGCTTGCGGCCATTTTGTTTCAAGATGACAGATTGAAGCTTTATTATATTTATATGTTAAGATTGGTTTTCGTCTATGTTTATATTAAATTTGAATCAAATCAGTGCAGTTCTTTTCAGGACAGCTAGTGACCATTTTGTTTCAAAATGGCGGACTGAAGCTTTATTATACCTATGTGTTAAGATTGGTTCTAGTCTATGCCTATTCCAAATTTGAATTTAATCAGTGCACGACTTTTCAGGGTAGCTGGCGGCCATTTGGTTTCAAGATGGCGGCCTAAAACTTTATTATACCTATATTTTAAAATTGGTTCTCGTCTACGCCTACACCAAATTTGAATTTAATCAGTGGAGTACTTTACAAAATAGCTAGCAGCTAATTTTTTTCAAGATGGCGGACTGAAGCTTTATTATACCTATATGTTAAGATTGGTTCTAGTCTATGCCTATTCCAAATTTGAATTTAATCAGTGCAGTACTTTTCAGGGTAGCTGGCGGCCATTTTATTTCAAGATGGCAGATTGAAGCTTTATTATATCTATATGTTAAGATTGGTTTTCGTCTATGTTTATATTAAATTTGAATCAAATCAGTGCAGTTCTTTTCAGGACATTTAGTAACCATTTTGTTTAAAGATGGCGGACTGAAGCTTTATTATACCTATATGTTAAGATTGGTTCTAGTCTATGCCTATTCCAAATTTGAATTTAATCAGTGCAGTACTTTTCAAGATAGCTAGCGGCCATTTTGTTTCAAGATGGCGGACTAAAGTTTGATTAAGCCTATATGATAAGATTGGTTCTTATCTATGTTCGTACCAAATTTAAATCGAATCGGTGCAGTACTTTTCAAGATAGCGTGCGGCCATTTTGTTTTAAGATGGCGGACTGAATCTTTATTATGCCTATATGTTCAGATTGGTTCCCGTCTATGTCTGTACCAAATTTGAATCGAATCAGGGTAGTACTTTTCAGGATAGCTAGCGGTCATTTTGTTTCAAGATGGTAGATTGAAGTTTTATTATATCTAGATGTTAGGATTTGTTCTCCTCTATGTTTATACCAAATTTGAGTCGAATCAATGCAGTATTTTTTAGAATATCTAGCGGCCATTTTGTTTCAAGATGGCGGACTGAAGCTTTATTATACCTATATGTTAAGATTGGTTCCTGTCTATGCCTATACCAAATTTGAATCGAATCAGTGCAGTACTCTTCAAGATAGCTAGCGACCATTTTGTTTCAAGATGGTGGACAAAAGTTTGATTATGCCTATATGATAAGATTGGTTCTTATCTATGTCCGTACCAAATTTAAATCGAATCGGTGCAGTACTTTTCAAGATAGCGTGCGGTCATTTTGTTTTAAGATGGCGGACTGAAGCTTTATTATGCCCATATGTTAAGATTCGTTCCCGTCTATGTCTGTACCAAATTTGAATCGAATCAGGGCAGTACTTTTCAGGATAGCTAGCGGCCATTTTGTTTCAAGATAGCGGATTGAAACTTTATTATATCTGTATGTTAAGATTGTTTCCCGTCTATGGACATACCAAATTTGAATCGAATCAATGCAGTACTTTTTAGGATAGCTAGCGGCCTTTTTGTTTCAAGGTGGCGGACTGAAGCTTTATTATACCTATATGTTAAGATTGGTTCCCGTCTATGTCTATACCAAATTTGAATCGAATCAGTGCAGTACTTTTCTAGATAGCGTGCGGCCATTTTGTTTTAAGATGGCGGACTGAAGCTTTATTATACCTTTATGTTAAGATTGGTTCCCGTCTATGCCTATACCAAATTTGAATCGAATCAGTGCAGTACTTTTCAAGATAGCTAGCGACCATTTTGTTTCAAGATGGCGGACTAAAGTTTGATTATGCCTATAAGATAAGATTGGTTCTTATCTATGTCCGTACCAAATTTAAATCGAATCGGTGCAGTACTTTTCAAGATAGCGTGCGGACATTTTGTTTTAAGATGGCGGACTGAATCTTTATTATGCCTATATGTTCAGATTGGTTCCCGTCTATGTATGTACCAAATTTTAATCGAATCAGTGCAGTACTTTTCAGGATAGCTAGCGGCCATTTTGTTTCAAGATAGCGGATTGAAACTTTATTATATCTGTATGTTAAGATTGTTTCCCGTCTATGTACATACCAAATTTGAATCGAATCAATGCAGTACTTTTTAGGATAGCTAGCGGCCTTTTTGTTTCAAGGTGGCGGACTGAAGCTTTATTATACCTATATGTTAAGATTGGTTGCCGTCTATGTCTATACCAAATTTGAATCGAATCAGTGCAGTACTTTTCTAGATAGCGTGCGGCCATTTTGTTTTAAGATGGCGGACTGAAGCTTTATTATACCTTTATGTTAAGATTGGTTGTCATCTATGCCTATACTAAATTTGAATCGAATCAGTGCAGTACTTTTCAAGATAGCTAGCGACCATTTTGTTTCAAGATAGCGGACTAAAGTTTGATTATGCCTATATGATAAGATTGGTTCTTATCTATGTCCGTACCAAATTTAAATCGAATCGGTGCAGTACTTTTCAAGATAGCGTGCGGCCATTTTGTTTTAAGATGGCGGACTGAAGCTTTATTATGCCTATATGTTAAGATTCGTTCCCGTCTATGTCTGTACCAAATTTGAATCGAATCAGGGCAGTACTTTTCAGGATAGCTAGCGGCCATTTTGTTTCAAGATAGCGGATTGAAACTTTATTATATATGTATGTTAAGATTGTTTCCCGTCTATGTACATATCAAATTTGAATCGAATCAATGCAGTACTTTTTAGGATAGCTAGCGGCCTTTTTGTTTCAAGGTGGCGGACTGAAGCTTTATTATACCTATATGTTAAGATTGGTTCCCGTCTATGTCTGTACCAAATTTGAATCGAATCAGTGCAGTACTTTTCTAGATAGCGTGCGGCCATTTTGTTTTAAGATGGCGGACTGAAGCTTTATTATACCTTTATGTTAAGATTGGTTCGCGTCTATGCCTATACCAAATTTGAATCGAATCAGTGCAGTACTTTTCAAGATAGCTAGCGACCATTTTGTTTCAAGATGGCGGACTAAAGTTTGATTATACCTATATGATAAGATTGGTTCTTATCTATGTCCGTACGAAATTTAAATCGAATCGGTGCAGTACTTTTCAAGATAGCGTGCGGCCATTTTGTTTTAAGATGGCGGCCTGAAGCTTTATTATATCTATATGTTAAGATTGGTTCCCGTCTATGTCAATACCAAATTTGAATCGAATCAGTGTAGTACTTTTCAAGATAGCTAGCGGCTATTTTGTTTCAAGATTGTGGATTGGACTTGTGCTAAGTCAGAAACCTTCGCGGACGTTCGCACAATAACTTAGCAAAGTTTCATCGCAATCGGATGAATTAATTTATTTTTATTACAGGAGTAAAAAGCAAACGATGAACTGCTTTTATGAAGAAAATTAGCGCTGTAGAAAACAATGAAACAAAGTAATTTTTATTACAAACTTTGACAATTACTGAAATATTAACGTCAAATAATTGAAAAATAACAGTGATAACTTTGTTTAACGGTTAATTGTTCTGAATTATTTTAAATATTCTAAGAAGGATAAAATTTTATTTATAAAATTGTATTAAGCGGGAACTTCGTTGAATCAAATACGTGATCTATTTACGAAAATTGCTTTAAATCCTGATTCAATCTACTGCGACTATTAGAAGAGTTGTAAAACAATTTGAATATACGGGTAGTGTACTAAAACCATGTAACAAGTGAAATGGACAGAATCATAATCAAGGTGATGAAGATAATGAAAGTAAATTAAATGTTTTGCTATGAATTGCGGAGAATCCAAATTGTAGTGTGCGAAATATAAGCAAACATATAAACCTGCATCACACGACTGTCCAGAAAATATTAAAAAATGAAAATTTTTATTTATATATGTTTTAGAGACACCAAGAACACAAAACAAAATGAACATAAAATCTTTTTGTGAAATTATAATGGAAAAATCGAATTTAGATTGAAATTTTTTAAAACATATTTCTTACTCGGATGAATCCACTTTTACATTAAATGGGAAAGCGGACACACAAAATTATAGATATAGGAGCAAAGAAAATCCACATTTGATGGTCGCAACTCATACACAGTATCCAGAAAAAGTAAATGTTTAGGCTGGTATTTTTAAATCACAAATATTTGGCCTATTTTTCATTGATTGATCTCTACATGCAAATAAATATTTGGAATTACTTCAAAATTTTATTGGTCCAGAGTTGGAATACATTACTGGTGAAAATGATACTGTCTGATTCCAGCAAGATGGTTGTTCTGAACACAATAATATTGAAGTAAAAAATTATTTGAACCATGCTTTCCTAATTCTTGATAGGTAGAGGTGGACCATGAATTGGCCTGATCCCCTGATTTGGTACCTAACGATTTTTTTTATGGGTCTATTTCAGTGTTTCCCAAACTTTCGACATATGTGTACCCCTTCTATAATTTTCATAACACTGTGTACCCCTCGTCAAAAAAAAAGCTTATACTTTAATAACAATCAAAATATATTTATTTTTCTCATATTTTAGTACATAAACAAAATAATAATAAACAAAAAATAAAATTAATTCATAGCAGAATATAAATAAAAATATATATTATAAATAACATTTATTATAATCAGTGGCCCCAGAAACGGAAGGGGGGGGGGTAGAGGAAGAATTTTATTTAATAAAAATATATCCTTTTTTTGCTTGTCAAATGGTTTAGTGTCGCTCCGGCCCCTCTGTTTATAATCAATGAGAAGGATGAAATTGTTTATGTTGAGACGACAGATCATCATAATTTGGTTCTCTGGTTATTAATTTTAATCTGAGATGCGGTTCCACATCCAAAAGCCTGTTTTTTTTTTAATTTAATATTTACAAATGCTGAAAAAGCAACTTCACATAGATATGAAGTTGGAAAAGGTAAAATGTATTTCAGGACTTTCTCTGTCAAAACCGGATACACATGTTGCATTTGCAACCAGAATGATGTTAAAGAACACTCTTTATATTTATTTTTCAAGAATCCGTCTGAAGCTATTTCCAACAATTGCTCTTCTCCCGCATGTGATAAACCTTCTGGCATGGATTTTGTATTAATGTTGAACGGATATCTTATCCATTCAATGTTTTTGTTTAAATCGGGAAAATAGTTTTTCAGGCCCACTTGTAAATTCTCTAAATGCTGTGTTATACATGTCAGAATATCTGCATCTATTTTATAAGTCGAACTTTCTATAAAATCATTCAGAGAAGGAAACGAATCCACGTCTCCATTACTAACTTTCTTTTGCCACAAATTTAATTTTGCCATGGTAGCATTCACTTTATCTTGAACGTGAAATAATGTTATATCTTTGCCTTGCAACGATAAGTTGAGACAATTTAAAACAGAGAAAATATCTGCTAAAAATGCCAATTTACAGAGCCATTTCCAGTCATGTAAACAGTTTCTCAGCTCAGATTTATCATTAAGAAAAACTTGAAGTTCATGTCTAAGTTCAAATAATCGGTTTAGAATTTTCCCTCGAGATAGCCAACGAACATCGGTATGAAAAAGAAGTTGATTATGAGTACTTCCCATTTCTTCACACATTTGCGAAAAAAGACGTGCATTCAAAGGACGGCCTTTAATACAGTTGATGATTTTCACGCTTTCATCCAAAAGTTTCTGTAAATCAGCGGGCATCTTACGTATTGCCAAAGCCTCTCTGTGTATGCAACAATGTGTGGATATGACATTTGGGGCAACATTCTGAATTCTTGCAATACATACATCGTGGTTTTACACCCCATTGTGGGGTTGAACCGCCTCTTTTCGAAGCTCTCTCGATCCTTTACTTTGGGGGGATCACTCCCGTATTCTTGATCTTCTTATATTCTCTTGCATATCTTTTCCCATTTTTTCCTGTCTGCAGTTCTTGCTTTCCAGTCGGTGATCCCTTTGTTGTTTAGATCTTCCTTTACTTGTTGCATCCATGTTGCTCTCGGCCTTCCTCTTCTTTTTCTTCCAGGATCCCATTGCAGTATATTATTTATCATTTCTTTTGCTCCTGCCCTCCAAACATGCCCTAACCACCTTACTCGTTGTTGTTTAATTTTCCTTACTATGTCTTCTTCTATTTCTTTTTCTATTTCGAAATTCATTCTAATTCTATATTCGTTGTCGTCGTTTTTTACTGGTCCTAGAATTGCTCTCAAGAATTTTCTTTCGATTATTCTTAACTGTTCTTCTTCTTTTTTTGACATTGTTAACGTTTCCGCGTTATACATCAGTATTGGTCTTATCATGCTATTGTATATTCTCATTTTAGTTGTTTTTGTGAGTATTTTATTCTTTAGTAGATTTTTGTGCATGTGAAAAGCTTTATTTGCTGTAAATATTTTCTCTTTTATCTCTGATTCTCTGTCACCTTTACTTGTTATTGTCACCCCTAAATATTTAAACTTCTCTACTTCCTCGAACTCACATTCCCCAATTTTTATCTTTGTGATCTTTTTTGTGTTTCCAGTTTTCATGAGCTTGGTTTTGCTTTCATTTATTTTCAGTCCCATTTTTTGCCCTTCCGTTATTATTTCCTTTACCATTTTTTCCAGTATGTCACGCCTTGTCGTTATAACCACTACGTCGTCTGCGTATGCAATTATTTGTCCGCCATTCTTTCTTATTGTGTTTCTATTTATTTTCTGCGTTACATATTCCAATGCTAGATTAAAAAGAGTAGCGGATAGCGCGTCTCCTTGTCGAACACCTTTATTTACTAAAAATTCATTTGTCTCTCCTAGATTTGTTCTAACGGTATTTTTGGATTCGTTCATCGTCATCTTTATTAATTTTCTTAATTTTTCTTCTATTTTCAGTTCCTTTAAGGCTTTCATGAGTTTGTTCCTCTTAATGGAGTCAAAAGCTTGCTTAAAGTCAATGAATAATAATTCTATATTTATCTTTGCCTCATGTGTCTTTTCCATGATCTGCTTTATTGTGTGTAGGGCATCTACTGTGGATTTACTCTGAATAAAGCCACATTGATACTGACCTATTTTGTTTTTTGCTGTTCTCTCTAATCTTTTTTGAATTATTGTTGATAGTATCTTATAAATATTGTTCAGTAGAGTTATTCCTCTGTAGTTTTGGCAATCGTGCCTGTCGCCTTTTTTATGAATCGTTACGATTTGCCCTACTTCCCAGTCTTTGGGCATTTTTTCTTCTCTCCATATGATTGTCATTAGTCTGTGTATTTGTTGGAGCAGTTCCTCTCCCCCATACTTTATCAGTTCCATGTCTATTCCATCTTTACCTGGAGTTTTTCCGTTTTTGCATTTTGTGATTACTAGTTTGATTTCCTCTAAAGTTGGCTCTTGCGTTACGTCATTCTCATTTTCCATCTCGGTTACTTCCTCATCCTCATCATCGTTTTCTTCTTCTTCTTCAGTTTCTGTTTCGTTAAGTAGATTTTTAAAATATTCTTCCCATACATTCTTGTATTGTTGCTCTGTTTCAGTTATTTCTCCATTCTTGTCCTTCATTTTACTTATATTTATGTTTCTCGTGTGTTTATCTTGCCTAATTTCTTGGTAGAATTTTCTCGTATTTCTGTTCCTTCTTTCTGCCTCCATGCCTTCCATTTTGTCTTCTATCCATATCTTTTTGTTTCTCTTTATTATTTTATTGCATTCTTTTCTAATTGTTACATATTCTTCTTTGTGTGTTTCTGTTTTTGTTTGTATCCATTTTCTTCTCGCTTCTGCTTTCCTTTTCAGTATTGTCTTGCATTCTTCATTAAACCAACTCTTTTTCTTTTTACTTTGTTTTATAATTCCTATCGTTTCTTCGGCTGCCTTTGTTATGCATGTTTTTAATCTACTCCAGCCGTCTTCAACATCATTTCCTTGCATCTCGTTCTGTATTATTTTTTCTTCCAATTTTTCAATATATTTGTTTCTTTCTTTATTATCGTTGAGTTTTTCTTTGTTCCATTTTATTCCTTTATTCTTGAGTGTGCTTTTTCTTTTTGTTTTTTGCTTTATTGTCGCGGTCACCATATAGTGGTCGGAGTCCGCGCATGCTCCTCTATAGGTCCTTACATCTCTCATTGTTGATTGTCTTCTACGATTAACTAGTATATGGTCTATTTGTGAGTTATTTCTTAGGTCAGGGGAGGACCATGTTACTTTGTGTTGCCACGGGTGGTTAAATTTGGTACTGCTTATTACAAGATTTGTACTTATTGCTAGGTTACATAATCTCGCCCCATTATCATTTGTTGTCTTATGTATTGTGTGTTTTCCTGCCACCTCCTTTAAATATTCTTCTTTCCCTATCCTCGCATTAAAATCACCTACTAGTAATATTGTGTCTTCTTTTGGTATATTCTCTAATTCATTTTCTAGTTTCACATAAAATATTTCCTTTTCTTCACCTTTCGCGTTTTCTGTCGGTGCATATACATTTAATACTGATATTTTTGATGGTTTTGCATTTATTCTTATGTAAGCCATTCTATCGTCTATTGGTTTAAATTCTATTATGTCATCTCTCATTTTTTTCATTACTATAAATGCTATTCCGTATTGGCCTTGCTTTTCTTCTCCCGAATAAAAAATTGAGTAGTTTTCATTGTTAACCTGTCCTTTCCCTTTCCATCTCGTCTCTTGTAGTGCTGCTATGCTGATCCCATATTTATCTAATTCTAAGCTTAATTCTATTATTTTCCCTGCCGTTAATAAAGTTCTTATATTCCATGTACTTATTCTAATAATCTTATTCCTTGTTTGTTTTCTTTTTTTGTTTCTATTTTCTAAGTTTTTCTTTTTCTTTCTGCCTGTTCTAAGTTTTTTGAGTTTTTTGGGTCCTTATTCATATTGATTTTTCCCGTTTCTTCACACCACTCGAACCATTCTTCATCTATTTTTATTTTTTTGTACCCTATTTTTACGTTCTTGTCTTTTAGTCTTGTTTCTTTTGCTATTAACAGTATTTCTTTCTGTATTTTCTTCTCCCTTCTTGTCAGATCGTTTTCTATGAAGACTGTCGTGCCTTGTAATGATTTTTTCTTCTTCATAATTTCGCTCTTATTTTCCCATGTGTCTATTTTTGCTACTGTGTGCTGCCATTCCCCTTTTGTTTCTATTTTATACGTTTTGATCACTTTTGCATGGACTTCTAGTTTATTCTTTATAAATTCTTCGATTGCACTTACATTATTCTCTAAGTTAATTCCTTTTATAATTATGTTATTTTTCTTTCCTGCTTTCTCTCTTCTTTCTTCGGCCTTTTCCAGTTCTGCTATGGTGTTATTATATTTGTGCTTTTCTTTTTCTAATTGATCTATTTTACTTTCCATTTCCTTTAGGGCTTGATTCATTTTAAGGGTACTTTCACTCCCTTGTCCAGTCTCTTCTTTCTTATTATCTACCTTTTCTAAAAGTTTTCCGAGACTTATGATTTCTGCTTTCTGTTCGTCATCATTCTGCTTCAGTCCTTTTATGTCATTATTTATTTTTTCTATATTATTTTTTATCTCCTTAAGGCCATCATTCACTTCTTTCTTTATTTCTGAATTACCTTGTTTCATTTCTCCTTTTACGGACTCCACCGTTTCAGTTAGCTTTGCTAAAGACGATTGTATTCCTTTCAAGATTTCTTCCATTTTACACTTTTTAGGGCTACTCTCCCTGCTTTCTTCTTTTTTTGGTGATCTTCTTGTTAATGCACTTCTTTTGAAAGTTCTCCTAATTTCTTCTTCTTCCTCTTCTCCTTCCTGTCTTTCTTCTCTTTTCCTGGTTTTGCTATTGCTTCTGCTAGCTTCGTGTTGCATTAGTTTTCTTTGATCTTCCTTGTTTACTTATCTATTTATACCTCCGAAAGTCCTTACTTTACTTCTTTAAATTTTACTTACTATTTATAGCGTTATTTAATCTATTACTCTCTGCTAATTTTACCCTGATCTCTATTATTCTAACTTAACCTATCTTATCTTATTTTATACTACTCTACAGTTCTGTTTCTACACTTTGGAGAGCCTCTCACTCCTCTGTTTCTATCTTCTGGTGTTTTTATTGCCCCTTGTGGTGGTTGACCCTTTTTACTTCTACGTCTTGCTGGTTGCGACGCCTTCTCTTGTGGGTGTAACCGAGACTAAAGGTCTGTTCACTTCACTTTGTGGACCTTAATCAGCGTTCCTGGCTATGCAGGGATATCTTGCTTGATTCTTCTCCTTTAGCTTTTGGTCCTTTCTCCCTTTTTCTCCTTCACTCTCCTTCTTCTTATCTCGTTTGTAATTACATGCAACAAGTGTTTAGGTTATGCCCTGTATGTTTTATGACTCACCTCCCTACCGGATTTTATCCCAGAATTTTATTTCCTCTGGGTTCCTAAGAATTTAATTTTGCCATGGTAGCATTCACTTTATCTTGAACGTGAAATAATGTTATATCTTTGCCTTGCAACGATAAGTTGAGACAATTTAAAACAGAAAATATCTGCTAAAAATGCCAATTTACAGAGCCATTTCCAGTCATGTAAACAGTTTCTCAGCTCAGATTTATCATTAAGAAAAACTTGAAGTTCATGTCTAAGTTCAAATAATCGGTTTAGAATTTTCCCTCGAGATAGCCAACGAACATCGGTATGAAAAAGAAGTTGAGTATGAGTACTTCCCATTTCTTCACACATTTGCGAAAAAAGACGTGCATTCAAAGGACGGCCTTTAATACAGTTGATGATTTTCACGCTTTCATCCAAAAGTTTCTGTAAATCAGCGGGCATCTTACGTATTGCCAAAGCCTCTCTGTGTATGCAACAATGTGTGGATATGACATTTGGGGCAACATTCTGAATTCTTGCAATGTGTCCTTTATTAATTCCGACCATACTTTTTGCTCCATCTGAGGCTTATTCCCACACATCTATTTCAATCAGTTTTGTTCTCTTGTATAAATTTATTCATAACATTAAAGATTTCTTCTCCTTTTGTATGGCCTGATAAAGACTGGCAAAATTAAAAGTCGTTATGAATTTCTTGATCTTTTTCGTATCTAACAAACGCCATAAGATTTGCAAAGTTAGCAATATCAGTGGACTCATCGACTTGTAATGTATAATAACGACTTCGAGAAATATCAAACAATAACATCTATTTTATATTATTAGACATATCAATGATTCGTCGGTGAACTGTATTATTTGAGAGAGGAATGCGATCAAGAGTTTGTTTTGCCCTATCTCCTATCATTACTTCTGCCATTATCTTAGCTGCAGGCTTGATTAAAGTTTCGCCAATCGTCTCTGCTGCACTGCATTTTGCAATTAAAAGCGACACGCGATACGAAGCTTCTAGGATTTTTTGATTATCACCTCCTATCAAACCCCGCATTACTTTTCGAGATTCATTTAAATTCTTAAGTTTGTTTTCAAAAAAATCGATTGGTTTATCTTTGTACTGATTGTGATTTGTCTCAAAATGGCGCTTTAAGTTGGATGGTTTCATGCTTTCATTTCTTAGATTTTCAGATCAAATGACGCAAAGCGGAATAGGCTCGTTTTCATCTCCAGTCCATGAAAATCCAAATTTAAGATACTCTTTGTCGTACTTGCGAGTTTTCTTTGCTTTTTTCTTAACAACTTCATTCATAACTGAAGATAGTTCACTCTCGTTGATTTCATTATTTGCTGTTTATTGATTGTTACTATAATCACTGCTTTCCGATTAAAAATTCCAGATTTCAACCAGCGATCCGTAATCTTAATCTTAAATGATTGAGACGCCAGGACTACGCATGCATACAAAACCACACATACACAATACTAACAATTACCGAAGTTTTATTATTTTTTTATGTTTATAATCGAAAAAATAATAATAATAATAAGTTGCTTGTTGCACCAGGCGCAGCAAAAGCCCGGAGCCACATGTACCCCTTCAAACTCTTCGCGTACCCCAGGGGGTAGGAGACCCAGATATGTAACTTCTAAATAAAGTACATTTTGTTTTATGACATCAGTCCGCATAGTTTTTTTACAGACCCTGTATGTGTGTATGTGTGTGCCTACTTTTTTTGTTATATAGGGCGGGGGTGGCCAACAAGAATAAAACCAAGTTAATCAAAATTTATATATTTTTCATTATTACTAGCTAATATCTGTAAAAATAAAAACTTATTATTTTTTCCTAAACTTACTTTGGTATAAGATTTGTAACATAATTAACTTACAATATTGTACCATAACGGCAGCTCAACACATTCACATAGTGTTACAAAACACGTATACAGTTACGTTGTAGATATAGCAGAGTACGATGTTTGTGGCGAATTTGTTACTTGGTAATATTTTGATAGTGCATTGATTTAAAATGAGTACGACGAAAAAAAAGTAAAAATTATAATTTTCATCAAGAATGGGAAGTAGAATATTTGAATGCATAACAACCAAAGTATACCTTTTCAAAGATTGTTAGCAAATGTTATACAATTAAGTTTTTAATTGCATGGTTATTCGAGTTTTGAGTTACTTTCTTTGAATTGTAACCTAAAAATTACATACAATTAAGCTAAAATTCTATTTTTAGCGACTTGCATTATTTTTTTGTTAGCGCGTATTTTATTCATGCTGACTTATGGTCAATTCAAATAAGCGCTTTTCATACTTGTTTTGCTTATCTAAGGTAGACTGTTCCACATCCTGGCCTACTATATAGCTAAAAATCTAAATAAAGGATGTTCAGTTTGCCACCATTGCTTTCTCGAGAACTATAAGAGTTATATATACATATATAAATTATTAAAACAATTTCACTGATCAAGTATTACTTGCTAGCCGTCGAATATAACCCCCCCCCCCCCGGTTGGGCACTGGTTACCTGTGAGGAAACCTACCACTCGTGCATGGACAATAGTTACCTATAAAGGGTACTTAGGAAAACCCTCCATTCGTCGTTGCTTCAAGGCCAACCTATAATTACAACAATTTCAACAATACTGATTCACCGATTATCAATGAATTAACAAAGATATTGATGCACTGACAAATTATTGTGATGAGTCTGGAAGGTATTACTTCTGTAATATTTTGAATGAAACATATAAAATATGTTAATTTGTTTGTACAAGAAATATTCTGATTTATTTTGATATTTTGTATGATGGTTTTGTCTCTCTGTTTAGGGTTTTTGTCGTGTTTTTCCTCTTATGTAAGGTGAATACCAGAGAGCTATAGTAATATTTATTTCACGACAGAACTTTGTGTTCAAATCACTCTGTTCATATATATATATAGGATGAAAGATAGAAAAATATTATAGCACATGCATACATACATAATATCCCTTTAAATGGAGATATATATATATATATATATATATTGTGACGAAGTCGTTCGTCACAATATTTTAAAAGCGCGAAATAATTTTATTCGCGTTCAGAAATATTCTGAAGCCGGACCTGGCGATCCATTTACGCGCGGCAAGCCACCGAATCCGTTCAAATTTCGACACCGCGTACGTCTCCGCGTTCTACGGCCGGCAAACCTATGTTAAACCAAATCGGGTGGTTTTTACCCTGGTTTCCTTCTGAAACCAAACCACCCATTTGGTTAACATAGGATGAGCCGCCGCCAACCTAACCGGACACGATTAATTAACAAATGTAGTATAAATACGCGGTCAGAGCGAACAGTCAGGCAGTTCCGAAATCGAGTTATCGAAATCTAAAACTAGTAGCCGTGCTCACGACTAAAGTACCGACTGAAACCCCAGAAACCGTGTCTCACGTCTCGCCGCGAGTTCTCCGCATTTTGGGATTACCGTCATCACCGTCATCGCCGTTATCACCGTCACCGTCGTCAGCTCCGTCAGGTTCCCGACCCGTGGTAAGTCCCATCCGTTTTCTTTTACCTGTCAAATTCCGGTTTGACCGTTCAGCGCCACGTACAGTGCTTCCGAGGTCTCGCGGTCCGTGGAGTGTGAGTCTCGCACATATTGTTCATCAAACCGGCCTTTGTTTTCCTATTGTTGTGTTGCTCGCAGTGTTCACGTGCAAAGTGTCAAATACCTACCCCGCACTCCCCTTCCGTCCTGTCACCTGTGTGTTGCCCCACCCCCTCTCTCCGCGACCGACTCGGGCTCAGCGTAGCACGAGTCGCTCGACCCCCGCTTCGTCACCGCGCTGAGAGTCTCACGCGTGGGCGCTGCGGTGAGGCCGACACCGGTGTTGCGAGTCGCGGCTCCGGCCGTGCGCCGCTCCCCCACTCCTCCCCGTTCCTACCTGACGGATCATCTTCACTCATTTCGTTTCATCGCCACGACGCCTTCAGCGAAATCGTCGAGCTCCGTACCGCCGTGTCACCGTCACAAGGCGTCTCCGCCGCGACGCTCACCGCATCGCCGACCGTCGTGGTCGCCCCAGCGACCGTATCCAACCATTTCACCAACCCCGACATCACCTACGGCCTCCCTGGCAAATACTCACCTACACGAAAATAAACTTACATTATTTTATGATTTTTAACCAATTTGCTGTGTTCTTATTTTCTACAACCACACCTGATTTCTCCGACCGGATTGCTATCCGAGCAATTGGCGCCCGAGCATACCGTCGCCAATTTGTTTGGCCGTATCGCTGCCAGATACGTCGCAATATATGTATATATATATATATATATATATATATATATATATATATATATATATATATATATATATATATATATATATATATATGAGAAATGAAACCAGAAATGATTTATTTGATCAAAACATATTTTATTTCTCAACATAATCTCCTTGTAGCTCGATACACTTCGTCCAATGTTTTTCAAATTTTTCGATCCCTTTCAAATAATACGATTTTGGCGTTTGTCTTAGCGATGACCTCATCGTTGGAGCCAAATCTCTTTCCGCCGAGCCATTTCTTCAAGTTTAGAAATAGATAAAAATCGAAGGGGCCAAATCTGGAGAATATGGTGGATGACGAACCAATTCGTAGCGCAATTCATACAATTTTGCCATTGTCATACGGTCGCGCTTGTTGTCAACAGAGAGCAAATGCGGCACCCATCTGACAGATAGCTTTCTCATATCCAAAAATTTATGCAAAATGTTCCGTACCCATTCGGTTGAGATGCTCATAGCCTCAGCAATCTCGTGCACTTTAACTCGCCGATCGTCCAATATCATACCATGGATTTTATCAACGATTTCTGGCATTGTAACCTTAATTGGACGACCAGAACGTTCGGCGTCCTTTGTGGTCATGGTACCACAACGAAAATCAGTAAACCATTTGTGAATCGTACCAATCGATGGTGAGGAGTTCCCATAATGTTTAACAAGCGATGCTTTGGTTTGCATAATGTTTTTTCCACGCATAAATAATGTTTAATCTAGACGCGAAATTTACTTTTTTCCATGTTTTCAAAAATCTTCAAGGTTGCTTGCTTTCGATGGGTGTGTTTAATTAAAGTAACGCACTACTTATATCTCAAGAACTATAAGAGCTACTTCGAAGAATCGTGACTACTTATGCAACTCACGAACTCCTTAAGGTTAAGTGTAATCAGTGGCGTAACCAACCTTTCCGCGGCTCCAGTGCAAAAACATTGCAGAGGCCTCCTTCAAAATTTATAGTAAAAAAAGTTGCCAAATGAACAACTTACACTTCACTGAAAACTATATTTGCAATCATCTCATTAAATCGCCTTTTTCTGTGTTTTCTATGTTATCTATGCTTTAGAGCAATCTATCGTTTTACAATCTTACAATGCATAGTCTTACATACAATTTATTATCTATCTTTAAAATCTCGCCCTACGAATTTTCGCCTTGACAAACGCTTCAATTATTTCATCCAGGTTCCCTGTTAACGAGTTCGTTACCTTCCCATCTATCGACAATATACTTAGGTCCGCCAGCCTCTCTTGTTGTTCAGTATATATAACATTTTTATACATTTTGTCAAAATCACAATTTTTACAGTTGGATTCAATATCTGGACGGAGGCCTCCAGGAGGGATCCATACACAACATATAAATCCTTTAATTTGGATTCTTCCTTAATGTTGCGACGCAAAGTTTTAAAATACTTATAACGAGACTTTGAGCGGAGCCCTATTTTAAGATATGAAAGCAAGAAAACAACTTCAGTTTTCCGAAACCTATTATATTCAATTTCTTTGTCAATCTTTTTAAAAACAAACGATAAATTGTAAATTTGAATTAAGCATTAAATAATGGAGGCCCTAAAAAGTCAAATATTTTGAGACTCTCATTGTAAAATATTTAATCCCTATATTTTTTTTAATGGGGTGGCTAGCTCACTGGTATGAAGTCGGCCTGTGGATCCTGAGAACCCTGATTCGATTCCCACAGACGACGAACAATTTACATAATTTCAAAAACTACCCCTGTGGCTACTCCACCACTAACATCTTTGGAGGCCGTGATTTGACGACTGGTGACCGCACTTCACGCGCAAAATATATCACTTACCGAGATCTGCTTCGGCAGAGTGCCACACCCAGTAATGGGTAGAAGGCGTGATGATATAGTTATTTATTTATTTATTTTTATTAAAATAATTATTGAATGTTTTTTTTTTCACAGAATTAAAACGTACCATTATGTGTGACATAAAAATTAAATTAAAAAAACATCAGTTGAATTAAATGAGGAGAAAGGAACTTTACAAGTTTGAATTTTACGCCCGGAAAGAAGATATCGTGGTATGGTTCTTGCTTTTATAACATTGTATTTTTGAGTGAAAAAAAGCGAAAGAATAATAAAAAAAATTAGCCATTAATTGTTGGTTTCTACTCCCAAATTTTCTTTGATAATTATATAAGTGTTTTAATTCTTTTCATATCAGTACTAATGAAACATTTAAAATTTAAAAATAGAAGTCATAGCTTTATTCTAACTGGAACGAAGAAAATATTTATATTGAAATTATGCATAAATCCGTTTTAAAATAAAGTTAGTTGGTATATCATGGGAAGTGGAATTGTTGCAAAGTCTATAATTTATCCCTAATGTGTTTACACAATCCTGCGAATAAGTTTTGTAAGCTGAAACGATTTTCAATTAGGCAACTCATCAATATGCATCATTCAGTCCAAACGCGATCCTGTCCAAGTACATGGATTTAAAACTTTTTTATATAAGTGGAATTAATATTTAGAAAATAAAATCGATGTAAAAATGCTCGACTATAATTTTTATATACTACAGTGATACGGTTTACCTGCTTATAATTTACCTGAGTGGTGAAGATAATTTCTAATGTAATTTTTTGATCATTTACAGTTAATTATATACGACAGGCTACAAATTTCGTTCCACAGCAAATAAGTTTTGGGGATAATTACCTTTCATAACTTTTAAAAGAATACAAATTCTATAAAAAACTAAATTTAGTTTAGGAAATTGAAGTTTATTAATATTATTACATGTTTATTGTATTTTTTCTATATTAAAAATATTTTATTACCCAAAAATGTTCCTGTTTTCCGATTTTTCTAACTGCAAAGATGAAACTATATTTTCTGTTTAGGAGCCTATTTTATAAAATCACTACAGAATGACGTACTTTTTGTACAATCGTAGAAAAAAATATATTGTTTTCTTGGCTTCTTTGAAAATATCAAATTTAGTATATATTATTTAGAGAGAAAATTTAAGCTGATGTGACATTTGTGTAACAGAAAAATAAGTTGTAGAGTGTCCAGAATTGATGAAAGAATTTTTTACGCTACATTTCTCTGTAATCGTATTTCTATTATTGTCTACGAGAAATGATTTATTCAAGAGTGAAAATATTGAAAATCGCCCCGCCACTTATTCTTCTCTTCATTTATTATTCTTTCTTTCTTTCTGTTTTATGTCGCAATCATTCATCTGGTCTTTCTGCGGAAATAATATTTATTAGTGCAGTTTATAAAACAACGTATGTATCTACTTTACTCTATACGGTTTGTGACGAGGTGTTTGTCACAAGTGTTGTTTGTAGTAGTTTTTCGGTCGCTTAAGTTTTAAGTTCGGTCCTGGCAACATAGATTCTCGCGCGTCCGATGACCGATCTCCGTGAAACTTTGATAGTTCGCGCGAAGCAGCTAATCGTATCGTTTACGCCTATGTTAAACCAAATCGGTTGGTTGCTGTGCTAGTTTCCATCCGTCACCAAACCACCCATTTATTTAATATAGGACGAACCTTCGTGGATCAGCCAGGACTCATTCAACTAATATCAATATCGCGGCCGAATCACCAGTCTTCAGTCAGTGTTAACGACTCGAGAGTTCTCTCACCACGTATTCACGAGACTACCCAGTGCGAGTTTTCACTATTGTTCTTGTGCAAGTTTTCGGGTCCGTCCGTCAGCCGTCCGGTCTCCGAAACCAATGCAAGTTTTCGCTCAAGCATCGCTGACCGCCGGTAAATACGTTTCCTTTATCTTGTGTTGTTTTGTTTCCTGTCATGTACTTGTATGGCTGTCAAAGCCGCAGCATAGCATCCTCGAAGTCTCGCGGTCGTCGTTCGCGCATTTTGCAGTAAACTTGTATTTTCTCCTATTTCTGTGAGGGCCATGAGTTTTCGTACCTACTCCATCCGTCCCGAGATCATTGTCTAGCTCAGAGTCATCCAGTCAACAACGCGACGTTATCCGAGTTTTCAGAGAAGTGCCCACGGCTGTTTGTTGTGTGTTTTTTTTTTGATCCCGTCAGCAATCGTCTTCTACCGTACCGTGACCGAGTGCGAGTATCACCAGGATAACGTCGCGATATTGCCACGAGTTCTAGAGAAAACGTCTCCGGCTGCAAGTGCGTGTGGTCTCCATGGAGCCACTCATATATCCCTACCTTCAGTCAACTCCATGACGGTGACAGTACGACTGACACGAACTGCTCAGTTGACGCATCGACACCTTGCCGAGTTTTCAGCATGTGGTCGCTGCGGTCCAGAGTGCGTCTCCTCGTGGGTCGCGGCTAGCACTGGGCACGTTTTCCCCGCTCTCGCCACTCTCATCATCATCATTTTATCTATCACGTCGTTAACCACCACCACGTCTCCATTACGACGCCCCGACGTCTTCGAAATCCAGTGCCGTATACGCAACGTTGTCATCTACCGCGTTTCCTTCGCGACGCTCTGGCGTTTCCGAAATCCAGTACCGCATCCGTGATATCGTCATCGTCCGCGACGTCTCCGTCACCACCGTCGAGACATCCACATGTACCATCTTTCTACCGCCTCCCTGGCATACCAGCACACTGTACCTATCTGTGTCAATAAAAGTTACCATATTTTCGCTTTTGTAGTTGCTTTGCATTTCATATACTCTCATTACACCTTCATCGCATTATCTCTACATATGTAATGTAAGAATGCTCTCTTTTAATACTTTATCTGGATTATAGTATAGTATAGTATATTGGTTTTTCAGCCGTCGGTGCTTGTATTTAATACTGAAATATAATTTAAGTATTCTTTTCCTTTATTAACTTTACCAAATATTTTATTTTATTTTATTTATTTATTTGATTTTATTGACCACTTAGCCCTGGTTCAGCCAAGGGTTGTTCTTCAAATTAACTCTTACAAATACATATCAAACATACGAGGGTGGTCCGATAAGTACTTAGCCTACAAAAGAATAACAAAAATTTTGGAAAAGGCGGTTTATTTTTCAACATAATCTCCTTTGAGTTCGATACACTTGATCCAGCGATGCTCCAACTTCTTTAACCCGTCTGAAAAATACGTTTTCTGGAGGTCTGCAAAGTAGGCCTCCGTGTCGGCGATAACTGCCTCATTCGACTCAAATTTCTGCCCGGCGATAGACTTTTTCAAATTTGGAAACAAAAAAAAGTCGCACGGGGCCAAATCCGGAGAATACGGTGGATGGGGCAGCAGTTCGTAGCCTAATTCTATCAATTTGGCCGTGGCGCCGGCGGAGGTGTGTGCCGGAGCATTGTCATGGTGAAAGAGCACTCTTTTCTTCGCCAAATGGGGCCGTTTTTCTGCAATTCGGCGTCGATTCGGCCCAATAATTCGGCAAAGTAGAGCCCTGTGATCGTTTTGCCCTTCTCCAGGTAGTCGATCTAGATCACACCTTTTGAATCCCAGAAAACGGTGGCCATCACCTTTCCGGCCGATAGGACAGTCTTCACATGACCCACGCGGTCTTTGGAGAAGCCTACTGTCTCAGCTATCTCGCGCACCTTCAATCGGCGATCTACCAATACGAGATCGTGGATTTTTGTTACGTTATCCTTCGTGGTAGCCGTTTTCGGGGCATCTGGGCGTGGCTCATCAAAAACCGACGTGCGACCACGTTGAAACTCGTTAAACCAATTTTTGACGGTCGCCATCGAAGAAGAAGAGTCCCCGTACACAGCATCCAAGCGTTCTTTGATTTCGCTGCGCGATTTCCCTTCCAAAAACAAGAATCGAATCACCGACCGATATTGTTCTTTTTCCATTTTTCTCAAATCTGCGGACACGCTCGCTTCCACACGCGGTCAAAACAAAACTACGCGTCCGATTCGGCTGAAAATTTAACTGTAGCTGTCTACGAGAATGATCTAATCAATACAAAATTGCTCTTGCGATAGTGGTGCTATCTGGCGGTGAGGCTAAGTACTTATCGGACCGCCCTCGTATATACTCTGCGCGGAATTCGAACCCACGACCTATAGCGTGTAGTCAAAAAACTGCTACACTAGCCCCTCGACTACCGTGGCCGGTAATAATTTGTTGAAACATTATCAATTTTGAAGCAAAGAACTTGTCCCTTGTAATATAGTGTATAAAATATTATAAACAACACTAGGTAACAATTTTTCTATCATCACTAATTTAGGAATAAAATTAAAGGACATAGGCTTAAGTTGTAGTCGTTTATTGAAGATAAGTTGACAACGTTTCGGCTACGGATGTAGCCATCTTCAGGTCTAAATATATAAAACAATTTCAACAATTAGGGATTTGTTGGTCAATAATATTAGAACAATAAACTCACCAGAAATAAAGATGTTAATAACAATGAACAATAATTTTTTTTTCTTAATTTATTTCATAATCGAAGTTCAGGGTCGACAATGCGAAAAATGAAATAAGTAGTATGAAGTTAAAATAGCAAATAAGAGTGGGAAAGGGATAGCAAAACGAGAAAGGAAGATTAATAAAGAGCACATTAGAAATACGAGACGAAAGATTTTCTTCCGAACGCAATCTGGGATAAGTGAACTAGGATATATGGGACCACAGGCGTACTTTGCAGGCAATAGCCTAGGGCCCAAAAATTTTAGGGCCCGGAGTCAAACTTTTAGTTTAAATAATAGAAATATATTATTTTATTCCCTTATAATGTTGACCCTGAAGAGTCATAGAAGGGACTGACAAAATTAAATAAAGTGTCGCTGAATGAATGCAAAAGTTACTGTACATGACATGTAGCGGTTAATATTAGAACAACAAAAAAATAAAATAATGAGGAAAAGAAGAAAACCAACTTTTTTACTCATTTTATTGCACAAATTGGTGCAATAAAATGACAGTAAAAAACAAACGTTAAATTTCGTGGAGGTTAGAGTAAACATTTTTCTTTCATTGAAATCCGTTTGAATATTAATTGATCTGTTATCATTGTTGATATAACAACTCTCGATAAACAGACGCTTCTTCAGGGTCAACATTGCAATTTAGAGTCTTGTTATTTGCTATTTTAACTTCATACTACTTTTTTAATTTTTCGCATTGTTGACCCTGAACTTCGATTATGGAATAATTTAAGAAGAAACATTTTTATTGTTCATTGTTATTAACATCTTTACTTCTGGTAACTTTCTTGTTCTAGTATTATTGACCAACAATTCTCTAATTGTTGAAATTGTTTTATATATTTAGATCTGAAGATGGCTACACCCGTAGCCGAAACGTTGCCAACTTATCTTCAATAAACTACTACAACATAAGCCTATGTCCTTTAATTATATTCCTACATTACTTTTGGCTTATTAAAACATACTACTATCAACACTAATTGTTCATGCAATATTTATGTCGTATTATTAGTTATCAATTTTGAAGAAAATAAAATATAATAGGGTTGTAACACCAGATTACTGGAAGTAAGTGAGGTTAGAATAATTGCAGTTTATTTTAGAATTAAACACATGTTTTGTTTATAGTTATTAAAAAAAAGATAATTAATACACATATTGGAGTTTCATAATAAACGGCACCGGATAAGTGAGAAATTAATCAATTAAGAAAATGCCACTTAAAGAAGAATAAAAACAATTAAATAATTCATGCGTGATTGGGTTAAAACTAACCGAACAGTTTCAAATAAACAGCCAAGGAAATATATCTGTAACATAGAAGTAGTGAATTCAACAATACCATTGGTAAGACGCGGCCACAAATTTAAAAAGAAGATATCTGGATGTACTAGTAGCTACTTTTATAACCTATAAAAATTTCGATGAATTGTTAACAAGATTGAGATATGATTGCAAGACAGAATTATCGTTGGGATAAAAAATGGCGCTATGTTAGGACAACCATTAGTAGAATATAAACTATATTTAGTCAGCAATAAATATATGCAGAGCCCGTGAATAAACCAAAAAATAAATACAGGCAATAAAGGATAACAATAATTGAAAAAATGCCCACAGTTGAGTTATTAGAAACCAAGTAAACCAAATTATTGGTAGAGGCGAGTAATAAAACCACACAACACAACTGTAGTCTGTTAGAAAAGAAACATATGCAATTTTATCAGCTTGGGAAAAATCCATGAATATGAACATTTTTATCACATTTTTTCATCTCTGTGTTCTTTTACGGAGGAGATTAATGTAGCGGTGTACATTTTATTTAAATGTAAATTATAAATTTACATATCAAGTAGTGTTGCGTTGCAGGACACTTTTAACCCGTAAAGTGCCGTGGTGGGTTTAAGCAACCCTCCGCCGGGACCGAAAATATCTAGACTATCTGGCCATGGTGAGTTAATGTCGTCCCCCAGTTCGGAATTTCTGTTTGGCCGTGTTGGGTAACATTTATCCGCCAGAACTTGTACTAATCATACGCAATTGCATTCAGAGATGTTTTTGCAACATTTTTTTTGCTATTGGGTGCTATGGTGGATGGGTCAATGTAACCCACCAGACCTTGAATATAAAGTGGTGAGTAAATAGTGCAAATCTTTGACGTATATTGTAAAACAATTTTATTTATTACTTAAAATCATATAAATGTGTCTTATTCTGTTAAATTTGGTTCATGAAGTTAAAAAAAAACATTCGATACATAAATATTTAGCGCAACCATCACATCAGTAGTTGCATTTTGTTGTTCTATTTTTGGCATTTTTCCTTGCATAAACACAAGCTCAACCGGCAACTAGGAAACTAACCTATCAAATACAGCAAACCAACTCCGCAATCTGAATAGTAATTAGGTGGGGGGATTTCCTGTACTGACCGCAGCCACTATGGACGAATCATGTACTAATGACCGTGGAGGGTCACTGCGACCCGCCAAAAAAAGAGTTGTTTTCGGCTTGTTATTCATTATTATCAAAAATTAACCTATCCGTTTGCTAAATAAAGCCTTTTTAGAGTCATAACTGCAATAAAAAAATTGGCCATTAGCGCTCATCTCCTGAAGTTAGTATTGCGGCACTTTACGTGTTAAAAATGGTCATGTATATTGTTGTTGTAATATTGTTATAATATTCTTTTTATTTACATTCTGTATACATCTCTCGATCAATCAACATCAAAATACTATATGAATTTTTTTTTTGTAAATGACAAGTTTTTATTACTTTTTTCAACAAATATATATATATATATATATATATATATATATATATATATATATAAATATGGGATGGCTAGCTCAGTTGTATGACGTCGGCCTATTGATCCTGAGGTCCCTGGTTTGATTCCCACAGGCGACAAATTTTCATAATTTTTTTCTCATAAGCCCTCCAAATTTTTAGTTTATGACCTAAAAAGAAATATCAGACCTAAATAAGCCCTTAATATTTATATTAACCCGTGTCTAATTTTAATACATTTCCCATTTAAATAACATGGGATTTTTGCACTTTTTGCATTTAATTTTTTTTTCTCTGAAGTATATATAGCTAAAAAAAAATCAATACATATTTTTGTAGGAAATTTAACGCTCAACAAAAAAGGTCTTTATGTTTTTTTCGTTAAATTCTGCCCTTCAAAAGTTAGACAAGGATAAATTTGTGTTCTTCGTTAAATTCATCATTTTTAATTTTTTTTATAACTTTTGCTTTTTGTTTGCAATAAAATTATGGAATAACACCGATTAGCCTTATATTAACATACTTCTCTATAAAATTTAATGTTTAAATAGTTTTTATTTTTATCTAGTTCGTATATTTAACGCAAATGAATGGAAAAAGCTGAACGAAATCGCGTTTAAAATTTCTTGTGAGTCTAACCTCTTAATGAAATGTTTATTATAGTTAAATCTATTGAGGCAAAAAAAAACAGTTCCTAATTTAATTTTTCAAACAAATTAATATATCTGTGTGTCTGAGAAATCCAATGTTTCTTTTGGGAGAACTAACTAAAGCAATCAGTGGCAATAAATTCCCAACGAATAAACAAGTGCTAAAGTTGTTGTTTTATCATATCAGAGAAGCAAAAAAATCACTACCAAAAAGGTATCTATTGGTTACGGAAGAAGTTACTGAATTCTGGAACAGAGCTGGAATTAAAGTACAAAATACTTCACGATGTGTAAAAATATAGAAAAACTTTATTATCATTAAAGACGTGTACAAAAAAATTCAAATCCAACAACAGAACACGAGTGTTTTGAAACATTATTTGATATAGCACACGGTGATGTTCAAAATATCGTTGATAATGAAGCGTTAGAGTTTTTATCTGACAAAAGAACTGATAGAAAATACCATTTACGTATTTGCAAAGAAAATGACAATATTTGTCAACCATTAATTTTAATTAATTTGAAGTATGTTCATTTTAAACAGGGAATTCTACAGTGGGTTCGTAATAGTTGTTTTCTGCGTAATTATAATCTGTGTCTACGTTACATTCGTTATCGTCTGTGTTATCATCTATGTTAAATAGTTCTTCGTATATAAAGTTTTGTTGTGCATTTCCGGACCTAAAATAATTTTGATTTTGATATGAGCCGTGTTTTGGCTGAACTGTATTCCGTGTGGAAATACTCAAAGGTGTTGGTTTGAATTGTTGATTTGGTAGAAATTTATTATTTTGTGAAGCGGGTTTATTATTAAATGTGTTATTTCTATTTGCTTGTTGTTGTGGTGGATTGTAATTATTTTTATAAAATGGTTTATTTGGTGCGAATCGCGAATTGTATGCAAAGGGCATTAGTTGAAATTGTCTATTAATTTGGAAATTAGGTTTTTGTGGTGGTTTGATACTGTTGTATTGTGTTTGTTTGGCGATTTTATTACTAAATTGGAAATCATTAACAAGCATATTTAGTGCTTCATTAAGATTCGTCGGGTTCTTTGCTCGCATAAGTTGGCCTACAGGTTCTTTTAACCATCGTAACAAAATTCTAAGCGAGTAATTTTGAAAATATTTTGTTAATGTTCTTGCTTCAACTTCATTATTGTGATGAGTCACAATATAAGATATTAATAAATTTAGTACATGTTGAATTTTATTATAAAACTTGAAAGGAGTTTCGTTATAACTTTGTTTCAATTCAGTTAACTCTATATTCAGTTCTTTTATCTGTGTATGGATTAATAAGAGCATTTTTTAAATCATTCCAAGATATAAATAATTGTGCAAGATGCTACGTTAATAGCTGCTTCCCCTTTAATCTTTGATAAAATGCTACTCATCAGATATTCGTTCTGAAAGTCTTGTGGGTTAGCAGTATTATAAAATTTATTTAATAATTTTGCTCTTATTTCTAAAAATCTAGGGAATAATTCCCGTTCATCATGAAAGTCTTGTACCATATCCAGATA
Organism: Pterostichus madidus; assembly: GCA_911728475.2. NCBI lineage: Eukaryota > Metazoa > Arthropoda > Insecta > Coleoptera > Carabidae > Pterostichus > Pterostichus madidus. The sequence goes on along the minus strand of OU452304.1, from coordinate 29,312,218 downwards.
TTCTTTCTTAAGAGTTGGCACCGTCATATTGAAGTTTAAATTTAATTTAGGGTTTTTAATAATATTTGACTTTAATGGTGAGTTTAAGGTTTGATTTTGAATGCAATCTTCAAAATCTGAGTCAGAATCTGTACTACTAAGTGAACTGTCAGAATAAATTAGTTTAGGGCCTCTAAACGACATGTACTTACAGCAAACTAAGCATCCAATACATGGTCCGCGAAGTAGGTACTGCTCCTAGGTTGTCCTGGGTTCGATGCTGATATTCTCTCAGCTCACTGGGTCAGGCTGGAACTGCTGATCTCTCGAATGGCTGCGTCGGTTAATATTCGCTCAACACTTGGCAGGTTATGGGATGGAGCTGGTTATTTTTTCACTCCCATAACTATTGATTTTTATGTTCGATTGCCGATTAAATCACAAAGTGAACCGGAATTATGTACGTTAATTTCGTTATAGGCAATCCTACCTAGACTGCGCCAATTATCAATCAATAAATAGAAGGCGAGTTTTAAAAAATGATTTCCATTGACATTGCGAGGTGTTCCTCAGTATAGACAAGATTCTAACTTACTATCCAACTACAATTATTCTTCCAAATATTCTTATCTACTATGTTGACCTCAAGGATCGGGTAGGCATCCTGGGAACGGATATAGTATGCAATGTGTGCATATTACTGTATTTTGTGGTGATATATATATATATATATATATATATATATTATATATATTACAATATATATATATATATATATATATATATATATATATATATATGTACATATATTTTTATATATATATATATATATATATATATATATATATATATATATATATATATATATATATATATATTGTTATAATATTCTTTTTCTTTACATTCTGTATACATCTCTCCATCAATCAATATCAAAATACTATATTAATTTTTTTCTTGTAAATTACAAGTTTTTTTTACTTCTTTCAACAAATATATATACCTATATATATATATATATATATATATATATATATATATATATATATATATATATATATATATATCACCACAAAATACAGTAATATGCACACATTGCATACTATATCCGTTCCCAGGATGCCTACCCGATCCTTGAGGTCAACATAGTAGATAAGAATATTTGGAAGAATAATTGTAGTTGGATAGTAAGTTAGAATCTTGTCTATACTGAGGAACACCTCGCAATGTCAATGGAAATCATTTTTTAAAACTCGCCTTCTATTTATTGATTGATAATTGGCGCAGTCTAGGTAGGATTGCCTATAACGAAATTAACGTACATAATTCCGGTTCACTTTGTGATTTAATCGGCAATCGAACATAAAAATCAATAGTTATGGGAGTGAAAAAATAACCAGCTCCATCCCATAACCTGCCAAGTGTTGAGCGAATATTAACCGACGCAGCCATTCGAGAGATCAGCAGTTCCAGCCTGACCCAGTGAGCTGAGAGAATATCAGCATCGAACCCAGGACAACCTAGGAGCAGTACCTACTTCGCGGACCATGTATTGGATGCTTAGTTTGCTGTAAGTACATGTCGTTTAGAGGCCCTAAACTAATTTATTCTGACAGTTCACTTAGTAGTACAGATTCTGACTCAGATTTTGAAGATTGCATTCAAAATCAAACCTTAAACTCACCATTAAAGTCAAATATTATTAAAAACCCTAAATTAAATTTAAACTTCAATATGACGGTGCCAACTCTTAAGAAAGAATATCTGGATATGGTACAAGACTTTCATGATGAACGGGAATTATTCCCTAGATTTTTAGAAATAAGAGCAAAATTATTAAATAAATTTTATAATACTGCTAACCCACAAGACTTTCAGAACGAATATCTGATGAGTAGCATTTTATCAAAGATTAAAGGGGAAGCAGCTATTAACGTAGCATCTTGCACAATTATTTATATCTTGGAATGATTTAAAAAATGCTCTTATTAATCCATACACAGATAAAAGAACTGAATATAGAGTTAACTGAATTGAAACAAAGTTATAACGAAACTCCTTTCAAGTTTTATAATAAAATTCAACATGTACTAAATTTATTAATATCTTATATTGTGACTCATCACAATAATGAAGTTGAAGCAAGAACATTAACAAAATATTTTCAAAATTACTCGCTTAGAATTTTGTTACGATGGTTAAAAGAACCTGTAGGCCAACTTATGCGAGCAAAGAACCCGACGAATCTTAATGAAGCACTAAATATGCTTGTTAATGATTTCCAATTTAGTAATAAAATCGCCAAACAAACACAATACAACAGTATCAAACCACCACAAAAACCTAATTTCCAAATTAATAGACAATTTCAACTAATGCCCTTTGCATACAATTCGCGATTCGCACCAAATAAACCATTTTATAAAAATAATTACAATCCACCACAACAACAAGCAAATAGAAATAACACATTTAATAATAAACCCGCTTCACAAAATAATAAATTTCTACCAAATCAACAATTCAAACCAACACCTTTGAGTATTTCCACACGGAATACAGTTCAGCCAAAACACGGCTCATATCAAAATCAAAATTATTTTAGGTCCGGAAATGCACAACAAAACTTTATATACGAAGAACTATTTAACATAGATGATAACACAGACGATAACGAATGTAACGTAGACACAGATTATAATTACGCAGAAAACAACTATTACGAACCCACTGTAGAATTCCCTGTTTAAAATGAACATACTTCAAATTAATTAAAATTAATGGTTGACAAATATTGTCATTTTCTTTGCAAATACGTAAATGGTATTTTCTATCAGTTCTTTTGTCAGATAAAAACTCTAACGCTTCATTATCAACGATATTTTGAACATCACCGTGTGCTATATCAAATAATGTTTCAAAACACTCGTGTTCTGTTGTTGGATTTGAATTTTTTTGTACACGTCTTTAATGATAATAAAGTTTTTCTATATTTTTACACATCGTGAAGTATTTTGTACTTTAATTCCAGCTCTGTTCCAGAATTCAGTAACTTCTTCCGTAACCAATAGATACCTTTTTGGCAGTGATTTTTTTGCTTCTCTGATATGATAAAACAACAACTTTAGCACTTGTTTATTCGTTGGGAATTTATTGCCACTGATTGCTTTAGTTAGTTCTCCCAAAAGAAACATTGGATTTCTCAGACACACAGATATATTAATTTGTTTGAAAAATTAAATTAGGAACTGTTTTTTTTTGCCTCAATAGATTTAACTATAATAAACATTTCATTAAGAGGTTAGACTCACAAGAAATTTTAAACGCGATTTCGTTCAGCTTTTTCCATTCATTTGCGTTAAATATACGAACTAGATAAAAATAAAAACTATTTAAACATTAAATTTTATAGAGAAGTACGTTAATATAAGGCTAATCGGTGTTATTCCATAATTTTATTGCAAACAAAAAGCAAAAGTTATAAAAAAAATTAAAAATGATGAATTTAACGAAGAACACAAATTTATCCTTGTCTAACTTTTGAAGGGCAGAATTTAACGAAAAAAACATAAAGACCTTTTTTGTTGAGCGTTAAATTTCCTACAAAAATATGTATTGATTTTTTTTAGCTATATATACTTCAGAGAAAAAAAAATTAAATGCAAAAAGTGCAAAAATCCCATGTTATTTAAATGGGAAATGTATTAAAATTAGGCACGGGTTAATATAAATATTAAGGGCTTATTTAGGTCTGATATTTCTTTTTAGGTCATAAACTAAAAATTTGGAGGGCTTATGAGAAAAAAATTATGAAAATTTGTCGCCTGTGGGAATCAAACCAGGGACCTCAGGATCAATAGGCCGACGTCATACAACTGAGCTAGCCATCCCATATTTATATATATATATATATATATATATATATATATATATTTGTTGAAAAAAGTAATAAAAACTTGTCATTTACAAAAAAAAAATTCATATAGTATTTTGATGTTGATTGATCGAGAGATGTATACAGAATGTAAATAAAAAGAATATTATAACAATATTACAACAACAATATACATGACCATTTTTAACACGTAAAGTGCCGCAATACTAACTTCAGGAGATGAGCGCTAATGGCCAATTTTTTTATTGCAGTTATGACTCTAAAAAGGCTTTATTTAGCAAACGGATAGGTTAATTTTTGATAATAATGAATAACAAGCCGAAAACAACTCTTTTTTTGGCGGGTCGCAGTGACCCTCCACGGTCATTAGTACATGATTCGTCCATAGTGGCTGCGGTCAGTACAGGAAATCCCCCCACCTAATTACTATTCAGATTGCGGAGTTGGTTTGCTGTATTTGATAGGTTAGTTTCCTAGTTGCCGGTTGAGCTTGTGTTTATGCAAGGAAAAATGCCAAAAATAGAACAACAAAATGCAACTACTGATGTGATGGTTGCGCTAAATATTTATGTATCGAATGTTTTTTTTTAACTTCATGAACCAAATTTAACAGAATAAGACACATTTATATGATTTTAAGTAATAAATAAAATTGTTTTACAATATACGTCAAAGATTTGCACTATTTACTCACCACTTTATATTCAAGGTCTGGTGGGTTACATTGACCCATCCACCATAGCACCCAATAGCAAAAAAAATGTTGCAAAAACATCTCTGAATGCAATTGCGTATGATTAGTACAAGTTCTGGCGGATAAATGTTACCCAACACGGCCAAACAGAAATTCCGAACTGGGGGACGACATTAACTCACCATGGCCAGATAGTCTAGATATTTTCGGTCCCGGCGGAGGGTTGCTTAAACCCACCACGGCACTTTACGGGTTAAAAGTGTCCTGCAACGCAACACTACTTGATATGTAAATTTATAATTTACATTTAAATAAAATGTACACCGCTACATTAATCTCCTCCGTAAAAGAACACAGAGATGAAAAAATGTGATAAAAATGTTCATATTCATGGATTTTTCCCAAGCTGATAAAATTGCATATGTTTCTTTTCTAACAGACTACAGTTGTGTTGTGTGGTTTTATTACTCGCCTCTACCAATAATTTGGTTTACTTGGTTTGTAATAACTCAACTGTGGGCATTTTTTCAATTATTGTTATCCTTTATTGCCTGTATTTATTTTTTGGTTTATTCACGGGCTCTGCATATATTTATTGCTGACTAAATATAGTTTATATTCTACTAATGGTTGTCCTAACATAGCGCCATTTTTTATCCCAACGATAATTCTGTCTTGCAATCATATCTCAATCTTGTTAACAATTCATCGAAATTTTTATAGGTTATAAAAGTAGCTACTAGTACATCCAGATATCTTCTTTTTAAATTTGTGGCCGCGTCTTACCAATGGTATTGTTGAATTCACTACTTCTATGTTACAGATATATTTCCTTGGCTGTTTATTTGAAACTGTTCGGTTAGTTTTAACCCAATCACGCATGAATTATTTAATTGTTTTTATTCTTCTTTAAGTGGCATTTTCTTAATTGATTAATTTCTCACTTATCCGGTGCCGTTTATTATGAAACTCCAATATGTGTATTAATTATCTTTTTTTTAATAACTATAAACAAAACATGTGTTTAATTCTAAAATAAACTGCAATTATTCTAACCTCACTTACTTCCAGTAATCTGGTGTTACAACCCTATTATATTTTATTTTCTTCAAAATTGATAACTAATAATACGACATAAATATTGCATGAACAATTAGTGTTGATAGTAGTATGTTTTAATAAGCCAAAAGTAATGTAGGAATATAATTAAAGGACATAGGCTTATGTTGTAGTAGTTTATTGAAGATAAGTTGGCAACGTTTCGGCTACGGGTGTAGCCATCTTCAGATCTAAATATATAAAACAATTTCAACAATTAGAGAATTGTTGGTCAATAATACTAGAACAAGAAAGTTACCAGAAGTAAAGATGTTAATAACAATGAACAATAAAAATGTTTCTTCTTAAATTATTCCATAATCGAAGTTCAGGGTCAACAATGCGAAAAATTAAAAAAGTAGTATGAAGTTAAAATAGCAAATAACAAGACTCTAAATTGCAATGTTGACCCTGAAGAAGCGTCTGTTTATCGAGAGTTGTTATATCAACAATGATAACAGATCAATTAATATTCAAACGGATTTCAATGAAAGAAAAATGTTTACTCTAACCTCCACGAAATTTAACGTTTGTTTTTTACTGTCATTTTATTGCACCAATTTGTGCAATAAAATGAGTAAAATAGTTGGTTTTCTTCTTTTCCTCATTATTTTATTTTTTTGTTGTTCTAATATTAACCGCTACATGTCATGTACAGTAACTTTTGCATTCATTCAGCGACACTTTATTTAATTTTGTCAGTCCCTTCTATGACTCTTCAGGGTCAACATTATAAGGGAATAAAATAATATATTTCTATTATTTAAACTAAAAGTTTGACTCCGGGCCCTAAAATTTTTGGGCCCTAGGCTATTGCCTGCAAAGTACGCCTGTGGTCCCATATATCCTAGTTCACTTATCCCAGATTGCGTTCGGAAGAAAATCTTTCGTCTCGTATTTCTAATGTGCTCTTTATTAATCTTCCTTTCTCGTTTTGCTATCCCTTTCCCACTCTCTTTCTATTTCTTACTTATTTGTTGTTAGGCCACCTTAAATACATAGACGGTTTTGTGGATGTCAAGGATGGACGTTATGTGGGACGGCTTATTGAAATAGTACTGATTGAAGTAGGGTCAATTAAAGTAATGACTGATGAGACGCGAAATGATTTTTACTTACTTTTTTTAACGGTTATTGAGAAATCAATGTCTGAAGTTTTTGATTTTGCAAATTTCGTAGTGTAAATTTAGTTGTGAAATTATTACCCGGTTGAGGATTTAAAATAGTTCAGCTACCCCGAATAGTATTTTATTCGTCGGACTTGTTCCGGATAAAAATCGCCGAAGATTAAGATATTTTTCTTCTCACTTTCAAGCCACTTACGAATTAAGGTAAATCTTACTTTTTTCTCAATACCGTAAATTAAACTTTGATAAGTGTTTCTTTTGTTGCATTTTTCGCAAATCAGTGCTGTTTCACCGTCCTACGTGAACTTAACCTTGACTTCCCTTTGTTTTAGGCTTCTTTGAAACTTAACTGGACTTATCTAGTATTTTATTAACGGGTTGAGTTTTCCTCTTATCCGAGGCATTTTTGCTGATGAGGAATTGACCTCAGCGTCGATTGACGAGGATCTGTGTGACGTCACGAGGGTACATATTGTGGAATTGAGCCGACGCTGCCGTTTTGAATCCCGTCAACTCCTAGGCGCCACCTATAGGCCAGATCCTTACATTTTATTACTTTATTTTATGTTCTTTTGATTTATTTTTCTCATTGTTAAATTTCATTCGTATCTGAAATTACGGACAATTGTCGTTAATACAGTTCTGCAGTAGTTTATGTGAATTTTTAAGTACTTACATTATTTTGTACTAATCCAACTAAGCGTTAGATTTTGGATTTAGTTTATTTATTTATTTGTATGTTGTTTGTCACACTTAAGGTGTGTTGCTGGTGTGACGCACTAACCAGTAGGATCTGCGATTGTTTGACATCAGTCTGTGGCGTCGCGTATCGTACATCATTGGCCAACGACTCGTAATATGTCGAGCTGCATGACTTTGTTCTATTTAACCTAGGTACTTTCACCATCATCTTAATCCTAGTCTCTATTATGGTACATAATGCTCCGCCTCTTGTTTCATTTGTTTTGTCTTCAGTAATTAGTTTCCTTTTCTTCCTGATTCTTAAATAGATTTTCCACTTTTGCTTTATTTACCATTTACGTAGCTGCAACGTGATTGTTTTATTTATCGTGTATTTTTCTTTTCGTTCAATATATTCCGTCAATTTCCGCTGTCTGTAATAAATTAGTATTTCATTTCATTGTTTCCAAATTACCTGCGAACGCATTCTTTTCCGTACATTCATACCACGTCCAGAACTATCGTTCCACCTGGCCGCCTTCACAATTAGGTATTTGGGTGAGATACCTTTCCCCAGTTATGTGCCACCCGTATTTCCCGAGCTAGAACCACCCCTTCTTCCACTGACGAGCCGGCACCTCTCCCAACGGCAAGGGAAACCCGTGATAACCGATTTAAGACAAATGTAGAATTTAAATCGTCAATCAAGAAGAATGACTCCTGTCGCCGAACTTTTGTTTAAAACATAACATTAAAAATCCAAGTATTCCCAGACTTGCATGTGGTAACGACGAGAAAGAATAGATATAAAAATGATGGCTCAATACATTTTTAATGATACGGCTGTAACAATAACCGCGTATATTAGACTGGACTTATTATTAGAATTATTGCCACGGGTAGAACTTAACATTAATGAAATAAACATAAATGCATTTCAAAGTTACATAGACGACTTTAACGAAAAATTATTAGATCTAAACGATAATATACTTCCAATGACTCTGCATCTTTACAATATTGTAATGACGATGTATCTAAAGAAAACGATGAAACTATACACTCTAACGTAGAAAACTCTGTAATCGGTGTTCCGATAGTCGAATGGCTGCTGCAGTAAAAATAAAATAATAATATGCGAAATCGATTACAATCCTTTGAATCCCACTATATTAAAACTTCATAATAATAAACAAAAAATTCTAGTATAATTTAAAGGAATTCCCGATTATCCCTTCTACTAACACTTAAATATGACCTGTACACTGTAATATAAGTGAGATCTGTTTTGTAAACCTTTTACTTATCTTCTGATGATGGCGTAACTGCCGAAATTATATAACATAGATTTATCAAATTTTGTGAAACAAATACCAAGTGTTTTATTTATCCTTTTAGTCATGTTTCACCGAGTGGCTACAGTTTCATCAATTTAAGTTAAATAAGTAATATTAAAGTCATCAAGAATAATAACATCAGAATCAAATATGAGTGGTAGAGCCCTTATAACCTCATAAAAAGTATAATATTCTTGGAAAAAAGTATTCGGAGGTATATAAACAAGAATAACATATAAAGACCGTAAGAAATAATTTCATTTCATTTTGACACAAATAAACTCAATGTTACAAAATCACAGCTGAGTTCAATTATGTTTGGATTTAGAAGGTTATTGACCGCAATCAGAACTCCTCCACCACGACTTTTGCCTGTCTTATCCCGGTCTCGGTCACAACGAAAAACACTGTATCGTTCATCAAATAATTCACTGTTAGAAATATTGTCACAGAGCCAAGTCTCACTGAATCTAAGGACATCGTAGTTTATAGTCAATACATTTAAATGAAGTTCTGTTAACTTCGTTATTTAGCCCGCACGTTTTGATAATACACATTTAGACTTTTTGAACAGGAGTTGTTTTACTCGTATAAGTTTTTGTAATAATGCGAGATACACCATTAAAATATTTTATTAACCAGTTTTATTCACTATATTTTGTGCGTCTATCGTATTCCTTTTTAATCTCGACAAAATATTGTCTTTGTTTCGATATCTTATCACTGGACATTTTCATAATACAGAATTTGGTATTTTATAAATTGCCGGATTTCTTTAAAATATTAATAATATCTGAAGCACGTTTTAAATTTACTTTAACAGGCCTCGGAGACATATTTTTAGTTTTCTTTCTGCTCAATCTAGTAATTTTAAATTCAGACGTAGGTACAGATGTAAAAGTTACTGTAAAATTACTTCACTAACAATAGAAGCGTCATTCTCTGGATTTTCTTCTGGGAGGTTATAGATCATTAAATTGGTTTGACTAGTATTTCAATCTTGAATTTCTGATATTATATTCTCAAAACATTCATCAAGTTTAGATTTTTTCGGCTCATTTATATCAATTCTCAATTGCTTCAACTTCGCTGGTAAACTAAAAATAAGCCTTTTTAGCTCAGATATTTCATTCGATGTTGATTCATTAGAATTCATTCCAGCTCTAACGTTTATGCAAGAAATGCAGAACCACTTAAGGTTTTTTTTGGAACGCAAGGTTTTGAATAGAATATCTCTTACAATTCAACCAAGTAAGTACTCTGTTGATTCCTTTATTATATTATAAAAATAATAGTGTGTTATAAAATATGTGCGGCGCAAAAAAAAATACTGACATTTCCTACAGATAAGTTTTACATCCAAAAATAATGAATGTTTATGATATAATTACTGCTTACTGTACTAAATATTAAAAAGTAAATACATTTTAATACGCAATGCGTTACATTGAATCGATCAACGTCCCCTGAGTTGATGTTACTTACTACTCTCAGATTTTATGTCACTTGTGTTTTCTTGTTCGTGTGGAGAGACGTCAGTAGATTACACAAATGTACAGTATGTAGGATTGTAAGAAAACTATCCAGGGCCTAGTGGATTTAATTTTTTTTCGATGATATGAATACTGAAGAAGTGCGTTGAAACCTCTATAATTATTAATAGGATTCCTAAATAAAATTGTACTGTAAACAGTACACATAAAAATTCGGTCGCTATGTATTTTTTTTAATAAACGTCCAGACTGCGGTGCTAATTTAAAGATGCAAAAAATTTTCACAAGGTGGTAAGAAAGCGCTCATGGTACCGCAATTTTCAGAAAGTCCACCCTTAGACGTTTGCTAGAACGAGATGAAATAGGAGATAATGCATGAGTAGCTGACAGTGAATGTTCTGTCTGTCATTAACTACGAAATAAAATTCCGCACCCTGCCATCCAAAGATAACAAATTTTACAATGAAGTTTTTATACGAACATATGTTGTTAAACGGAGTCATGAAGTGTGAATACAAAGGTTCCGTTTCATAAAAAATGGTATAAGAGTAAGTATAAGTTCAGTGGAATCCATGATTATTACAACAGCTGTATTTTATAACATAATAATTGCCGCGAAAACGGGATACAACCACGTAGATCAACTGAATTTTAATAAATTTCAAAATATATGGATTTAGAAAATAATGCAAGACAACATTTATATATATATTATTTTTATTATAACTTATTAAATAATGAATTTATAATACTAAGTTCAATAATTTAATTTCAATTAGTCCGTACTTCTAAATGCAATTTCTAACTGATATTTTTCTCCTGCTGTGCTCCTCTTCTTTCCTCTTTATTGCATCATCAATTTTCCTATCTTGGATAGCAACCAAATCAACTTTCGCTGCAGTCCAGTTCCTTGTCCTTATGCTTTCTTTCTTTGCTGAATTTGTTCTTAAGGAAGTAGATATTTTATTTTTCAGTTGTTTTGGATTATACTTTGTTCAATCACTTGAAGCAAGCTTACTGGTTTTACTGTATGTAAGAATTTCAATCAATTTTTTTTTTTTGTTAATATCGATATTGAATTGAAGTGCAATTTGTTGATTATGACTTGTTCCCATGATCTTATTTATGTTTTGAATTTAACTTTCACATATTTGAATCAATTCAACAACTTCAAGTTGCGTACTAGCCAAATTTATACCTTCAGCATTATTGTCAAATTCTGTTGTAAAACCAGTAATGTGAGATCCCAGAACCTCATTTTCTGCAACAGTTTTATATTACTTGTCGATAGAGATGGACCTTCCTCTCTATCTTTTTTATGAGCCGTTTCAACTGGAAACCATTTTTCCTTTTTTAAATTATACTATTTTCTTTTTTTAGTCTGATGCGTTTCTGCAAAAATCGCCATTTACTACATTAAAATATTTTAATTTTTATTCCAACATACGAGTATATTTCTTATTTGCTGTTGATAGAATCTGATTTTTAAATTATTTTAATATATGAAGATATTAAATTTTTCATTACATCTGTGTTGTCTCATATTGTTGTAGCACAATCTGCAACACTTTTTGTAATTTTTTTGAAATGATTACAAACTTCCTCCATTACTACCAGTTGTTCCATCACTATCTATTGCAATTAACTGGAGGTGTTCCAATGTCAAAGATACAGATTTCCAACGACTGTAACTCCTCAAAAACTTTCAGGAGTTTCACTGTCACGAATAAGAGAGGAGTGGCCACTTAAAGAAAGCAGCCTTTTTTCTATAGGGAAGAGTTTTAATTAAAGACCTTTTTTTACCAAATTCACCATTTTAAAAGAAGAATTAACATATATTTTAATACTATTTATTGTAAAAATTATCTGAATTATTATATGTATGACATATTATTTGTTATTACTGTTTTTGTAAAATATCCTAGGTAAGAATATTTAATCTTAAAATTATATTTAATCAATAATTATACAGAAATAAAAGCATTCTTTTTTAATGAAAAAAACTTTTGTTATTTAAAAAATTAATATTCATACATACATACATATCTTCACGCTATATCTCATCAAATAGGGTAGCACGAACCCTAAAATCTTACATTCATCAAATAATCTGCCCTCGTCAAACATTCTCATCCATACACACCACCCTCACTTTAACAACATTCATAGATCACTCCATATAAACTCATTTATTTATTACACTCGAAATAATTTATCACACAACAAACCTTCAATCACATCTATCCAATCATTTCTAATCACATATCATTCATCTTCTTTCATTGACGTACATAACATTCATAAAACCTTTCAAATTACCCACGCTTACTCCTAACAACAAATCTAATAACGAATCTAACAACGAATCTACAAAGATTAGAAAAGATAAAAGCGATAGCTTGCTCTTGTATATGAAAGAAAATTCCACACAATGCAGTAACTGAAAATGAAATAAAAGATAAAAAAAGGAAGAGAGCGTCTATCTGCGCTTATTTTTGAAAGTGAATTCCATACAATTGCAGTTAAACACTTTACGTAAGAACTGAAAACAAATTAAAAGAAAAGAAAGAAATGGAGTGTCGCTTTACGCTTGTTTTTGAAAGTGGATTCCACACAATTGCAGTTAAACACTCAATGTAAGATCAGAAAACGAATAAAAAAGATACGAAACGGAGGGAGTGTCGTCCCTGTGCTTGTTTTTGAAAGTGAATTTTACACAATTATAGGTAAACACTCTAATGAAATTACTAAACAACAAAACTAAAATAAAAAATCCTGCACTTTTCTAAACCCATCAGATTCATTCCGCAAAAAATCTTCGCCATGCGTTTCTATCCTGACACACCACTTTAGCTTTAACCACATTCATAATTCCTTTCATACAAGCACGTTTCTTCCTCATACTCGGAAACTTTCGTTCACGCAACAATCCTTCACTCATATTCATCCATTTATTCACAGGTCGTCCACGCAATCTTTCATCCTGAATTTCACCATCAACATTCACTATTATACATCAATGTAGTCACTAAAAGACCATTATACACACTCAATCAAGCATCTCTGGATACATTCATATTTCGAGCAAAAATTCCCTGAACACCCAATAACTTGCATCCCGCAGATGCTCTTCTTTCAATCTCACAATCAATACATCCATCCCTCGAAAAGATACTACCCAAATATAAAAACTCATTCATTTGACCCAATCTTATACCATTCGCCGAAACATTGCAGTCAGTCACCAAATCACACTTTTCTAACACTAACACTTTACATTTATCAACATTTAAAAACAGATTTAAATCTTTTCCTACTTCATTTATACTTAGAATCATTCGTCTCAATTGCTCTTCAGAGTCACCCATAACAAAGCATCATCCGCATACTCTAATTCCGGCACAACACTACCACCAATATGTACACCATCCATCCCACTCAACGCCATTCGTAACAACACTTCCATGTACAAATTAAAGACAATCTTGTTTCACGCTAATATCTATACAAAACACTCAATCTACTAATAACTCTCACCGCAGCCTCTCTACCTTCATACAGTGCACGAATTGGCCCCAACAAGTTACCATTTATACCGTACTGTAGTCGTACATTCCATAATGTCTCGCGATGAACACTATGATATGCTTTTTTAATATCGAGAAAGCCACAGAACACCTTCATGTACCATTCAAACCAGGAGTCTTACAATTCTTCAGACGCATCAATGCAAAACTAACATCACTCTCAACTATTTCCCATTCATCACCACATACATTTTCTCTAACATTTTCACTACAACCATTCGATCTATTAATGCTACCTTATAAAGCCCTAAAGTACTCACACCATCTATTCCTAACATCTGATTCATTCCACAATAACTCACCATCCGCACTCTTAATCGCTTTCACTGTCCTTATATTGTCACCTCTGAATCTCTTCACGCTCAACCAAAACATTCATTTATTCCTATTAGTATCATAAGTCAATCTTCTACTCGTCAAATCATCAAAACGCGCGTTGCTTTCCCTCACTAATCTTTTAATTACATGTATCTAATCTCTTGTATTCCAGCAAGCATTAATCATGTAAACTTCCAGGCACATCTTTTACATTTAAAAATCGCAAATATGCTCTCTTTTTCACCTCAATCGCTTCTTTTACTTCTTCATTCTTTGGACAAGAGCCTAAACTACATTCACCACAAATCATAATCCCTCATAAATGGTTTCATTCTTTCATTAACAAGCACACCCACACCATGCGTCGCTTGTTAATTTTCAGCAACAACCGACCACAAGCAAAACATCCCATCCACCTCTTCCTCACTACATTCCTTCCTTTTAGTCTCACTGACACACAAAACACTAACATTATATGCTTAATCGAACCAATATTTTCTGCTTTAGTAGATAGAACGCTGGGCCAACTAAAGAAAGTATTAAATATTAATATAATTGTAGCAGCTTTAAAAGTGTTTCCATTTTTAGAAATAAAAAAGATGGACAATCATGAAGAATGTTAGAACATGTACACTTTTTTAGCAAAAAATTTTAGTTCAGCGATAAACTCATGGTCTTTCGATTTTCTAGCCTAATTCTAATAATAAGATATTATTTAATGTCGCGTATCATTTGCTAAAAAGTTTTATCTTCTGAAATGATGTTATGATAGGTAACTTATTCTGAATTGTAGTAGCTAACAAACTTGCCGGAAATTGTCAGGAATGTATAAATCAGAAATTATTTACTCAATTTAAAAAAAAAAAAACTTTAAATCAAACAGATGTTAATGTGCATATAAATCGTTGCTAGTATTATAGGAGAAATTAAAACTGATTCCATTTCGGATGCAATATAAATGTTGGTAGTAAATGAGGTTATGATATAAACAAAGATATGTAAAAATAAAGTATCCTCTTTCTGGTTATAAATTGTATTCCTCTATTTTAAAATACGTACTTACTGCATGTCATTGTTTAACAGATTGAACTTCCATAAATGAAATTAATTTTTATATTGTATTTGCGTCGTTTTCCCGAATCTTTTCGGAGCCCCTAAAATTAATTTGACTAAATAGATACAAATAAATAGATCATCACGCCTTCTACCCATTACTGGATGTGGCACTCTGCTGCAGCAGATCTCGTGAAGTGCGGTTACTAGCCATCAAATCACAGTCCCCATAGAAATTAGTGGAGGAGGAGCCACAGAGGTGGTTTGAACGTGGTTAAAATTGTTGTCGACTGTGGAAATCTAAACTGGGTTCTTAAATCCACAGAAGAAACTAGAGAAATGTAGTTATTTATTTAAATTATTGTACAACCTAAGATGGGCACTAGTGAATAAATAACGGCGAATAAAATAATAATAATTGATGAAATCTATTAAGTATTTACTTAAATTACGAATTAAATATTAATAATAATAATAGTAAAACAATTCAGAGTGAAACTAAGTGAATTAAAGTGCAGCAGTGAATTTAAGTGATGTGAAGTGATCTGTGAAAATAACTCAGAAAAAGTAAAGCTTAAAAAAATAAGTAAATAACCGAAATACTTCTTAGTGAATTTGTGACAACGCGTTAATTTGGAAGAAAAGGTACTGTAAACGAACCTGAGAAACAAAAGTTCAGGATTCAAATAATAAAATTAATAAATATATATATATATATATATATATATATATATAAGGTGGCTTAACACCCCAAGTGGGGTTGCGCCGCTCCTTTCGGAGCTATCTAGATCTATTTATTGGAGTAGATCAGTCTCCATTTCTTCTTCATTTCTGCTATATTATTTTTATTAAATCTCTCCACATCTTCCGGTCTCTTGTTTTATTCTTCCAATTATAGATTCCTGCCTTTTTTAAATCTTCTTCTACTTCCCGTAACCATGTCGATCTGGGTCTGCCTCTGCCCCGTCTTCCTCCTGGTTTCCATTCGACTATTGATTTTATTGCGTCCTTTTCTTCCGCTCTCCATACATGTCCAAGCCATCTGGCTCTCTGTTGCTTTACCTTCTTCACTATATCTTCTCCTCCCAATGCTTCCTCTATTTCATAGTTCATACGTTGTCTATATTCGTTTTCTGCTATCTTTATAGGACCTAGAATAGTTCTCATTATCTTCCTTTCCATTACTTTTAGATATATAGATATATATATATATATATATATATATATATATATATATATATATATATATATATATATATATATATATATATATATATATATATATAAATAAAAACAACAAGTTATATATAAAACCTCAGAAACCAAATATTTAGAAGTGGCTAACAAAAGTTTCAAGAAAAATTGGAAGATCTGTTAAACACAAAGAAGGAGAAAATGTATGTACTTGATTAGGCAAACTAGAAATTATAAACAAACAATCATCATCATGTCAATAAGGAATACTAAGAGAAAGAGAAAATTGATCATTAATAATAAATAACTAAATAAAGAAAAACGATTAACTTGGAAGTCAAGAACGTGGGAGAACAAGTATCATAATAGTTTAATGATTTTTCTAAATTATTATTCACAGAATTAGTGAAGTAATAAATGAATTACAAAACAGTGAATAATAATAATGATAATAAGAATAATAAAGTGAAATAATTTGATTCTGTTCAATTTACGTTATGTGGAAATAAGTTTTTAAAATAAATAAAGAATCAAAATACAAACGTTATGTAAAGTGAAGTTGCTAGTGATATAGTATAAAAAAAAAATTGTTAATATAAAAAGTATAATAAAAACAAAAAATAAATCTGTGATAAATCGATGAAATATAAAGAAAACTTATGAACTCTCAAGAAATAACTTATAGCTTCAACTGCTGACGGTCACTGGAATTCAACGAGAATATATATTTTTTATGAAACCAAGCGTCTATAATCACAATGACTTGCTTGTATTGTTCGGTTAACGAGCGGGAGGAGTCGGTACTTTATCAATATGGTATATGAATCCTTGTTTAGGACCGGTAGACTTTTTTGCAATAGCACAAGTCAAACAATGACTCATACATTTGCGTACACACTCAAACATTCATGGAAATCAGAACTTTAATTTTCTCATCTGTACTTATAACCTACATGATTCTGATTATCATAATAAAAGCAAGCAATATATATGACAGAATTGAAAAGAAAAGAAGGTGTAAAGTCTGCGTTCTGAAATTTTGTATTTTTTGGTAGTTTAACTCTGGATTTTATAGTTCAAAGTATAATCAAATTGTGCATAATTTAGTGCGGAATCTTAATCGAATAGTATATCCGGTGCTACTATTACAGTGATCGCAATATAAGTTTATTTGAGCAAATTGTTTTACTTAAACTTAAGTCAGCTGGTTTTTAACTAATTAATCAGCAAATTACAAGTCTGTTGGTCAACTGTAAATCTACCATCGCGTTAAACGTTTGCTCTAAGAATGTCAAATCTTTGTGGAATTTGTAAAATTGTATGTGACATCGCTACTTCTATCAAATGTTCTAATTGGAACATCGATTTTCATGCTAAGTACTTAGATTTTTCTCAAACTGACACACGTACTTTGCGTTTCAAAAAGAACCTTAAACTCTTCTGCAATGCATGTAATAGTTTACCAATTATCGCTGATCCTGCCAAAGTTTCTGTCGATGTTGCAGAGCTTAAAAATATGATTGCATCTTTGCAAGCGGGAATTGTTGGTTTGAAGGAACACTTGACAGCAAGCGAACCGTCTAAACTTCAGAAATGTACAGAATTCGAAGATATTATTGTTGAAATAAATAACCGCAAAGAGCGCGAACTCAATGTTTTAATTTTTGGGTTACCTGAAATATCCACTGGTACAGTTACTGATACTGCTACTGTTTGTGAAATACTATCCATTGTTCTTCCAAATATAACGACAAATGATTATAGTTTTACTCGTCTAGGAAAAAAGGTAGAAAATACTACAAAATCTAGGCCTGTAAAACTAATTTTTAATAATACTGATACTATTAATTAACTATTTAAGAATATTAAAAATTAAAACAAAGTGTTAAATATAATAAACTTATCTTCTGCAGTGATAAAACGCCAAAACAACGTGAACACTATTTATTGTTGCGAAAGGAGCTCGCTAAACTAAAAGCCGAAGGTAATAAGGATTTAATAATTAAATACGTAAATGGTGTTCCTCGAATAGTGAAAGCAAAAAACTAAATCAGAATCAGTACAACTATGAAGTGTCCGTTTACTCTCAAAACGTACCCGGGCTTAATACGAAACTATCAGATCTTAATTTGAATGTGTCTATCTCTAATTTTGACTTTATTGTTTTTACTGAAACGTGGTAACGGTCAATGTATACCGAGCTGTTCGACCGCCGCTATTTGACGTTTCGCAGCAACAGAGACCACACAGCGATCGGTAAGAAGAGGGACGGAGGAGTTTTAATTGCAGCCAAATCTGAGTACAGTCCGTCAGTCTGCAACATGTCATGTAGCGCATCAAATATTGAACTTATCTGTGTCAAATTTACCAAAAATAATAGTACTTTGTATTTAATTTCTATATATGTTCCCCCAATTGCTAATTCTACGGCGTATGAGTATTTATTTGACACAATTAACTCATTACCATTTGTATATGACTCTAAAATTCTTATTATAGGTGTAAATTCCATCAACTTGTAAACATGAATCAATATAATTGTATTTTCAACAGCAACGGTCGGCTTCTTGATATTGTCGTGAGCAATTTTTACTGTACTGTACAACACTGTTCTGATCTTTTACTTTCAGAAGACAATCATCACCCCGCCTTGTTAGTTGAATTTTCATTGCTTGTGTAACAAGTCAAAGTCAGCACATAATTAGTGAATACGATTGACTAAATTAGGTTATGTTGTAATGAGGTCAGGTATTCAAAATAATATTGTTTGATGTAAGTAGCTAACTATTTGCTGACTCAGTACATTGTAATTAGATATATAGTAGCGTAAGGTTAGTATTCATTTAGAGTAGAGTAAGAGTAGAGTAGACGGTAGAGTTCAGCATGAACCCAACAACATCAACCATATAGTCAGTAGGAACTCAGCGACATCACCACGTAAGTAATTTCAACAACAACCCTAGTTGTATTCTCTCTGATACAAATTGGTGGCAACGGTAAAGGAAATTTTGTCAGATCAGAGTGACCAATCGTTTTTGTTTCACTTCCGAAATTCCACTAATATGATAAAATACGTTTGTCCGCCGCCTGTCATTTGGCGTGGTAGTAATACATTGTTGCGTTCCAAGCCTATCAGACTGCCGGCTGTCTTATGTGCAGACTTCAATAAGGATCAAAAACCGTTTCTTAAAAAGCAAAGAAGTCACAACTTTCTGCGCAATATGCGAAAATAAACTTTTTTTTGTGTATTGAGTGTTTTTTTTTTTTTTATTTGATTTATTTATGGGTCTTTCAACATCGTTGTTATTTGGACCCCGGTACATTTCGATACATAAAATTTTTATTTGGTTGACAATTTCTAAGGTGTACGTTTATACATTGTCTATTAGTTGTGCGTCTTTCAGGTAGTTGATGGTATTCTTGATGTGGTTGTTGTTGGCTAGGGCATCGGCGATGTTTGGTGGTATCTTGTGTCGGTTTCTTTCCTGGTCATATTTATGGCAAGATTCTATCAGATGCTTCACAGTTAGTGTGGTGTTGCAAGTGTCGCACTGAATTGGGTTGGTTTTTGTGAATAGGTGACTATGTGTTAGTTTGGTATGGCCTATTCTTAATCTAGTTATACAGATTTGTTCTTTCCTATTTTTCAGTACTTTCCATGCTCTTGTGTCATCTTTGATTTGTCTTAACTTGTTGTTTGTTATTTGTTGCCATTTACTATTCCACACATCTCTTGCTTTTTGCTTTATTTGGGCTTTTAATTCTTCTTTGTTGATTGTGGTTTTGGTCATTTCATTTAGTGTAGTGGCTTCCTTTGCATTGGCATCTGCTGTCTCATTCCCAGGGATGCCGACGTGGGATGGTACCCATAGGAAAACAATGTTGTTGTTTAGGGATGACAAAAACTGCAATTTGTGTCGTATATTATGGATAATAGGGTGGGTGGGGTATATTTGTTGTAAGTTTGTTATTGAGCTGAGTGAATCTGTGCATATGATGTGACGTGTGCGGGAATGTTTTTCTATGACGTACGATAAAGCGGAATTGAGAGCGAAGAGTTCTGCGTTGATGATGTTTGTATGGTTTGGTAATCTGTATTTGTAGATATTTTCTTCTGTCACTACTGCTGCCCCAACATTGTTCTCAGTGACTGATGCATCCGTATAAATGATTTTATGCTGTTTATATTCTTCTCGTACCTCGTTAAATAGTTGTTTGTATACCTCTGCATTTGTGCTCTCTTTTGGGAATTTTGATAGGTTTGTGTTGAAAGTATGCTTCATTTGGTGCCAAGTTGGGGTTTCAGGGTAACTTTGGGTTGGAATATCGGGCAGAGTGATATTTAATTGTTTGATAATTTTGCTAATGTGTTGTTGCAAAGGAGTTTGAGTAGATTCTGGACTGGTGACTTGTGAGATGCATTTGAGTGTGGGGTGGGATTTTTCGTGCATTATATTGGTTAAATAGTTTAGTGTTAGTTGGGCTCGTCGTGTTTCCAGGGGTATCTCTCCCGCTTCCACTAAGATGCTCAGTGTAGGGCTCGTTCTGAATGCACCTGTTATTATTCTTAAGGCTGTTGTTTGTATTGTGTCGATGAGTTTTAAATGTGTCTTCTTTGCAATTCCGTATACTATGCTCCCATAGTCTATTTTTGATTGAATTACAGTTTTGTAGATGTTCATGAGTATGTTTCTGTCTGCGCCCCATTCATGGTTTGCGAGTGTTTTTATTATATTTAGTCGTCTGTTGCATTCTGTTTTTAATTCGATTATGTGTTGTTTCCATGTTAGTTTTTTGTCTATAATCATTCCTAGGAATTTAACTTTTTCTTTATAGTTTATTATTGTGTTATGTATTTTGAGTTCTGGGCTGTATTTTATTTTCCGAAGTCTAGTGAAGTGTATTGCCTGTGTTTTCTCTGGTGCGAATTTAAAACCAGTTTTTGATGACCATTCTTCTAATTTGTTAATGGTGTTTTGCAGGTTTGATTTCACGTTGTCTAGATTTTTGCCTCTGCATATAATTATTAGGTCGTCTGCAAATAGTAGAGCTTTAGTTGGGAGTTCTATGGAGTCTTTAATGTTGTTCATTGCAAGCAGGAAAAGTGTGACTGAGAGTACTGCTCCTTGTGGAAGTCCATTTTGTTGTTTTCTTGTTTGTGATAAGTGTTTAATATTGAATGTTCTATCCGATAAGAAGTTTTTTATGAAATTATATGCATTTCCAATGATTCCTGCTTTTTTTAGTGAATTTAAGGTAAGTTGTCTCCATACTGTGTCGTATGCCTTTTGGATGTCGAAAAGTACTGCTATTAAGTGCTGTTTATTTTGGAACGATTTTTGGGCCTCCGATGTTAGGTGTAGTATGTGGTCAATTGTTGTTCTTCCGTGTCGAAAACCGCATTGTGTGTTCATTAGCAAGTTATTTTTTTCCAGGAACCATATCAACCTTTTGTTTATGATTTTCTCCATTAATTTACATAGGCTGTTTGATAGGGCAATTGGACGGTAGTTGGTGGGATCTGTTATGTTTTTTCTTGGTTTTGGTATTGGAATAATGGTTACATTTTTCCATTGGGATGGGAATGTGTTACTAGACCAGATGTGGTTATAAATTTTTAGGATAAGCAGGTGGATATTATCCGGAGAGTTTTTTATTAGTTCAAAGGGTATGTTGTCGGGGCCAGGGCTACTCTTGTTCTTTAGTTCCGATATTGCTGTTTTTAGTTCTATTTCCGAGATGGGGTCATTTACGGGCGTATTGGTGTGTAGTGTAGTGTTCTGCTCTGTTTCGGCTTCGATTTTTTCCTTGTACTCTCTAAATTCTTCACTGTAATAGGCGTCACTAGTGTGTCCTTCGAAGGTATCAGCTAGTGTGTTTGCAATATCTTGAGGTTCTGTGTATGTATTGTTTTGTTTTTTTAGTATTGTTATGGTTGGTATAGTGTTTTTTCCTCTAATTTTTCTAATATTATACCAAACGGAGCTAATTGGTGTTGATGTGTTGATTTCTGAAACGAATTTCCTCCAAGATTGCTTTTTACTGTTCTTGATAGTGCGACGTGAGATTGCTCTTGCTTTCTTGAAGTTTATTAGGTTTTCTAGAGTTTTGCTTGTTTTGTATACGTATAATGCCTTTTTACTCTCTTTTATTGTCTTTTTACATTCATCGTTAAACCATGGTACTTTTCTGTTGGAATTTGTATTTTTGTAACCTATGGCTTCTGTTGCTGCGGTTGTGATATTTTCAGTGAGAGTTTGTATTGCCGAATCTATGCTGTTGTTGTCCCATGTTGTGTCTGTATTTTCCAAGAGGGATTTAAAGAGCGTCCAATTAGCTTTTTGTAGATTCCATTTTTTTGTTGTTTTTGGGGTTGCTTGTTGAGTTATTTTATTTACGTGTGTTATCAGTATTGGATAGTGGTCGCTTCCATGTAAATAATCAATAGTTTGCCATGCAAAATTTGAGGCTAGAATAGGGTCTACAAAAGTAAGATCTATAATGGATTCTGTGCCTGATCTTGAACAGAAGTGTGTTTGGCTTCCATCATTTAAGATAGTAAGATTATCCATAACTTGCTCTACGACTTTCCCTCTGTTATTTTCATAGCTGGATCCCCAGCTATTGCTATGTGCATTAAAGTCACCCAGAATTAGTCTAGGTTGTGGTAGTTGTTGTATGAGTTGGTCTAGAGTGTTTACATCTGGGTTTATATTTGGAGGTATATATATATAGAGCAGATGGTTAATTTTTGGGGATACTCTGTCTTTATTGCTATTGCTTCTAGTTCGGTATTTAGGTTTATTTGTTTGGCTTGAACTGAATTTTTTATATATTCTTGTATATTTTATAATTCCTCAGTGTTGTTTTTTGGTTTGGTTTGAATTTTGTTTCTTGAACGCAAATAAATTCTGGTTGGTGTTTATTAATCAATAATTGAATGTTTTCTAAGTGGGCATAGAACCCGTTAGGGTTCCATTGTATTATAGACATTTTGTATTTATATTTTATTTATGTTTTCAAGAGATTTTGTTTTCTGTTCGTTACTTTTCCTTAGTCGTTTTGCTATCTGTTCTTTAATTTTCCCTTGTATTCGGGTGAATTTTCTTTTCATTGTGGAGTCTGTTAGTAGTGAGTATAGATCTTGTAGCATTTTAAGGATATTTTTTGGGTCATCTGTATATACTTCTGCAATATTCAGTTGGTCGTTTGAGCCATGTACATTTTCGAGAAAATCTCGTAGTTGGTCGTAATTTAGGGCATATTTCTTTGGGTTGTTTTCAATTTCATTTTTTATGGGTTCCAACGAGTTTTTTATTATGGTTTCAGTGTTTTCTTTAGGTTGTTCTTGTTTCTTTGGTTTTTTGTTAGAGTTATTTTTATTTTTTTGGCTATCCGTGATTTTTCCTGGATCTGATATTGTGTCTATATTTGTCGTTTGGGTGAGGTTTATTACATATTCTGTATCAGTGTTTTCAGTTGTTTCTGAATATGGTCTTTTGTTGGTTGTTATTTTTTCTGGAATTTCTGTTGTTTGCATTTCTATTTGGTCTTGGTCTTCTAGATTGGTAGTTTCGGTGATTGTTTCTTCCGTGTTTGTGTTATGCGGATTTTTTTGTGTATTTGTTTCTCTGTTATTTGTTGTATTTTGTTGGCATTGTTTAGAGTTGTGTCCAGTTTTTTTACAGATGAAGCAGGTTGTTGTGTCATCTGTTATGAAGATACGATATGTTATTTCATCGTGGTCTACTGTCAGTGTGTTTGGTAATGGGTTTTTCTCATCGGGGATTATATATAACTGTCTTCTGAAGCTCTTGACATGTGAGTATTCATTTTCTGGCATTCCTACACGAAGGAAAGAGATTGGGGATACCATTTTTATTTGTTTTTCATTGAAGATGTTTTCCAGTATTCTGTGTGGAATTGTCGGGCTTACGTTGGAGCGGATTATTCGTTTTGCAGGTGTTACTAATTTCCGAATGTTTATTTCATGATCTAGGATTTTTACGCTGGGGTGGTTTTCTATTAGATTGTCTACTATTCGTGCGTTTTGTAAATATATGCAAATGCGGTTGT
The DNA here is from genome assembly GCA_911728475.2 of Pterostichus madidus. Lineage (NCBI taxonomy): Eukaryota > Metazoa > Arthropoda > Insecta > Coleoptera > Carabidae > Pterostichus > Pterostichus madidus. The sequence continues at coordinate 29,287,686 of OU452304.1, read as the reverse complement.
TTGAAATATGTGATGCAAATAGTACATTATTTGGTTCTACAATTGTGCCGATACTTAGTACGTAGTCTCGTATTTTAAGTCCTTCTACTGCTTGTAGTATTATGGCTTGGTTTTTATTGGGAAATACATCATTTTCTCTCCTTGCTACGTTAGCGAAGGTTTTATTTAGCTGATTTAGATTTTGCATTTTGTTTTGTAGTATACAACGACCCCTGTAGTCAGAAGTCTTTGCTTGTTTTAGTTGGTTAGTTAGTTAATTTATATTGGTTAATTTGTTTAGGTTTTGGCTTTTGTTTGGTAGATGGAGTAGCTGTTGATGTTTGAAGTGTTGGTGGTGATATGTTCGGGTATGAGGTTGAGGTTATGATTTTATTTATAATCAAGGACAGGAAGGGCATCTTTGGGGACCCCCAAAGGGTTTTGATAAAGAGCACACTACCTTAGTTGGTGTTTGGTTCGTCCTGGGGTTGAACTCGTTGTTGGTACGTTAAATAAACGGTTTTTATCACTCGCGAAAATAGCACGTCTGTTTACACTAACAATCAAGGCCGACCATATCTGAGTGTTTTAACACACATACTAATAATTGAGTTTTTTAAAGTATATGTAATTTTATTTTTTTTATAATAAAACTATATTATGTTCCGCTTCTTATTGAATAAATGCGACTTTTCTTTATATCTTTGTGTATTTATTACGAATAAATAGAGTTGTAAATAAAATAAATTAAATTATATTTTTTAAGCCTAAATGTGGACATATGCTCTGAAGTTTTTGTAGTTAAATAAATTCCATTCGTGGGACGCAGGCACAGAATTTGAAGTCTTTCTGACGACGCACAAAAATTCTGTGATGTATAACGTAATATAGGAAAAATGACAGCCGGCGGAAAATGTGGCGTGGTGTAAATAATTCAAAATGACCGCCGGCGGTACAAACTGCGTGTTAGCAATAATGTATTAAAATATGCTCTGGCGGTTAACGTGTTAATATATTCAAATCTCCTAATACATTACTTTAATATATACACTAGTTTTAAAATGACTTGATAAAGTAATCCGTTTTCTGTACCAACAACCACAATTAATAAATATAAAAAATTCTACTATAAACAGAATTATAGTTAATTATAATAGAAGATTTGAACATATCGATTGCTTATATCTTTCAATTTACATTTTTAAGTTTTGTACTTGTTTTGTAATACTACTTGCGTACCCGTTTTTGGTCTTGTTAACTGGGGGTTCTCCAAGGAATAAATAAATAAATAACTACAGACAGAGAAGAAAAGAAGCGAAAATCGTAAAGGAAAAAAATATATATTTCTCCTGTACGTAACGAAATTCTTAATTTTATTCTAGGAGTAAAAATAATATAATCCGAATATAAAATCAGGTTAATAGCGTTAGTTTTTGTTCTGAATTAAGACTTTATGTTGAATTTATCTGTAAACAGTTTGAATTAAATATATGGACCGTTTATTCTGAAAGTGGTGTAAGTCCATTTAAAAAAAAAGAGATATCACGTTATTTATGCTTAATTTAGTGTAAACTTTTTATTTATAACTAGTTAGTATTTAATTTTTTAAAAAATGTCCATGCTTTGTTTAATTTAAAATTGGCCACTAAAAGAAATTGCGTAACCATTCATTATGAAAGTGGTGTAAGTCCAATTTCCATAGACAGGTAGCAGGGTCAGTGGTTTGTTGGTTTACCTATGTTTAATTTCACATGTCGAGAGTTACTATTTTAGGTTACCTATTTTATTTTCCTCTTAAAATGGATAATTTCATATTAACATCAGAAAGTGATATAGGTAACAAGAAATGTTAAATCAATATTATTTTATAAAATTTGAATATTAAATGGATTACAGGCTTACCATGGTTAATAAAATTACAAAAATTTAAACAATTTTCAATTTAATTTTATTATTCGAGCAGCGACGTTTCGGCGCAAATTTTTGGAAATTTAAAGAATTAATCGTTACATTTTCAAAATTAAGTAACAACAGTAAAAATAAAACCATAGTTTAAATATACTGTTGTTATTTAAATATAAAAAATTTAAGATTATTATATATTGTGAATTTCAATGTATATAAAGTCATGAGTGTAGGACGAGAAAAAATGGATTAAATCAGTGTTGAGTTTAAAGATTGGTTTATATTTCGATATTGGTTAATACCATCTTCAGCTATAATAATAATAAACACGAATAGTACAAAGTTGTGTACAAAAGTAAAATAATACATTAAACCATTTTTACAATTTTGAAAGTGGTATAAGTCCATTTGCAGCCCGTAAATATACATTATTTTAGTTAAATTCGCCTATAATAAATTTATATAATTAAATTACATATTGATAAATCAGTAGGAAAATTGCCAGACTTGATATATTTAACCTATATTTTTTTATTGACAAATATGCTAACCATTAATTTTCTCAGAACAAGAGAAAATGGACTTATACCACTTTCAAAATAAACGGTCCATATCACTTACGTTCATACATAGCCAAACCAAACGCATCAGTCATCAAATATTGACGACCTAACCCTATTATCAGTTAATTTGTAACAAACAAATTCTACGGTTACAAAAAAAATTCATTTGAACAACGAAAGAATATTACAGAAATTTAGTTACAGTTTATTGTAAACGGAGTACTGGCCGAGTCTGGGAATATAGTGTGGTCAATGATCTAACTCTAAGGTAAAATTTGAGATGAGAGTGAGAATTATTAGTATTGAAATTTGAAATTCTCTGAAAACCTACGTACACACAGGGCGATGAATTGATTTATACAATATAAGAAATACCATGTTATTTTTTCCTTATAGAGATATGTCGTTCCTTATTGATTTTAGAGCAAAATGCGTCAAATAAGTCTTACTTATATACTCGTAATTGAATTGTGCGTTTAAGTTTCATATTTTATTTTACACCTTTTGCAGCATATAAAATTAGGTTTAATATTTCGTATAGAAACTTATTTGTAGTAATAACGATGAAAATTAAACAAAATTAAAAAAGTGTAACTATTTTCAATAGTTTGACAGTTCGCGCAAGTATTTTTGTACCCATTATTACACAGTGTTGCTTTATTAAGGAATACTTCTTAAAAATGTGTAATAATAATATAATAAATCTTTTGCAGTCTGTCAAACTATTGAAAATCGTTTAGAATTTTCTTTTAAATTTGTTTAAATTTCACGGCTATCACTACAAGACAGCAGTTTTATAAAATTTTAAACATGATTTTATCTGTTAAAAAGGGCATAAAATAAAATATAATTATCTACAAGATTTATTTGAAACATTTTGCTGTAAAATAAATATACCTATATGAAAAAAATTACATTGTATTTTGTATATTATATAAATGAATTAAAAACCCGGTAGTATAACTAAATTAACCAATGTAAAATGCAAATTGAATTTTTTTGTGAAGTACCAATAAAGAATAAAGTCAACGATTATACTACAAAGTAAGTAATATAAATCTTTTTCAGAAAACATACTGGTCATAGTCAACGGTATATGAAAATAATAAAGTAATTCAACTTTAATACATATTACACACAAATATTGAAATATTAAGATTATTAAAAAGTTGCTTTTATAGAACCAGTAAAATATGAAATTATATCGTATGTGCTTTATCAAAGTACAACGGAAATTTATTACATAGAATATTTACCACATTTCATACAAAGTGCAAACAAATAAAACGTTTTGAACTCTGTCCCATTCACCACAGTAAAGTGGAGCAAAATATTTCAAATGCACCTCATGAATTTCAATATGAAAATAAATAAACCTTAATATTACATGAGCGCTTCTGTAAAGATTTGGTTCAAATGGCTAGCATAGGCTTCCGATGTAGACATGTAATATAGTACACTGCAAATGATCAATATGGAATAGATGCATGAGTTATCAAGATACTGCGAAAAAAGTTATAGGTAAAAAACGAAATTGGAAAATTTTCCATTTTTGCTTATATCTAGTCACCTATGCATTTCTGTAGAAGAATAAAAATTTGAATTGACTGGTCACCTGATGAGGCAACTTTTGTCGAGTTTAACCATTCATATCTAATATCAACTATATTTTTAATGATTATACGTTTTACATAAATAATAATGTGAGGTATCAAGTCGGCCTGTGGATCCTGAGAACCATGGTGCGATTCACATAGGCGACAAACAATTTTCACCATTCTAAAACTTCCCCACCATTAAAATCTTTGGAGGCCGTGATTTGACAGCTGGTAACCGCACTTCACGCGCAAAATATAAAAAATTATATCACTTACCGAGATCTGCTTCGACAGAGTGCCACATCTTGTAATGGGTAGAAGGCGTGATGATGATGATATATATATATATATATATATATATATATATATATATATATATATATATATATATATATATATATATATATATATATATATATATGTGTGTGTGTATACCTATATACACACATTATAAGGGAATAAAATGATATATTTCTATTATTTAAACTAAAAGTTTGAATCCGGGCCCTAAAATATTTGGGCCCTAGGCTATTGCCTGAAAAGTGCTCTTTATTAATCTTTCTTTCTCGTTTTGCTATCCCTTTCCCACTCTCTTTCTATTTCTTACTTATTTGTATATATATATATATATATATATATATATATATATATATATATATATATATATATATAGCATGCTCGCATATTTGAGCGTGCGGTTGGAGAGCAAGAGGGGTATATTCTAGAAATCTTCGGACGACAGTATAAAAAGCGGTTGCGAACGGCTCGAGTTCAGTTGACAGTTGACTGCGAACGCGTAACATAAATGTCGTGAAATAAATAACAGCTCTAGTGTACGTAATATAAATAGTAGTTTTAGTAAACGTTATATAAATAATATTAGTGTCTGTATATTTATTAGTAGTGTTTATGTTTTATTGTGGTGTTAATTAATTTTAAATAAGTTTCTTTCATTTTTATTTTTATTTCATTAAATAAATACTTTTATTTTCGTTTAAGATAGTTGTGAGTTATGTCTGTGCCTTAAAAATTCTACACACTTCCAGAAAGACGAAAAACGTTACAATTGATATCAGGTGTGGGGTCAATGAATAGTGAAGTGTGTAGTAAGAAATAAA
>OU452304.1:29030023-29277523 GCA_911728475.2 Pterostichus madidus | reverse complement strand
TGTACTACATATTTTTTTTACCTAATATAAACTAACTTAAGCATTCATCTTACAACGGAAAGTACAGTAATTTCTGCTGACACTTCACAATATCAGGGTAAGAATGCTAAAATAGGAGATACAGCCGTACATAATTCGCACGAGCGCGTAAGCGCGATTGTCATCATTCGTACGAGGATATAATAACAGTTCACAGACGTGTGAAATACTGTACAACATTTTGTCTTACAATAGCGGGTTTTTTACAACAAAGTCAGCAAAAAGTTCAAACTAAATTGAATGGAAATTTTGTCAAAAATGTGAAATGTCACTGTTGTCAAACTTTTGCAATAGCATAAATTGTTAGTTTATTATGGTTGTCATTGATTTCATCATTTTACTCATTTGTAAATAATTGCTCATTTTCGTAACTGAAAACAATTCTATAATGTAACTCAAAATTCGCTATGGAAGATAATAGCAGATTTTTTAGCGAGTAAAGAAAAGTGGTAGTTTTCTAGCAAGTGTAAAAGTTGAATGAACGAGGGAGCGAATGCATTAATTGAATACAAGCTTGAACATGCTATGTTTTGTGTGTCACGGAAAACCTAAAATTCAAGTAATTTAAGATCAGTTTTGAAATTCGTCACAGTTGTATCTTTGCGGAAACACAGAAACAACAACATGTATAGTAAAATGTAAACAAACAAAATAATAGTCTAAAATAAGTACGGTGTTGGTTGTTATTGAGTAAAGTGTTGCTATTGAGGAAAATCGCATATTCCTATGTTGATTCGTAACTAAGAAAATGGCACATAAAAAATATGTTGTTTTGTATTATTGTTTCTATTGTGTTAGAAAAAGTATGTAATAAGAATCAGAATTGTTTTGCATTTCAATTCTTAAGACATAAATGTAGCTACAATTAATAATGTTTGACATATTTTTACTAAAGCACAAAATAGCAGTGAGTCCAAATGTAAAATACAAAATATAAAAAAAAATCTGTAGTGTACTATTTGACAAATTATAACACCATACAATCACACAATCTACCATATACACGTAGCAAAAACTACATTTACTTTATAATTTTTGTCTTTTTGGTATCTTTTATCTTTGAAATAAATATTAGGGGCAGTTAACTAAAACCCAAATTTAGGCCCTTAAAAATGTTGAAAATAGACATGCAAATATGCCTTTTTAAACTCACAAAATAGGCGTTTTAATTTTACTGGCCTACAAATTAAGATAATTAAATTATAGCTATACACATGTAATGTTATTAAAATGTGCGAAAACTTATTTTTAATGGATTACATTCTTTAATTTTCTTTCTCAAATTTCCAATTAAATAATAATAGCTAAATACAAATTAGCTAAAAGGTTGTAATATAGAAAATTCATATAGGTACCAAAACCAAGAGGCTTTTCTTCTGTGTCCAGTACTTATTTTGTCACATTTCTACAATAAATTTTTATTATTAATCTGTTGTAAAACTATAAAATGAATAGCCACATAATTTTAAATCAGACACAATATTTAAAAGAAAAAGGATGGATTTTATTCCGACATATTATGCCTCAGTGTGGTTTCAGCCAATAGATAAACATACGAGTACGATATATTAATCACTAAAAACAGTTTATATCTATATACCGAAAAGTATGAAGCAGTCATATCGTAAGTTTTTGTTTAGAAATTGTCAAAAGCACGCCGAAATAATTCAATAATAGCATATAAACAAAAATATTACAAAAGACAAAATGTCTATTGCGATGTGGAATTGAGTCTTAATAAATAAGAAAAAATAGGAAAAAATTATCCATCACTTGTCTCGTAATTCCACAGAGGTTTTACAGCACGTTTGCATCAACTTCTCAGGTCATCAACAAACGGCTGGTCAGTTCAGCTTTAACCATAGACGCGTTTTGTCCTTCCGGACTCATCAGTATGGTGCGATCATTTATCCAACTAGATAAACTAGGAAATAGTGGATTGTGATACCGACTTAGCTGAACTGACTGATGTTAACCTATCTACAACGGTAACATGACATGAGAGCTATGGAGCCACTCGTGGTGCCATCTACCGACAAAATCGCAAACTGCTTGACAGCTATTGAAATAAAACAAAAGACAAAATGTCTATTGCGATGTGGAATCGAGTCTTAATAAATAAGAAAAAATAGGAAAAAATTTTCCATCACTTGTCTCGTAATTCCACAGATTGTTGTAGATAGGTTAACATCAGTCAGTTCAGCTAAGTCGGTATCACAATCCACTATTTCCTAGTTGATCTAGTTGGATAAATGATCGCACCATACTGATGAGTCTATAAGGACGAAACGCGTCTATGGTTAAAGCTGAACTGACCAGCCGTTTGTTGATGACTTGAGAAGTTGATGCAAACGTGCTGTAAAACCTCGGTGGTATTATGAGACAAGTGATGGAAATTTTTTTCCTATTTTTTTTTATTTATTAAGACTCAATTTCGCATCGCAATAGACATTTTGTCTTTTGTTTTATTTCAATAGCTGTCAAGCAGTTTGCGATTTTGTCGGTAGATGGCACCACACGTGGCTCCATAGCTCTCATGTCATGTTACCGGTGTAGATAGGTTAACATCAGTCAGTTCAGCTAAGTCGGTATCACAATCCACTATTTCCTAGTTGATCTAGTTGGATAAATGATCGCACCATACTGATGAGTCCGGAAGGACGAAACGCGTCTATGGTTAAAGCTGAACTGACCAGCCGTTTGTTGATGACCTGAGAAGTTGATGCAAACGTGCTGTAAAACCTCTGTGGAATTACGAGACAAGTGATGGAAAATTTTTTCCTATTTTTTCTTATTTATTAAAAATATTACCCTCTCATTAACTATTTTGAAAAAAATGAGCAAATGGGGCATTTAAAATGAAAAAATTAAGGGAAAAAATATAAACACTGGATATTCGACAAATAGGAACATAAGAAAAATAAAGTATGGTTTATATACAATAAAATTTGATAATGCTATGCTTGCAATTAATAATAGAAATAGGCTTTTGCACGGAATCCGGGCTTTAGTGATAACAATTAACTCAATTTATTAAGCGTTAGGTGTTACTGGTGTTAGGTAATAAGTTATGGACCGAAGGACCTGACCACAGACACAATTTTCGCGCAAAATGGTTTCATGACTGATAATTACAATGCAGTCCTGTAATTACAAATTGTAGTTAGTTAATTCGCATGACATCTAAATAATGATTCCTTCCAACAATCTCTCTTTAATTTTTTCATTCTCAACATGGAACGAATGAACGACATTTTTCCGCGGGAGATCTTGTAACGCAGGACCAAGATTGCTGCGTTTCTCAACAATGCCAAATAAAAACGCCCACCGAAGAAATGACAACGCTCGAACTGGGAACACTAGCATTCTGAATGTTCTGAACGGCTCCAGGATAAATATGCCACTAAATACAACAGTTAAGATTGGAGTAAGAAAAGTTAAAAAGTTTCCACAGTAATAAACGAGATAATTTTAAGGACTTCAATTATGAAAGTTAAGAAGAATTAATTTTCTGGAGAAAATGATTCAGGAAGAAAATGAAAGCGAATTACTTTCAAAAATTTTGATTCTTACTATCCCAAGAACGATCTTTCAGCAGCGAATGGAAAATTAATACTGCTGTCCAAATGAAAACTAGTTAGATATTAATAGGTAAGTAATTAACGTTTTGATAAAATCGCACATGCTCGTAACTGTTTAAATTTAATAAGACTAAAATTAAATATTAAATACGACTGCACGTATTAGAGACTATGTGTGCGCGTGTGTATATGTGTTTTAGAATTTTTAGGCTGATTATTAATGGACATATTCTCTGACTGAATCTGCTAATTTTTAACGTCCGTTAAAAATGTCATCCAACAATAATAGACTCAGTGGCATCTAGTCGAACTGTTGATTTGAGAACTCGGATTCGATTCACACAGCCGGCAAACAATTTTTCCCACATTAATATTACCTCTGTATCACCTCCACCACTAACATCTTTGGGGGCCGTGATTTGTTGGATGGGAACCGTACTTCACGCCTATAAATGTATTATTTACCGAGATTTGCTACGGCATAGTGCCTTACCCATTGAAAGGTAAAAATTCATGATGATATATTTATCTATATTTATTTTTAGTTCAGATTATTTAGGAATTTGTTTGAGGTTTTTATTGCTCAAAATGTTTTGAACTAAGGTGATATGTATGCTGGGTCGTATGTTGTTTTTCCACATTCATGTATTCATAGCACAATAAACCATTTCAAACTGTTGCAAATTGCAGTTCTTTTTTCTAATTTAATGATTTTAATGTTCGAATTCAGGATCTTGGCTAGCGAGTGTTCATCTCAGGACACGGACGGCAATCAAGGGAAGCAGCCGGATTAATAGTTTTTAAATTGTTTTACATACGTGTGTTAAAAAGATAAATATCTGCAAATTTGTATAAATATTGCTTTTTATGACATTTAAAACTAAATATGTTGACCAACAATAATTCAGAAAAAAATCTAAAGATTATCCGGTAAAAGGAGTGGTATTTAAGAATTAGAAAAAGGAGACAATGTCATGTTGCCCAGTGTTTTTATGTAACCAATAGAACTTTTCTACCAAGACCTATGACTTAACAAACACGACGAACACAACCCGTGTCTACCCAAACTATTATAAAAAATTACAATATTGAGGAACATGAAGACAAAAAATTTAATGAACTAGACGAATCAGTTGAGGAAATAGAGCAGAAAGAATCTATTGTAGAAATAGAATCGGAGGACAGCACGAATACCTAATGTCCTCAATAACTCAAAAAATACCTGTTCTCAGACATTATATTGTTTGACACTGATTCATCTATAAATTTTATCGATCCAAATTTAGTAGAAAAATTCAATTTAAAGACATACAAAACTTTGCCAAGGTAACAAAACTATTTACAGCAAGAATAAAAAATGTAGCAAAAAATAGATATTTACGACGAAAACTATCGAAAATGTTTTGAAAAATGCAAAACAATTCTTGCCAAATTCCCATTTTCGAGTATCCAAATTTTGATAAAGAATTAAATTCTTACCTGGTGCATCCGATTTTTGCCGCAAAAAAATGAGTCATTAAAAGAAATGCCCATTGCATACTGTTCAAAAACATTAAATAGCGCGGAACTAAATTATAGTACAATTGAAAGAGAATTATTAGCAATCGTTCAAGCCATAAATAGTTTTAGACCCTATCTGTATGACATAATATTCTTAATAAAAACTGACCACCGACCCTTAGTCCGGTTATTCAAAATTAATGCGATGGAAGATTGAAGTTAATGAATATAACTTCGAAGTCAATTACCTTCAAGGAAGATTAAATATTATAGCTAATAATTTATCAAGACGAAAACCAAAAACTTCAATTACATTTAAAGAGGGAGACGTAACATACTAATATTTTTGCACATTATATTTCGAATGATTTAGCTTCTGATAAAGGCTTGACAGAACAAATAAACGAAAAAATTAATAATAGAAATATTTGTAAACCTCAAACCATTCATAACAAAGATAAAATGTGATGATACGCATCTATATAATATTTATTTCGATTGTTTATTGCTCCACAACGTTCCGGCCAGAGCTATGAATTAGATTTTTTTCATTATAACATAATATGTATGAATGTATATTATCTTTTGCTCATTCGTTTCTTGTGAAACACTAGGTACTTGAGTTTACAACATCTGATGAACCGGCCGATCGACGAACAATAAATAAAACAAATCTGAAGTAGTTTTCAACATGAAAATAGGGGCGAATCATCTATTTATGAAAATTATTACCAAATACGGAATCAACTATATTTACAAACTAGTGAACTGCAATAATTAATCATTGTAATAACAAGTCCGGCAGCACAAGTACGGTGATGTGGAAACGGCTACGGCATTCGAATCCGAAGATCCTGAGTTCTAATCCAAAGCAAGCTAAATATACAGGCACTACCAAACTACTATTCTGCAAATGTACCCAGTACTGTAATTGGGATGAAGTTTCTGTTGTACAGAGTAGAATAAGTAAATAAGTTAGTCAATAAAATTAGTAAAACAATAATAATTATGTGGAGTTAAGTGATTTCGTGTAAAACAGTATAAAAAAATGGTGAATATATAAAAAGTAAAATTAGTAAAACAGGGATAAATCAACTCTGTGGAGTTATAATTGATTTGGGGTAAAACATTGATACTAAAAATTGTGAATATATATATAAAAGTGAAATTAGTATAACTGTGATAAATCTGTGAAGTTATAAATGATTTGGTGTAAAACAGTGATACAAAAATAGTGAAATTAGTAAAACAGTAATAAATCTGTGAAGATATAAGTGATTTGGTGTAAAATAGTAATAAAAGAATGGTGAATATATAAAAATGAAAATTAGTAAAGCAATCATAAATCTGTGAAATATTGAGAAAATTGATGAACTAGGAAGAAATAGTTTTACAGCAGGAAAGGGGATAAACACTGCTCCAACTATTGACGATCACTGGAATGTCACGAGAAACGACATTTTCTATCAACTCATAATGTAAGAACGGTGCAGTGCAGTGAAAAATTCGTCCGATACACAGACGATGAATTTTATGATCTTTAAAATCGAAAGTAGACAAATCCATGAAAAAGAAAAACTAAATTAGATTAAAACAGCTTTAGGAAATGTGTAAATGTGATAGAGTGGAGTGTAAACTGTGATGAAGTGTTACAAAATTGGACATAACAAATAATATGATCTATGCGGAATTAAGAAATAAAAGAAAAAGAAAACAATAAGTCCAGGCAACAACAGATAAATGCAGAAATCTTTTCATTTTACGTCGACGCTAACCCCGGACTCGTAAATGAACGTGGAGGTGAAATATGGTAAATATTATCTGTACCTATTTATAAATGATTTATTTGTGAATATGAATGTATATGTTATTATAAACTATGTCATAATATAACAATATTATATATACCATTACAAATTAATTTTGAAACGCCTCAAATAATTAACAAATGATTTAGGAACAACAAATCGAAGATGTTTTCCATCAGGCTTATGATGCAGAGTATGCATAAAATACAATCCGTTAATTCCATAATTATAATCTCTTGAATTCCTCACAAAAACTATAACGAATGTGATTGTTTTAACTCTAGTTGTCTGACTGCAGAAAAGAAATATATGTACCATAAATTTGTTTATTTCAGCTGTAAACGAGATGTTTATGAGTAAACAATCAAAGTGATGGATTGTTCATACTGTAACAAGTCAAAGTCAGCACATTCTTAGTGAATACGATTGAGTAAATTGGGATATGTTGTAATTTATTTATATATTTATTTATTTATTTATTTATTTATTTATTTGTTTACAGGAGAACCAACAGCAATTGCCAATGGTAGGTTCTCGCAAAATCACATTTATAGTATAATAACGTAAATGAACTGGAATGAACTGGAGGTCAGGTATTCAAAACAATATTGTTTGACGTAAGTAGCTAACTATTTGCTGACTTAGTACTTTTGTAATTAGATATACAGTATCGTTAGGTCAGTTTAAGATCAGTAGTATAGTGCAGTTGACATCAGAGAGTAGCAGCATGAACTCAACAAACATCAGCCATGTAGTAAGTGTGAAGCTAAAATCATTTGTTGTATGTTAAATCAAAACTAGAAGTACCGAATTATTTCTACAAACGGTAATACTTGTCCTTACTCCGGTCTGACAAGAACTCATTCAAATTATTTGTTAATGCTCCTTTGACACGCTGCAGAAGTTCGGCAGAGAGAGTTCTTTGTTACAAATTGGTGGCAGCGGTTAGGGAAATTTTGTCAGATCAGAATGACCAATCATTATTGGTTCACTCGCGGAAAAGCAAGTATTATGAGTCAATTGTTTTACAAATTATGGCAGCGGTAAGTGATATATTTTGCACGTGAAGTGCAGTGACCAGTCGTAAAATCACGGTCCCCGAAGGTGATAGTGGTGGAGGAGCCACAGGGGTAGTTTTTGAAATTATTATTATTAAGAGATGGATTAAATTACGTGGTTCTTTAATATGTTAAGAATAGCGAAAATATCCGGTAACTAAGAGTCGGTCCTTTTGATTTATAACCACTTAAATGGCATTCCGACGGAAGAAGGAGTATTAAGATGTTTTAAATGTGAGATACCTAAGAAAAAGTACTGTCTTTGTGAAAAAATTAAAGAAAGACAAAGAGAAACTATTTCTGAAATAAATAAGAATGAGAATGACTCCCAACAAGTAAGTTCGGAAAAAGACCTAATGGCGCCGTTACCGAGGAAACTCCGGAAATTTACGAAGTAAATAGGGAGGGAGAATAAGCATCAGGGGTTAAAAATTATGTCTTAATAAAGGATACGGGTATTGAGGAAATTTCACAAGCGGTTAATGAAGGAAATAACAAAGTTGAAAAACAACAAACAGTTTTAGAGAAATAAAGAACAAGGAAAACAGTTACATAGGAAGAATCCACAACAAAAGAAGAACTCTACAATAGATGGCTAAAAGAAGAAAATAAGTACGAACGAGCGACATTCGAGATCTAAACAACACAAGCAGTACTACAAGAAGAAACTGTAACCAAATTTTACTAACACAAATAACCACAAGAAAAAAGAACGGGATGTGAGGTACAAACTTCAATTTTATTCTAGTTATTATAAAATGAACATGAGACGAAGGTGGTGTTTATTTGGATTATTTCTTGGCTGGTACAAGTGATAAAAGTGTTTTTGTGTTTGGTGTCTATATAAAATTAATTTCGTTTGTTTATTGTTCCATAACGGTCTGGCTAAGACTATGATTTTGATTTTATATCATTATAACATAATATGTATGAAGGTATAAATATTATCTCTCGCTCATTCTTTTCTTGTGAAACACATAGGTAGTTTGCAACATCTGGTGGGCCGGCGGACCGACGCTGCGGAACGAGTGTTCTGTTTTGTGACTTTTAAGGGATAGAAATAAATGTCAAGTGATTTTTGTAAATCTATGCGATATGCACACATGTGGCTCTTCTTTGCTTCAGAAAGGAATGAAAGGTATTAAACAGTACATGACCCTACATGTTGACACCTTCTACTCGGGGTGAAATGAGAACCCACGCTATCTTTGGAGACGAGGTGCAGAGGATAACCCACGCCATCTTTGGAGACGAGGTGCAGAGGATAACCCACTCCAGCTTCGGAGAAGCGGAGAAGAGGACGCAACTATTGTTGATGGATGGATGGATGGATGGATGGATGGATGGATGGATGGATGGATGGATGGATGGATGGATGGATGGATACCATTTAAATTAAAATTAAATATCACACCAACCGCATCTAAACTTTTCGAAAAAATGATAATTAATATCAAGTTGATAATTCCTTTTATCTGTAGAAGACGCATAGTCAGTATTATGAACTTATAAAAGAGTTGTTGTGAAATAGATAAGACACTCTGTATCTAGCCTTCAGTTAATAAAGTAATCTTTTTAAAAACATTGTTTCAACAACAAAAAATATAATTGGCGACGAGGATGGGATACCAAAACTGAGTGCACTAAAATTCGAGGTTAAAAAGCTAAAAAGAGTGATCAAGTGAAAACTCGGGTTCGTATCAACGATTTGTTTGTTGAGATCCACTTGCCAACACCTCAGTGTTCCGAATCTTAGTGTCCCGAAGCAGTGTTTCGTGAAGAACTTTGGACGCGTACCCAATCCCCGTAGGGAAACATAAGCGATACACGTCCACAGAGTCATCATCACCATCAACCACGTCATCGACGACAGCTCCAGGTGAACAATCCACGTAGGGAAGCATAAGTGACATCTTCGGCAGCACAACCCATGTTTCTTGTTTTACTACTGTGAGTACGAATTTTATATTGTAATAATTCTACTTAAAGTCGGCGAAAATGGCACAGTGTGAACAGAGATATTTAGATACAATTCCTATTTTCAATGGAAATTCAAATGAATTATCTTATTTTATTCGAATGAGTGACGCACTCATATCGAAATTTTATAATCAAACAGTTCCAAATGATTACGAAAACTTTGTTTTATTAGCAAACATTAGAAATAAAATTAAGGGTGTTGCCGCGAAAGCTATATCCCATTATACAATAAATAATTGGACTGATTTAAAAAATGCATTGTTAAACTCATATGCAGATAAACGCGATTGCTACACTTTAGCAATAGAAATAGCAAATTTAAGACAAGGGTCAGAAAATGACTTTGATTATTATAATAAAATGCTAACGTTATTAAATGCACATACTTCATACGTAGAAACACAATTAGAACCAGCTTTTAGAATAGCGACAATTAGTTACGGACAACATTTAGCAGTTCGTTCATTTTTACGAGGATTGCGAGAACCAATTCGATCATTTTTACAAACACGTAATCCAACAAATTTAAATTCAGCTCTCAAAATATTAACTAACGATTATCAAATGGAAGCTTCGCGAACAACAGCTATACTCCCAAATAAGAAACCAGTAATAAATAAATACGTGGGTACAAATTCGAAAAATTATTATCAAAATCAAAATTTTTAAAAACCTGTACAAGTACCACAATTTACACAACCACGACCTGTGAATACATTTCAACAGAGAAACACAAGTCAAAATTATAAACCAACACCAATGTCAATTTCCACCAGACAAACACAACAATTTCAACCAAGAAATTACACACAATCTAAACAGAGAGAACTATTTAATGTCGAAACATTAGATGGAAATGATGAAACAGAAATAAATTACGATGAACAATATTGTAATGAACAGTATTATGATGAACAAAACCCCGATGTAGACTTTGAAATACAAAATTCATCCGAAAATAAAAATTCAGAACAACATCCTTTTTTAGAGTTGAGTCAAGACAACAATTCGGTGAAATAATGAATATTGAAAATGTTACACAATTACCATATTTAAAACTCGGAAGATATAAATGTTTAGTTGATTCAGGAAGTACTAGATCGTTTATCAATCCTAAAATAATTAAAGATAATCTAAAAGAATTTAAATTATATAAACAAAATTTTACATTACGTACAGCTCATGGCATTTCAAAAGGAAAAAAATATGTGATACTTCATTTTGATAAAATTTTATTAAAATTTTATGTTTTCGAATTCCATAATCAGTTTGATTTGTTAATAGGATTAGATGAATTAAAACTCCTACAAGCTCAGTATGATATAGGAAATGATAAAATTTATTTATTAGGAAAAGAATATGAATTAAATTATTATAATAAAAAAAATAAATTAAAACCGAAAGAAATGAAATTTATAAATTATTTTATTAATGAGAAAGACTCCGAGATTTTATTAGAAAATAATAACATCAACCCCTGTATTAAAATACCTGATAGTATAGTAAAAATAGAGAACAAACAATTAAAAGTTCCTATTATAAATAAAACAGAAAAAGAAATTGAAATTAATAATTTAAGTTTTCCGAATTTTACTAGAAATTATAAAATTGCTAATCCACCGCAAAAACCGATTAATTTAAATAAATTTAGAACAGACCATTTAAATGAAATTGAAAAAGAAAGTTTATTCAAAATTTTTAAAGAATTTAAGGATATATTTTTAGAAGAGAATGACCAATTGACTTTTACTAGCAAAATAAAACATGAAATAAAAACGACGGACGAAATACCAGTTCACGTCAGGAATTATCGATATCCAAATTGTTATAAAGAAGAAGTGAAAAATCAAATTTCAAAATTATTAAAAGATGGTATAATCAGCCACAGCTATTCACCTTGGTCATCACCGGTCTGGATAGTTGAAAAAAACCCGATGCCTCCGGAAAAAAGAAATTTCGTTTAGTAATTGATTATAGAAAGCTTAATGAAAAAACCATAGATGACAGATACCCAATACCTAATATTAATGACATTTTATACAAGCTAGGTAAATGTTAAATTCATAATGCCCGTTTTGCATTATGAATTTAATAGGATGCCATTCGGACTCAAAAATGCTCCGAGTACATTTCAGCGACTTATGAATTACGTATTAAAAGATTTAATTGGCATAATTTGTTTAGTATATCTTGATGATATAATAATTTTAGGTAATAGTTTAGAAGAACATTTAGAAAATATTAAGAAAGTATTAAAAAAATTAAAAGATGTAAATTTGAAAGTACAAATTGATAAATCAGAGTTTTTAAGAAAAGAAGTTGAATATCTTGGTCATGTAGTTACTTCTGAGGGAATAAAACCAAATCCTAATAAAATTATAGCTATTCAAAATTTTCCAGTCCCGAAAAATAAAAAAAGAAATTAAGTCATTCCTAGGACTTATAGGATATTATCGTAGATTCATTAAAAACCTAGCGAAAATAACAAAACCGTTAACAAAAGCTCTTAAAAAAGATTCAATAATAGATATCAATAACCCAGAGTACAGACATAGTTTTGAAACCTGTAAAACTTTATTAATAAACGATCCAATTTTGCAATATCCAGATTTTAGTAAACAATTTATAGTTACAACCGACGCAAGTAATTACGCGTTAGGTGCAGTTTTATCACAAAATTTCAATGGTAAAGAGTTACCTATTGCATACGCAAGTCGAACATTAAATAATCATGAATCTAACTATTCAGTAATAGAAAAAGAACTTCTTGCGATTGTATGGGCAACGAAATATTTTAGGCCATATATTTATAGTATAAAATTTAAAATAATAACTGATCATAAACCACTTACTTGGTTGTTTAATTTAAAAGAACCAAATTCCAAATTATTAAGATGGAAATTAAAACTACAGGAATATGAATATGAAATAGAGTATAAAAAAGGAAAATTAAATACTAATGCAGACGCACTCTCTAGAGTGAAAAAAGGAGATTTGTTAGAAATTAATGATAATTTAGCTCATTGTATAAGTAGTGATAGACAATTAGGTAGAGGAATTGCAGAAAAAATAAATTCAAAATTTAATAGTAGAAATTATTTATTAAAATTTAAAGTCCCTAAAATTACTGATATATTAATGCAAAAGTTATCTAATGGAAAAATATTATTCCACTTAGTTACAAAAGAAAAATATCATCATAAACCTACTTATAAAAATTTAAAAGAAAAAGAAAATTTAAAATTATATTTAATTAGTAATAATATTGATAGCATTTCAATACCAAAGATTGGATGCGGAAAAGATAAATTAACTTGGGAAAAAGTACAATTAATATTGTACGATGTATTTTTAGATTCAAATATAAAAATTATAGTATATACTTTACCACCAAAAATTTAAAACTTTGCAATTGACACAGATAATGAAAGTAATATGGCAAATAAATCCTCAGATTCAAATAATACATGCCATTCAGACGATGAAAATCCCATTTCTGGAATTAAATTTCTAGATTCACCTATAAATAGCGGAAAGAACCAAATTATATTCAGTCTCACTGATTTTCCAAAATTAAAAGTAGATATTACCAGACCATTCGAAGGTAAAACCAGATTAGAAGTTTATGTCCCAAAAATAAAAGTGACAGAAACTATTATGTCATTTATACGTGACTATTGTAAACCAAATACTAGATATCTTTGTATTTTTAATAATAACTTATATTTTAACGTAAAAGAAGTCCTTCAGAAATATTTCTTACATAAAAGTTTAGAATTTATTAATTGTAAAAATAAATTAGAAGATGTTAAAACAGTAGATCAACAGATCGAAATAATTAAATTATATCATGAGGGAAAGACTAATCATAGAGGAATTACTGAAACAATAAAAAGAATAAAAGAGAAATACTATTGGCCGAATCTTCAAAATTCTGTCCAAAATTATATTAATATATGTGAAATATGTTTGCAAAGCAAATATGAAAGAAATCCACTTCAACTAAACTTGAGAAAAACCCCAACTAGTAATAAACCACTTGAAATAATTTATATGGATGTCATTTCATTAGAGAAAAATAAATACTTAACAGTCATAGATAGTTTCTCAAAATTTGTACAAATTTATAAATTAAAAAATATGACATCGATAGAAGTAGCTAATAAATTATTAAAATTTATATCGCAATATGTTATTCCAGAAAAAGTAATATGCGATAATGGAAAAGAATTTAATAACATCATAATAAAAGAATTCCTCGCATTATATAAAATTAACATTCATTTTACTAGTATAGACAACCCGAATTCAAACGGACAAATAGAACGACTCCATTCGACACTTATTGAGCATTTGAGACTTTTAAATTTACAAAAAGAATATAAAGCACTAAATTTAGATGATAAAATAAAATACGCTATAATTGGATATAATAATACTATTCACGCATCTACAAACTTAAAAACCAGTAGATATATTATTTGGACATTTTAAAAGTAATGAAGTAAATCTAGATTTAGAAAAACATTTAACACAAAATTATGTGCAAAATCATAAGGAAAAAATGCAAATTATTTATGATAAGATAAAAGACAGTTTAGATAATAAAAAGCAAAATATAGTAAGAAAACATAATAAAGATAAAGTCGAAAATATTCCTGAACATTTAGAGGAAGCCAGAATCAAACAAAATATCAGACACTCTGGTAAAATTACTAAACCTAAATACGTGACGCACAAAGTAGCTAGTTTACAACCACAATTTGCTACAATAAAAACTACAAAAGATAAGAAATATAAATTATCAAAAATCAAAAGACCTAGAAAAGTAACAAAAGACATCATTGTTTCAGATTCATCCTGTTCGGATCAGGAGGAACAACTCAATACTTAACAGACATAACACATAACCCTGGCGCACTTATTACAAAATTAGGCGATGCTAAAATTTATTCAAATAAACATATTATTCATTTTAATTATGATTTTAAAATATTGCACCTTGAATATTTGGATTTAAATAAACAAGCTGAAACATTAAAAGCGGAAATACAAAAATACGATCCAAAATTATTTTATGATTCTATAAATTATTGGAAAATAATAGGATCGATTTATATATAACTAATAGATCACAATTAGTTTGTTGTAATAATTTCAAATCGAAAATAATTTCTGTTTCTTCTGGTGTTCCGCAAGGGTCTCATATAGGCCCTTTGCTCTTCAATTTATTTATTAATGACATTTGCAACTGTTTTGTAAACTCGCAGTTTTTGTTATATGCTGATGATTTAAAGCTTTTTAATACTGTAACTAAACCTGATGACTGTGTTAAGTTACAAAACGACCTTAACAATTTACATGAATATTGTTTAATAAATCATCTGGACCTCAACATTTCTAAATGCTATGTCATGAATTTCACAAGAAACCATGAAATTATTTCGTTCAATTACACTATTAACAACACTGCCTTGGAGATCAAATCCGTGATCAGGGACCTAGGTGTCACTTTTGATTCAAAACTGTCTTTCAATCAACATATAGAAAAAATAGTAAAGGATTCCTTCCGTACTCTTGGTTTTCTGGTAAGATGCACAAAACATTTCAAAAAATTAAAATCTATCAAATGTTTATACTATTCTCTTGTTCGAAGTAAACTTGAATACGCTTCTGTCATTTGGAACCCTTTTTACAATAAAAATGTTTCCTTAATAGAAAGTGTTCAGAAAAGATTTGTGAACACGATTTGTTATAAATTTAAAATAAATATGTCATGTTATATTAGGAGACTGGAACACTTCAATATGACAACATTGGAGAATACGAGATGTTTAACAGATATGATATTTCTATATAAATTATTTAACAATATGTTATATTCTAACTGTATAATATCATTCTTCAATATATATACTCCACGGAAGATAACAAGATCAAATAATCTTTTTTTGGTCCCATTAACAAACACAAATAATTTTAAAAATTCACCGTCAAACAGAATTATGTATACCTATGATATCAAATTTATTCATATTGATTTGTTCCATCTATCTCTTAATAACTTCAAAAAGGCTGTTAAAATCGCATTGTCTTAATTACTATCATGTATTGTTATAAACTTAATGTATTACTTTAAATTTAATGTACTTTTCTAATTATCTTTTGAACTTTTGTATGTCTTCTGTAAACTATATTTTGTATTCTATGGCTAATCCGTGAGAACCTATTATTGGTATTTATACTGTTGGTTCTCTTATTTCTATAAATAAATAAAAATAAATAAATATTACAAGATATATAAAATTCCGTAACGTTTTGTAAACTTAGAACTCTGCATCCAAGTATAATTCAACCACATAAATTATTATTAGAAATTTAAAAAATATCAGATCATTATAAAATACAATAACCATTTGAATCTATTTTAGAAAATATTTTAAAATATGAGGAATTGTTAAAAGTTAATTGTAAAATTGAATCCTCACAAATAATCTATTTCATATCTATTCCTATTAATTATGAAACTAATTTCTATCTTTATCATTTAATCTCTACCCCAACTAAATACGGATCAGAATTTGTTACTATTATACCAGATTGAAAGTATGTGTTAAAAACATATCATTCCTCTAAGCGACATGTGTATTGAGAGTAGAATATATCAGTGCCCCAACAAATTCCATGACCACATCAACCCTGCATGCGAAGAAGAAATATTAGATAAACAATATACAAGCTAGTGTCATTACACCAAGCTAGACATACAAGAAAACCATTTCGAACTACTGCCTGAGATAAACCAATATTTAGCCATCTTTCCTAAAGAAGAAAAAATCTCCACAATTTGTCCCGAAGGGACAAGCATTACATCATTAGCCGGTATCTACTTAATAAAATGTGGTAACAATTGTGAAATAATATTTAAAAATCAAAAATTAATATTTCTTGATAAAACACAAGGACTACCTCTATTGCTGCCTAAATTAAACTTTAAACTCGAAATTAATAAAATTTCTAACTTTTCAATAAACTTATTGTCTTTAAAACTCGATAAAATTAAAGTAAACCAAGTAATACCGACCCAGGACATCGACAGCGATATTTACATCCCCAGTATCTGGACGATACTCCTCTACATCGCAGCCGTGATTATCATAGCCTACATCATATTGCGAAGGCTACGATTCCAAACAACCAGCCGGAAGTCACCGAAGAAAACAGAAGACATCGAAGTACAACTTCCAGGGGGTGCCTCCTTCTAAGGGTGGAGGAGTTATAGTGCCACATTATGATGACATAAACACTCATTATATTATATTCTCACACTATTTGCTGACTATTAAATGTCACGTAGTATAGTTTTCCTTACATATAATTGTTAAGATGTAGTTAGTCTACATTCAGAACTCATATTGTAATGATATAAATAATTGTAGTAATAAATAAACTTTTTAAAAAGTGACTTGTTAATTGAAAGTTAATTTATATATATATATATATATATATATATATATATAATTATTTATGTCATTACAATATGAGTAATAAATAAACTTTTTAAAAAGTGACTTGTTAATTGAAAGTTAATTTATATATATATATATATATATATATATATATATATATATATATATATATATATATATATATATATATATATATATATATATATATATATATATAAGGCATAGAAAAAGACTTGATAACAAGGAATATAAAGTATAAAATTGATTTCAAACCTTGTCAACTCAATGCATGTATTAATTGGTATATACACGACATACATTTTACATACAGAGTTCATAATGTGACATATAATATGAACAGTGGTAGTTGTGACGTCATCGGTCTCTCGGCTCTACTGATTAGCTCCATCTCTCGACTACCTCGTCTCATACCTGCATGACAAAATACAACATATCATTCCATTCTCGGTCAACGCTCACTAAGAGTTACATTTCAGTTAGTACAACAAAGTTACGATCGTAAGTGCGAAGCAGGTCCTAGACACACTATGAATCTCTCATTCATCCGAGGTCCCTGACCTCATTGTTGCGGGTATTTAGACCCGATTGTTGCGAGAGTGTTTCATCTCAACCAGTGCCGGAAGGATAAGGTTCTAGGCACGACGCAGGTCCCTGACCTGATAATGTCCCAGACATTCTGTGGATCCCAGATCCACCCGAGGTCCCTGACCTCATCGTTGCGGGTATTTAGACCCGAGGTCCCTGACCTATTGTTGCGGGTATTTAGACCCGACTGTTGCGGCCGTGGATGTCCCAGACATCCGTGTGAATCCAATTCACACGAGGTCCCAGACCTCATTGCTGCGGGTATTTAGACCCGATCGCTACGGGTATTTAGACCCGATAGTAGCAGGTCCCCGACCTGATCATTGGATCAGTACTGTCGTATGCGCTGAAGACCCATGTGGTCATTAGTAAGCAGCCAATGACGGATGCGCAGCTGGCTTCGCAGAGCCAGCGCGGAGAGCCCTCACTACGGCCCTGTATTTCACCATCACCTGTACAGTAATTGCAGTATGCTCTTAAATGTCGCCACCTGGCGGAGGGACTTCAGTACTGAGTTCGTAAGGAAGGCAAAGTGTGGAAACAGAACATAGCACATCGATGCGGGTATTTAGACCCGATCGTGGCGGGTATTTAGACCCGATGGTAGCAGGTCTCTGATCTGATCATGGATCAGTACTTCCCTATGCGCTGAAGACCACTAAACACAAAAGAGGAGGGACTCCAATTACAGACACAGGTAAATTGCACACACACTGTGATTATCTAATAGCAGCCGTTGACGGATGCGCAGCTAGGTTCGCAGAACCAGCGCGGAGAGCCCTCAGTACGGCCCTGTATTTCATTACCAACTGAGTAGCAATTGAAGTATGCTCTTAAGTGCGGCGTCCTAGCGGAGGGACTTCAGTACTGAGTTCTTAAGGAAAGCAGAGTATGAAATACATAATATAACATATGGCGACACAACACACAATATTTGACCAAACACATATAACCATAAATACCACACCAAACATGAATATATCATCAATTAACATGCCATTTAATAAACAACAGCCATGCACCAAGTCACTGCAGATCTCTGCATACGCTGCACCTAGACATAGAATGACAGTGAGATAACTCACCCTTAATTACTGCTAATCCAATATAGTATCCAGGTATCAATGAATGTATAGCTCTACACCTCACTTGTTCACTCCTACCCCGAGTCGTTCACAAACGAATACTGAGCGTCTTAGCGTTAACTACCCCCGCACGTCGCGTCACAACAGATCAGTGGATCGCGCTGTTTTAAAACGTACATCTTACATATATATATATATATATATATATATATATATATATATATATATATATATATATATATATATATATATATAAATATATATATATATCTTCCTCATCAATACTATCTATTGTTCAAATCTTCTGTACGTGATAGATATTATCAAGTAAACCACGGCGGTAGCTACTCCGAACACTATCGTATAAATGCCGGCGTGCCACAAGGAAGTGTGCTAGGTCCTGTGCTTTACCTACTGTACACCGCAGACCTACCCAGTGAAAACATAACAACTGCTACATACGCACATGATACTGTATACCTTGCGTCACATGAGCATCCAGTAGAAGCGTCAAGACTTCTACAAGAATCCCTTAATAAAATGCAAACGTGGGCTAACAAATGGAGCAACATGCCCTGAAGTATCAATAAACAATCAAACCTTGCCCATAAAAACAAACGTAAGATATCTAGACATACATCTAAATAGGCGTTTAACCTGGAAAAATCATTTATCATCAAAAAGAAAGCAACTAGATATAAAAATAAAACAAATGTACTGGTTAATAGGACGTAAATCAAAATTATCATTACAAACCAAAATATTACTATATAAAATTATAATAGTACCTATATGGACCTACGGCATACAGCTCTGGGGCTTTGCAAAGCAATTCAACATCAATCTGATACAACGCCTCCAAAATAAAACATTACGTATCATTGCAAATGCACCATGGTTCGTAAATAATGAAACAATGCACACAGATCTACGAATAAAATACGTAAACGGACAAATAAAACTTTCGCCACAAAATACGAAGCAAGACTAAATTACTATCCTAACGATTTAGCAATAAACCTCCTAAACAACGAGAACGAAGTCAGAAGACTAAATAGAAGAAAACCACTAGACTTAAGTTTTAATTAAATATAATGTAATTATAATATGACAAATGTTATGTTAAGAAGGCACACCGATGGGTGATTCATTCACGCATGTTATCTAAATATGTATATCAAATTTGCTGGTTGGCCTAAATTCAGGCTAGTTGTAAATAAATTTAAATAATAATAAAAATAATGTCTATTGTCTTTTTTTCAATCAATGATAATGCAAAACATTTGAAAATTAAATTAATAAGCATAGATTTTTATTGGTAAAATTCTACTATTAGTGCAAAATCCAATTACCATCTATATCTGCTAATATGACAGAAAATTATTTTGCTATTTTGATAACTGTACCCGGGACAACAAAGAAACAAATTAGTTAATTTTTTCATGTTATAACAATAATAAAGTAGATAGGTATTCATACATTTTAATTTGTTACTTCGCCAATTACTTATCACTAGATAGTTTTTTTATTACAGATCGACCAAAATGAGTGCGACATATTTTTGTGCCATGAATTATTCTTTTATATAATCTACATTTGATTTCTTATGTTTTCTTAAAATAAGCCTGTTTTATTTAAAATTAGCTATTGATTATAATTTTTATTTATATGTTCAATATTGTAACCCTGCCTTATTCAAAGAGAATTAACAAATAATTTTAATGGGTTCTTGACAGACTGGACAAACGACAAGTACCTACTAGGGTATTGTTGAAATAAATAGGTACTTACAGTTTTGATATAACAAACAATGATTTATTTAACTGACACTCTTATCTAACCAGATCTTCTTCTTGCACAGTCACTGACTCTACTTTGATACAACAACGTAACTCCTAACTTTAACTATCCTCCTTACTTACTAAAACTAATATATTTATACATAACTCCAAAGTACTGAGTCAGCAAAGATTTAGCTTATACATACAACAATATCATTTTGAATACCTGACCTCATTATAACATATCCTAATTTACTTAATCGTATTCAATAAGAATGTGCTGACTTTGACTTGTACAATATAAATTTTAGTAATGTATATTACAGTTGGCAACATATAATTTATCTTGATGAAAGATGAAATAACAAGTGACAGCTGAGTTTTTGTCTGCCTAGTTTTAGTACTGACACGAATCATGTATATTAATTTTATTGTTGTTCAAAAATAAATGCCAAAGCCTAAATAATATTAAAAACATCTGTCTTTAATTCTATTATTAGTTTTATTTGTTGAGGCGTAAAATCATAATTAATGATATCACTAATTCACAAATTTGTATATCATTAATCTTTATCCTAAGGGAAGAATTACGATTTAATTTACTCCTGTAAGATATTTTCCGTTATCATCCGTCGTTATGAGAATGATTTCATAGCGTAATATCAATAATGTCAGTTATTCTTCACTAAGTATCTGACAGTTTATTCTTTTCCTTCTCACAAGATATAGGAAGAATTGGACAAGGACTATTATTATTTAGAAGATTGTGCCAGTACAACCCTGATCACCCGTGCATGTGGGCAGTGGAGTGAGAACGGACAGTAGTGGTTGGAATGTTGAGTGACGAGTGTAGACAAGTGTTGATGCGTATAGAATATTTATTTAGTTTTCTTAGTAGAATCGATATATTGTTTAAATATCTGTATTAATATGTGTTTTTATATATATATTAATAAATAAACTGTGTTACAAATTGGCGCCCAACGTAAAGCCGAACAATAAAAGTGTTTTAAGGTTAGTGAGTAGTTTCTTTGTGTTGTTCTCGCGACGACAAGCTAGACTCGTACTGTCTCGTGCATTTCCGTGTGTGTTCGCTCGCCAGCTTAGTTTCACGCGTTTTGAATATACAGGCCGGACTCAGTAAGATTATGACAATAACTATAGTGCAAAAATTAAGTGCAACACCGCCAGAGCTGGGCATGATTTAAATCAAAAGGAATTATAAATTGATTTAAATCATATTTCTTGATTTAAATCAAGTGAATTAAGCCTTTTTAAAAAATTCGCAAATCAGGCTTGTGATTTAAGACCTTTAAAGAAATTGATTTGGGCTTGTGAATTGTTTTAGAACTAAAAAAAGGCTTAAATCATTTCTCTGAGCTTAATTCAAATGAAGTACCTCTCGCTTCTGTAAACAAATCCGTATAGTCGTAGCTTTCGTTCTCATTAGAGTTGTTTTTTTGTTTTGCCGGAAAAATGTTAAGTGCTACATTAGAGCAACGAATTGTTGTGAAATTTTACATGAAACTTGGCAAAACTGCTACTAAAACTTATAATTTATTGAAATAAGTACCCGAATTTTGGAAGGACAAGTTATGGGTTCTCCATCAAGACAATGCATTGGCTCATTCCGCAATGTCTGAGGTTTCTAGCCAAGTACAGCATTCCAGTGTTGAACCATCCGCCTTATTCGCCAGATCTTGCACCGTGCGACTTCTATCTGTTTCCTAAGGTGAAATTTGCCTTAATAACAACAAGATTTGAGCTTTGAAAGAGAGATCGGCACGCGTTCTTAAGGAGCTGACAGAAGAAGACTTCCAGCACTGTTTCGAACAATGGAAAATTTGCATGGAGCGTTGTAGGGATAGAGGAGGGGTGTATATTAAAGGTGATAATAAGTAAATAGGTATGAAATCAAAATAAAATGTTAAAACAGCGTCAGTCTCGTTATTTAATAGCCACATCTCGTATCTACTTACATCTGTTTTCATTCGGTTTTGCACATATGTTTGGCATATAATAATGCACCTAATATTTTTAAAAAATAAATATTAAATAAATTGATAATATTAAGTACTTGTAAATGTGATTTAAGCCCCAAGCCCCAAGCCTCAAGCCCCAATTCACAAAAAGGCTTGTGATTTATAATTCACATAAATAAAGCACAAATCACTTTGATTTGTGAATTAATTCACTTTGAGAATGAAGTGGAATTGTGAATTGTCACAAAAAAATAATTGTTTGATTTGTGAATTGTGATTTAATTCCTTTTGTTCGTGATTTTGCCCAGCTCTGAACACCGCGTGTTCGTTAATTTATCGTATAGTGTCAGTACTCTTGAGTGTTTACACAACGAATGACAATGCCACCAAAAAGAACTCCAAGCGAAGATAGCTCAACAACCACATCAGCAGTCACACTCACAAATGAGCAGCTTATGGCGCTCATATCACAAATAACACAATCCACAAGACTATCACAGTCTGAGGAAAGACAACCAGTAACATCAGGAAATTTCTCAAAGTGCACCGCGCGTTTTACCGGTGAAGACTCATCTGACGTAGATGCTTTTCTTGATGCCATCATTACATATAAAGATTGTGCTTATATTAGTGATGAAAATGCTTTGCGTGGAATACCCATGCTTTTGGAAGGTATGGCCGCAACATGGTGGAGAGGTGTCAAAGACAATATAGAAAATTGGAAAGATGCCGTAACCGCGTTTCGCGATGCTTTTTCTCGTAAATTACCCGCCCATATGGTGTACAGAGAAGTGTTTTCTCGTGAACAACAGGACAATGAGCCTTGTGAACTTTTTGTTTGTCGAATCCGTGCTTTGTTCGCGCAACTACCTTATCAGTTACCGGAACGCGCACAAGTAGATATGACATATGGACTTTTAAGAGGAAGAATACGTAAAAGAATTCCTTGTAGTGGAATGGACTCTTTTAAAACTCTACTAAAAAGTGCTAAAACAGAAGAAGATTCACAACGTGAACTAAATAAACGAAGTGAAGAAAAAACAAAAGAGAACGAGAAACACAAAAATGAAAAGACTGACAAAAAGTTACGTCCGCGTTGCAACTATTGCAAAATTTTTGGCCACAACGAAGTCGATTGCAGAAAGAAGAAGTCCGAGGGAACGACGCTTCCTCCGACGCAAACAGCGACTTCTATGTCAGCTAAACCACAACTGACATGTTATGGGTGCGGCGCCCCAGGGTTCATAAAATCTCAGTGTCCGACTTGTAATACCGCCAAAGAATCGAACCAATTTGCATCTGTTGAGTTTTATGGTTTACAAAGTAACCAAATGCAATCTGAAATAATTCGTCGACCGTTATTATCAATTTGCATTCATAATATGCAAGGAACTGCATATGCCGATACAGGCGCTTCGCGTAGCGTCATGGGACGTAATTTGTACAACAAGTTACAAGGAAAACACAACTTTAAAGAAGAAGATTTAATGCTTACTTTAGCAGATGGTCACGCAACAAAGAAAAAGGTCTTGATTACAACTATACCAGTAACAATCGAAAACAGAACTATACTCACAGATATGATAGTCTTACCTGATGCTGGTGATAATCCAACCTTGTTAGGTTCTGACTTCATCGCTACAGCCAATATTATACTCGATGTAGGAAACCAAACTTGGTATTTTCGTGACAGTCCGGAAAGTTATCATAAATACAAGACTCAACAAACTCTGCAGAAAAACACAGCAGAACCCAATCATAACATCATTGCTGCAATGAGTCTTCGCCTCGGTCTTCGCCCTACAGAAGGTGTTGATCTAAATAATGAGGAACGAACACAATTAGAAGAACTTCTTTTAACAAACGAAACAGTTTTCGCACCAGGGGGAGACGAAACACCCTATGCAGAACACTGCATTGTAGTGCCAAAGGACCAAGTTCCCATTGCTGTTCCTCCTTATCGAATGGCTCCACAGAAGAAGGAAATCTTGCGTCAAGAGTTGAACAAGATGATTCAGGATGGAGTTGTCGAAGAATGTGAGAGTCCCTGGGCCGCTCCAGTGGTGCTAGTTTCAAAGCCAAACGGTGGTGTTCGCGTTTGTATTGACTATAGACGCCTAAATTCAGTGACTGTGAACGACAGTTATCCGATGCCACGCATCGATGACTTGTTACATTCCGCGAAACGTACAAACTTTATGTCAACAATAGATCTACGAAGTGGTTATTGGCAAGTGCGCGTACGTGAAGCTGATCGTGACAAAACTGCGTTTGTAACGCCTTTTGGAACATTTCGGTGTATACGCATGCCATTCGGCCTTAGAAATGCGCCGGCAACATTTCAAAGACTTATAGACAAGTTTCGTGCAGGACTCGGTGAAATCAGTGTATTCGCGTATCTTGACGATCTCATCGTAATCTCAGATTCATTCGATAAACATTTAACAGACCTAAATGCAGTATTTCAAAGGTTAAAACAATATAAGTTACGTGTTAATAGGGACAAATCATACTTCGTGAAAACTAGTGTTAATTACCTTGGCCATGTGTTTACAACTAATGGTATACATGTTAATCCAGAGAAGATAGCAGCGGTGATAAATCGATCACCTCCAGCTAATGCTAAGGAACTACAGTCAGTGATACAAATGTTTTCATGGTATCGAAAATTCATTCCGAAATTTTCTGAAATTTCGCGTCCATTGACAAACCTCCTAAAGAAGAAATCAATTTGGAGATGGGAACAACAACAACAAACTTCATTTGATGAGTTGAAGGCCTTACTCACAAATCCGCCAATACTCAGACAAGCAGATGAATCATTGCCGTTTACTATCCGCACAGATGCTAGTGACTATGCGCTAGGCGCTGTCCTCTTACAAGGAGAAGGTGTTGACGAACGTCCGATAGAGTATATCAGCCGTCTACTAACTTCCAGTGAATGCAACTACTCAACAACAGAACGTGAGGCTCTTGCCGTTGTGTGGGCATTGCAAAAGTTTAGAGGCTACGTTGAGTGCTCTGAAGTAATAGTCGCAACGGATCATCAACCTCTTCGATGGCTATTAAGCCTGAAGTCACCAACGGGTCGATTAGCTCGTTGGGCATTGCAACTCCAGTCATATAACATAAACTTGCAATATACACCCGGAAAGAAGAATGTAGTTGCAGATATGTTATCGCGACCACCACGCATTAGATCATCTCAAACCGAGCACACTGATATTTGCGTAGTAGCAGTGGATGTTCCACATGAAACTGCAGAACAACTACGTACTGATCAATTAAATGATCCGGAAATTGCAAAAATAATTAATGATTTTGAATCGAATGAGACGAATGATCGGTTCATTAGATGGACAGATAGGGGCTATATAATGTTAAATGGAATACTTTATCATTTTAATCCTGAAGCTGAGACAGAAGAGGCCCAAATGGTTGTCCCTGAACAAAATCGACAGAAAATTCTCAATAGTTATCATGACGATCCAACAGCTGGACATAACGGATCCGAAAGAACTTTACGACGAATCACACAACGTTATTATTGGCCAGGAATGCGCCGATACGTCAATGACTATACCCAAAATTGTGTCAAATGCCAGAGGTATAAAGCCAGTAACATGAAACCTATTGGATTACTCCAGACTCCTGTTTACGCTCAACGTTTTGAGGTTTTGTCGATAGACCTCTTTGGACCTCTGCCGAAGACCAAATTCGAAAATCAGTGGATTCTGATAATTGAAGACACCGCCTCCAGGTGGGTAGAATTAATCGCTCTACCACAAGCTACAGCAGTCGCTTGCGCGAAGGCTTTAATTGAAGAAGTCTTCTTACGTTATGGTTTTCCCCGACGCGTCATAAGCGACAATGGCGTGCAATTCATAAGTTCGGTGATGCAACAGGTTTATCATGTGTTAAACATAAAACAATCTTTGACATCAATCTATCATCCATGCTCGAATCCCGTGGAACGCAAAAATCGCGACATGAAACCACTTCTAGCAATATTAGTTGGCCAAGAACATGACATCTGGGACGAAAAATTACCTGCTGTAAGATTCTCGATGAACAGCGGATGGAGCCAAAGTACCGGACACACAGCAGCATACTTAACATTCGGAAGGGAATTACGCACAATAGATGACATTACTCATGACATAAGACAAATTGTCGCCCAAGACAATTTCGTACCTCAAATTACGCCTTACTTGCGTAAGCTTGCAGATACATTACATGACTCACGTGAATGTTTCCAGAAGGAACAAGATCGCCAGAAGGTTTATGTCGATCAGCATCGTAGACCTGCCCCAACCTATACACCAGGAAATAAGGTAATGATTACCACTCATATATTGAGCGATGCAGCAAAAGGAATAACAAGCAAGTTTGCTCCCAAACGGGATGGACCTTATACTATAATACGAGCCATCTCTCCAACATCCTACGAAATCGCTCATACATCTAAACCAGAAGAACCGATAGCTCGAGTCAACATAAGCGACTTAACGCCATATGTAGGCGCAGACATCGAATCCGAGGAGCCCGTTGTCCCTAAGCGAAAACGTGGAAGACCTCGCAAGTACCGTCGTTAATGGTTCACATTCGAGGGCGTTAATGTGACCCATAGGGGGAGTATGTGCCAGTAAAACCCTGATCACCCGTGCATGTGGGCAGTGGAGTGAGAACGGACAGTAGTGGTTGGAATGTTGAGTGACGAGTGTAGACAAGTGTTGATGCGTATAGAATATTTATTTAGTTTTCTTAGTAGAATCGATATATTGTTTAAATATCTGTATTAATATGTGTTTTTATATATATTAATAAATAAACTGTGTTACAAGATAATTTATACTTTATTGATTTTTAGATTGAGTTATTGGATCGAAGAGAAATTTATTTAACTAATCTAATACGTAGTGTGTTTTTAAAATATTTATTTATTGGAAATTTGTAGGAGCAAATGCTGAACGTCCCGGGAAAGTAAAAAAAAACCGATATCCTAACACAAAAACCTAGGCCGTGAAATAAGTGTTTGGAGATAGAAAATTAACTTTTCTGCAGAAATAGCCTACATTCTAAGAACGATGAACACTTACACAGTTCAGTGAAATTGCGTCAGCCTACGGATTTGAGAACCCGAGTTCGATTCCCGAACCAACTGCCAATAAACTTTACTGCACATTAAAATTACCCCAGTGGCTTTCCCATCACTAACATTTACGATGGCCGTGATTATACAGCTCGTAACCCCATGTCACGCGCAAAATTTATCACTTTCCGAGATCTGATACGACCGAGTGCCGCACCTACTATAGGGCCGATTTGTCCATTAGACAAGAAATGTAGCTGGCTATGGCGGCAAAAATACTAATTTAGTCTAATAAGAATGTAACGTAAATAAAAATTAAATATAAATGAATTATTAAAATATTATTTACAAACAAAAGTTATAAATTTATTTGGTTATGTTACATATATAAAAATTAACATAAAGAAATATATTAAAATTTTATTGTAAAACAAACATTATAAATTCGTTAAGTAATGTAACATAAATAAAAATTTACATAAAGAAATATATTAAAATATTATTTTAAAACAAAATTATAAATTTATTTGGTTGATGATGAAGATATAAATGATTTTGACGAAGAAAAGTCTAAGAAGAAAGCTCTTAAAATATAATTATTATTTTTATTAAATTTTGCCTTATAAATTAATGTTTAATTGTTTGGATACAGACCATTAATGTTATTTTTTTATAAACAGTTGCTTAAAAATTTTATTTCACTAGTGAAATAAAAATTTTAATTTACTAGTAGTTTAAAAATGTCAAATATATGTCGATCAGAATAAAATAAAAATTTATTAAATACTTATACATACATTATAAGGTATTGAAAATTTAAAAAAAAACCACGCATTTTACTTTCTTATTAACGACGGCTTTGCTTATATTGCAGTTTTACACGTTTCGTAGCACTAACTAATTCGTTGCTCACTACTTTGTGTAAATGAACTGCACCATCAATTAGAATATCTTCCATCTTCCATGATACATGGTAAAGACTTTATTGTAGAGAATTCACAACTGTCATTCTGTATTTGCGTTCCAATTTTTTTCCCGTAAACAATTCAGCCCATGGCAACACATGAAACAATCTCACACTCAGCGACTAGATAACAGTATGTGATTATTTACGTTTCATGCTTCTAACTTCATTTATAAAAATATATCACTCAAATTGAAGAAGTTTATTAGGGCATAATTTAAATAGTTGTATTGCACTCGCGGTATAAATGTTTAATTCGCAGTATTAAGGCGCTCGTGAGTTTGCCGCTCGTGCGATTAAACTTACTGCTTGTTAAACATACATTAAAACCGCTTGTATAATAAATAACTATTATATGCATCATATTATTATATTAATACCTACATATTATTATGACCACCATGTATTTTTTTCTAATTTTTTAGTAACATGCTATTTTCAAGGTTGTTTATTAATGGGTTCTGGGTGTTTTTTTGATATATATATAAGGATTAAGACACATATTAAACATACAATAAATTGATGTTTAAATGAAAAATTTATTATATACGAGTACATAATAAAAAATCGAAACATGCATAACAGCAACGCTTAATAAAATAATATCTATAAAATATATATATATATATATATATATATATATATATATATATATATATATATATATATATATATATATATATATATATATATATATATATATATATTGTGACGAAGCGTACTTGTCGCACTGATTTGCGGTTCCGAATCCGCGGTTTGAATGCGCGAGTCACAGAATCCATCTCTTCCGATTTCCTACTTTTGAACCAAATCCAAACTCCCGTGATCCAGTTTCCAAATTCAACCAAATCTCCCTATCCTTTAGCATTGTGCGAGCCGCCGACAACATCCTGGGACCGAATTAATTAAAATAACAGTATATAAACCGGGCCCTCAGCCATCTAAAGACAGGCAGTTCATCCGTCTTCGAGTGTGCGAACCTCGAAGATAGCGAGTCACCTGAGCGATCACCAGCCGTCAAAGAAGAAGTCGTCTTCTCCGTCTTCAAGGTAAGCAACCGCACTCCGTTTGTTTTCCGTACCGTGTCGTGCGCTTCCTAGAGGTTGTTTTTGTTTTTTTTGTAACTTCCGTTTTCGGGAAACTTGGTGAGTTCACCAGCTCTCACTTCGACGGTGTCCGAGCGAGCAATCCAAGACACCCGCCGAGGGGAACGTCGCGTTTTCCCCAAGTTCCGCCCAACCTGTCCTGTGTTACCTCCGTTTTCTGGTACTTGTTGAAAGGCATAAAATATTACTTCTGCCACGCCCAAGCGAGCAATCCTAGGCGTCCCAGTTGTAACGTTTGTGTTTTTCTTCGGGCTACCAGCGTCCGTCCCGTGGCCCCCTTCTTTTTCTGGTACTTGTGCAGAGGCACAAAATATTACTTCTGTTACGCCCAAGTGAGAAATCCTAGGCGTCCCAGTCGTAACGTTTGTGTTTCTCTCCGGGCTACCAGCGTCCGTCCTGTGTCACCCCTTTTCCTGGTACTTGTGCAGAGGCACAAAATATTACTTCTGTTACGCCCAAGCGAGAAATCCTCGGCGTCCCAGTCGTAACGTTTGTGTTTCTCTCCGGGCTACCAGCGTCCGTCCCGTGTCACCCTCCGTTTTTGGTACTCGTGCGAAGACAGCCAAGATTACTTCCGCCACGCCAGAGAGAGCAATCCCCGACGTCTGCGGTCGTAACACTTGGGTTTTCCTCCGAGCTACCACCATCCGTCTAGTGCCACTTCCATTTTTTGGTAACTTCGCGAAATTACCGGATCTCACTCCAACGGCTTCAGAGCGAGAAATCCCCGACGTCCGCCGCGGCTACCGTCGCGCCGTCGCCGAAGTCGACCGTGTCCGGCACCTGTTACCGTCATTTTTGGGTACGCCCTCAGTCGCGATACTCCGTACGTTATCAGCCGTAACTCGGGTATCCCGCCGAAATCTTAAAAACGGTTTTCACATCGACCGTCAGCACAACGTCCGTCATCTCCGAGCACCCAGCGTCGCGACACCAGGCGTCGGTTTCCAAAAAAGTTGGAAAACCACTCTTCGCCATCCGACACTACTAACCAGCCGCTACTTAGTGGACCCCGCCGTCGCGACGCCCGGCGTCGGTTTTTCAACAAACTCCGGTTTCGCGCTCTACGTGCTCGCGGACACCCCAGCAGACGATTACGACCGTTCCCCAGGTCATATCAGCGTCGCGACGCCCAGCGGCGATTTTCGAAAACCCGGTTTTGCGCTCTTCGTACTCGCGGACACCCAAGCAGACGATTGCGACCACTCCCCGGGTCATATCAGCGTCACGACGCCCAGCGTCGACCACGGAAACCAAGTAGAAACGATTCTCCCGGTTACACCGACCCTCGTGGTGGCAGCTATCATCACCCGCAACACAACCACCGTCCGGACCATTTTCCAGTATACCAACAAATTGTTTTTTATCAAATAAAACGCAACAGCACCTATTTTACCATTATTGTATGTTTTATTCTTTCTTCGTACCCAATCCTCAATCTCCATACCTGCTATCCGGAACCGTTGGCGCCCGAGCAACCAGCGCCAACTTTTGTCGCCGAGTTGGTCAAGAACTCGTCACAATATATATATATATATATATATAAAAACGTATCTGGTGTTAAAAAACCTTTTTATTTATAATTAAATTTATTATCTGATACTACTCACGTTATTTCTTACAAAAATGGTTAAAAAATGAATTATTTTTTTTATTTGTTATTTATATTAGCCTTTAAGGCTAACCAGCAAATTTGTTATTACAATACTTAGAAACATATTTTAGCGTGTGTGAGGTAGCAATCCATCGACTGTACCTCTTAAATTATATATATATATATATATATATATATATATATATATATATATATATATATATATATATATATATATATATATATATATATATATATATATATATATATATATATATATATATATTTATACTGATAAAATTAGTCCAAGACCAGATCTAACGGTTTTTTTCTTGAAAGTCTTCTACCTACAACACTAGTTACTTATTTATATTTACGTTTTATTTATTTATTACTTTAATTTTCCTGAACAGTTACGCGTAATAAAAAAGAATGCAAACAAAAATTAAATCATTAATAAATTATTAACAAATAAAAATCTACATAGAAAAGCTTTTCGTTATTTGTGATTAAAATATTTATATATATATATATATATATATATATATATATATATATATATATATATATATATATATATATATATATATATATATATATATCTAAAGAAAACTGTAGTTCATTTAAATGAAATGAAATTGAAGTGTTTGTACCATTTAATCAAATATATAAAAATTTTACGTACTAAATTGATTTTTAGTTCAGATACCAAAATTGAAAAGCAAAAATTAATAATTATGAAAATAAGGTTGATCATTTATTCAAATTGAAAGAAAATGCATAAACAGAGTATTTCGATACACAAATACCCTTTGTATTAATAAATAAATGTGTAATCTGAAATAGGATATCGTCAACACTATTTTGTAAGCTTGTAGGTATATCACGTTGATGTATTTAATTAAACTAAAATTAACAAAAAGCACTTATGTTTCACATTTTCGATGTTGTAATGAATAATACACATACTACTTTTAATTTAGATAAAGATATAAATTAACAATAATATTCTAAATACAAAAAAAATAGTGTCATAGTGTCTTTTGTTATATTTACTATTTCAAAATGTTGAAATTGGTAAATATAATTTGACAGAATCAATAATGAAAGGGACCACTGTGGTTCATAACTCAAAATTTTTAGATTAATCTTACTTAATGAATTGATGTTATAATGTTATTGTGGGAACTCTCTGTTGTGGCGCATCTGGCTGCGATACGATGACAACAATTGGCGTCGGTACGTTTCAGGCGCCAATTACTCGGATAGTAATGAAGTTGTTGGAGATAGTAGGGTATGTTGTAAAATGAAATTCAGAAAATGGCTGACAAACAAACAAAGAAGCTTTTATTCATATATTTGAGTAGTGTGCCAGGAAGGCGGTAGCTGCGGGAGTCTTGACGGTGTTGGCGGAGACGTTGCGGATGCAAGACAAATTTTCGGAGACTATGGTGTTGATGGTAGCGTCGCGGAGATCGTACAGGATTTCGGCGACGCTGAGGGCGTCGTAACGGTGACGCAGTACGGATGACGGCGTTGCGGAGACCCTACTGGATTTCGGAAACGCTAAGGGCGTCGTAACGGTGACGCGGTGTGGATGACGGCGTTTCGGAGACCGTTTTGGATTTCGGAGACGCTGAGAGCGGGGAGACGCCAGCCAGACCGCAGCGGTTCGATGTAAAAACGTAAAAACGACGACCGCGAGACTTCGAGGCCGCTGTGCGGCGGCTTTGACAGCCAGACAGATATTTGACATGTAAACAAACAAAACAGAGTAACGGAAACTGACTTACCGACGGTCGGCGATGCCTCGTCGAAAACTCGTAGTGGTGTCGAAGACCGGACGTCTGACATAAATCACGTAAACACGTATGACAATTCTCGACCGTCGTAAACACTGAATCTTTCTTAAGCGTTGTAAACACTGATTCTCTCAAGCGTTGTAAACACTGACTCTTTCTCAAGCGTTATAAATACTGTCTGATCGCCGTTGTTTTGGCCGCGGTATTTATTATATTTACCAATTGTACGGGTCCTAGTTGGTCGACGGAGGTTCGTCCAATGTAAAATAGGTGGTTTGGTGACGAACGGAAACCACCCGATTTTGTTTAACATACGCTCAAATGTCGCGAAAGTCTGTTTCGCGAGCGCCTTCAAAATTTGGCGGAGTTTGGGTGTCGGATGCACGAGAAACTATATTACCAGGACTGGACTCAAAATATTACGCGACAGAAACTAGCTCAAACGACTACTACGTCACACTGTCTATTATTTATTTATTTTTTTTATAATTAAAGTATTGCAAGCACAGAAAATGGTTGTCAGTGTTGCCATAATGTATATAAATATATTTTGTGCGAGTTATACAGCCAATTTATAAAAACTATAGCAGAAAATAATAATAAGTCGTAGTCGTAACAATATTCGTATGGCCAGGGACTGTGCTTAAAAGTTACCTTTTACCAAAGTTAAACGGTAGTTTGTATTTTTTTTTTGCTATTAAAAATAAATTTTATAAGGGGGCGGAAAAAAATATGCCTAAGGTACTAAAAAGCCTTAAGGCGGCCCTAACCGAGTAATGGATTAAAAAGCCGTGATTGTATAATTTATTAATTTTACATAATTGTAATTTTATTTCAACGTAACCTGGTGTACATTATTTAAGTAATTTTTGTTTATTTGTCCATTATCTTATGTTCCAATGAAGTTAAATTTTGGTTGACACTACTGTATAATTACTTCCGAATTCTTATAACCTAAAACAAGACAATATTGTACAATATTTAGGCACCTCTTTTTGCTATTTTTACGACCTATAATTCCATCACTACGACATTTTCCAACAATTTAGTAATGTTCAGATTATTTAGTAATGCAGCTTTGCAAAATCATAATTTTTTCTGAATATATTAAATTAATTGAGGAGTGCACAGGGACGGCGCTAGAGGTGGGCCCGGATGGGCGCTTGCCCACCCGAAAATAGGTTGTGCCCACCCAGGTGCCCACCCGCTAGTAATTAGATTTCTTGATATAATATATTAATATATTTTATATACATAATTAAGGAAATAAAGACAATAAAACTAACAAATATTTATTTTACTTGCACGCGTACGCAAAGACAAGTTATAACTCGCAATTCTTACCACAGCGAAGGGAGAGAAAGGAGGTGCTATCTTGCGACTAGCCGACTAGCGTCGACTTGTATATTGCGCGAGGTTTATGCTGTACAAAACTATACTCGATTAAGCATTATTAGTGGTACATTTGTAAATTGTAGCAGTGAGGTACGGACGTGTTGATAATTATTTATACATAAAATGAGTAGAAAATGGAATTTATTAAATTGGGTAGTTACTAGCAATAAAAAACAGAAATCAATAAGTGAAGGAGGCGAAAATAGTACTGCTTCAAGTAGCGAACTTAGTGAAAATGTGAGTGCAGCCCAAAGTTTAATCCAGGTCCAAGATAAGTGGGAAGACAAAGAGGATGCAGATTTAGACGAATTGTATGCTGAATACGCAGTTTCTGCAGCAAGTGATAGTGACAATAGTGAGTGTGATGATGATCAATCAGAAGACGGATGTGCATCACTGTCATTTGCTGATGAACCATCAGCAACAGAGTATAACAACAGGACCAGTACAGCAGAAATTATCCAAGTACCCACAAAAAAAAAAATTGGCAACAAGTGGCGAGGATTCAAAATGTCTTGGTTGCATCATCATGGTTGGAATATAGTATATTAGACGATTCTGCGTTTTAGTTTCCTTGCCGGTTTTTATCTAATGCAGCATATGAACCAAATAAACCATTTGTGACAGTCGGGTTCAAAAACTGGAAACGAGCAATGGAAAAAGATTGAGGCTTTTTAAAACACGCAGCAAGTGATCAACATAAATGCCACTTCACAGGGCATGGAATGACTTTTCAATAAGGTGCAAAAATAACGAGTCTGTCCTTTCACAAATTAACAAGATATATAAGAAACAGGTGCAAGAAAACCGAGAATATTTACAATTGATAGCAGAAGTTTTGCTGTTTGCTGCTGGGCAGGGATTTCCATTGAGAGGTGACAATGAAAGTGAAACTAGTGTAAATAGAGGTAATTTTATTGAATTATTGCATTTTGTATCTAAGCAAAATTTATTTTTACAATCTCGATTGTTAAATGTTCCGAAAAATGCAAAATATTTACATCACAGTATACAAAATGAATTATTGAATATTATTTCAAATTTAATACTAAATGAAATTAGCAATGATATAAACAGATGCGAATATTTTGCAATAATGGTGGATGAGACGTAAGATATTTCGAAAACAGAACAAATTTCTATTGTTTTAAAGATTTCTGGGTTATACGGCAGCAGAGTCATTAACTGCTCAATCTCTATTCTTTTATATAAAAGAAAATCTGTCCAAATGTCACATAGATATAAACAAATGTGTGGCACAAACTTGCGACGGGGCTAGTGTCATGAGTGGCAGCCTATATGGTGTACAGGCATTATTCCGTGAGGAAGTGCCACAAGCTATCTATGTACATTGCTTCAATCACAAGCTGAATTTAGTTGTAGTAGACGCATGCAAATGTCTTGCTGAAACCGATTCCTTTTTTTTTCTTTATTAGAAAAATTATATGTTTTTTTTTTCTGGTTCTGCAATACATAATAGATTTATAAATTTACAAAAAGAAAAATATAAAGACCGCAAACCTGTGGAATTAAAGCGAATATATTTTACGCGTTGGACAAGTCAAGTACCCGCATGCATAGCTTTAAAGAAGGCATTTGAGTAGTCTTACTGTTATTAAATATTTTAATCACTGAAAAAGGCGAACGAAAGATAGAAGCGACTGGTCTTTTGAAACAATTGAATTTCATGTTCATATTTAATCACACTATGTTTTTTCATATTTTATTTATGTTCAAGGGAATAACTGATTATTTACAAGAAGTTAATTCAGATGTATCTCATGCTTTATTGTTAATAGAAGGAATTAAAAATGTATTTAGCAACCAAAGATATACTATTCACACTTTTGAGCAAAAATTATGTTTTGAAATTGTTTACAAAGAAGCAGTAGCTATTTCCGATGAAAATAATATGAAACTGCAATTTTTTCAAAGAAAACGACTGTCGAAAGTCTCTAAAAAATTTCAAAATTATATAATTACAGAGCAAACGGATACTCTTGAGCAAGAAATTAACACAGAAATAAAAGAACGTTTAAGGACGAAAATATTTCTACCTGTGATAGACAGGATTTTAGTTGAGCTAGAAAACAGATTTTTTGCTAATAAAAATATTTTAATGAGTAATTGTAGCTTGAATCCTGAAATACGAGAAAAATTTTTAAATTATTATACTATAATGCCACTTGTAAAATATTATTTATGTGATTTAAATTTACTAAGATCAGAATTAAATATTTTACCAAACACAATTTCAAATGGGGGATTCAAGTGGTAGAGGTTTTTAATATATATTTATTAAAATAAGTTCTTGACCGTACATCATATTTAATACAATATAAAATCATACCATAAATGATATCTTTATTGCTGAAATATGAAAGTTAAAGTTGAATAATTTAAAACGCTCATTGCAATTACGTAGTTGCATTAAGCCAATCACAGAGCTTTGTCTGAAACGTTTGTCGGTGCTCAATTTTACTGAGAGGAAGATGAAGAAGAAATAAGCATTCAGCATTCTACGATTCTACCAATGACGTATAATACTAGACGAATTATGCCGTATTCAAGTCAATGCAAACGCCGTTGTTATCCGTCTAGTTATGTTTTGTCTGAGGATTCTACTGACAACGACACACGTTACGTGAAGTTACGTGTTATTTATCTCTGTCTTATCTGTCTCTCTTTAAGCTAAGATGCAACTACGTCACATTCGTTTGTTTCGAAAGTTTAAATATTTTTATCATGCTTAATACAAGTTTTAAAAAAAAATTAAAATTTTGGGTATAATAATTTAATTACGTAGATTAATATATAAAAAATTCAAAAATGTCTTGAAACGCCCATTACGAAAAAGAATATAATATAAAAATTTCAAACATGCTACAATTTGCTGATATGGTAAATAAATATAAAATTGCATTTTCGG
The DNA here is from genome assembly GCA_911728475.2 of Pterostichus madidus. Lineage (NCBI taxonomy): Eukaryota > Metazoa > Arthropoda > Insecta > Coleoptera > Carabidae > Pterostichus > Pterostichus madidus. The sequence goes on along the minus strand of OU452304.1, from coordinate 29,239,752 downwards.
TGATACACAAACTTTTAATAATATGCATAACAATGCCGGTTTCAAGTGCTGCATGTGAGAGATCCTTTTCCTGTCTTAGAAGACTGAAAACATATTTAAGAAATAAAATGACTAACGACAGGCTGGCAACTCTGGCAATTAAAAATATTGAAAAATATATAGCAAAATCAATAAGCATGGAAACAGTAGTGAACGAGTTTATTAAACGCAATCCAAATAGTAGAATGCAATTAGTGTAATGAATATATAATTGTATTACAATATTGAAAAGTTCATTTAGTAAGTTATATTTTAATTTAAATTTTTGAAGCAATGTTCTAAGTTCTAAGTTTATTTTTTAGTACTTAATATTGTTTTATATATTTATGTACAGCTGTTTATATTACTAATTTCAAATAAATTTATGTTCTCAATTAAAAACATCTATATAATGTTTATTTATTTTATACCATGTTATAAATTATGGCTAGCTCAGTGGTATGAAGTCGGCCTGTGGATCCTGAGGTCCCTGGTTCGATTCCCACAGGCGACAAATTTTCATAATTTGAAAAAGCTATCCCTGTGGCTCCTCCACCACTAACATGTTTGGGGGCCGTGATTTGACGACTGGTAACCGCACTTCACGCGCAAAATATATCACTTACCGAGATCTGCTTCAGCAGAGTGCCACACTCAGTAATGGGTAGAAGGCGTGATGATATATTTATTTTATTTATTTATTTATAAATTCCAGATACTACTTATACCGAATGTATAGAGAATAAAAAATATTTTGAGTACTATATCGCATTTTTAATGCAGGCCAGCAGGCCATGTCCACATTCGCTAACATCTAGGTGCCCACCCAACAACAAATGCGGCCAATTCGTGCCCACCCATCAATTCAATCCTGGCGCCGTCCCTGGGAATGCATGAAGCGTATCTGCCAAATTACAATAATTTCGCCGATCCGTTAGAGTTACCTTATTCTTGATTATATCTTACCGAATGAACACACGATAGAACTAAGAAAATGATACATTGTATAATCGGGTTTCCTACTCGAATACTATGAAACAAGGATGTGTCATCACTTCTACACATTTCTAGAGACATTTTGTGACACGAGGTGGTACTATATTGATTTTACTTGACAAAAGTCGTAGTCATTTTATTGTTGTATATAATGTTTACTTTTATAATTTATTGTAATCTAATATTGTATTATAATAGCTATATTAAATGATACCGAAGCAGATCTCGGTAAGTAATATATTTACATATGTGTGTAAAGTGCGGTTAACAGCCTTAAAATCACGGCCCCCAAAGATTTTAGTGGCGGGGAAGCCACAAGGGTAATTTTTAAATTAGGGAAAATGTTTGTCGGCTGTGGGGATCGAACCAGGGTTCTCAGGATCTACATGCCGACTCGATACCACTGAGCCATTACCCCATTAACTATATTAAATTAATATATATATATATATATATAAAAAGTAAAATCTAATTTAATAAAATAAAACAGTTTGTTATAAAATTAAAAATCAATCCTAGCTTTTTCATAAGCAAGCACAGTTCCTTTTTGGAAATTTTGTTTCTTATTTTCGCTTCTTCTATTTAAACACGAAAGCTTTTAAAATATTTTTTGCTTTTATTCCAATTTTTCTGCCGCCTCTTTCCCAATATGTAATATTGATTTTTTTTTGTAACTAGTTACAGCATTGCTCTCTTTCTTGCTTTCCTATTTTAAATGAGAACATATGTTTTTATTTTTTTTCTGAAGGGCAATGATTGCAAAGTGCAGTACCTTCGTATTACAATTATTTTTTGAATAAGTGCATATTACATTAACTTTCATTTAATTCATATCGCATAAGAATTAGCGCGCTATGAAAGAAACAACTGCATAAATCATAATATTTTTGTGTGATTAATTTTTAAATATCAATACGACTATTATGTAGAGCTGGGCAGTAGCTAGCTACTTTTGTAGCTTAGCTACTAGCTTAGCTACGTTTCGCTTAGCTAAATGTGAAAAAATGTAGCTGTAGCTTGTAGCGAGCTAAGTTTTTTTTTCTATTAGCTTAAAAATATTGTTATAACAACTGCAGCTACTTTTAAAGCTACTTTTTGTAGCCCAAATCTACTTTTTGTAGCTTAAAGCTACCACTGTTCATTAAGAAATACCTATTTATTTTTGTTTTGTATTTGAATTGTATCTTCTTTATTGTTTTATATAACTGTAGGATAATAAGTTATTATATAGTTTAAAATCTATTAACATATTTGTTAACATACTTGTTCTTAACCTATCCTACTTTACTATTAAACATTAGATGAACTAAACATTGACTGTTTAGGAGTCTTCTGTCAATTTATTCCAATATAGATAAGAATTATAGCATAACAAATAAACAGTACATTTGTCCATTTGCGATTTTTTATATTTATTAACAGTCATTATAACAAAACACTGATCAACTGATCATATGTCAATGGCAAATTTAATAATTCATAATAATTGAAAAAAGTAGCTTTAAAATTTAACCGCTACTTTGATGAAAGCTTTTAGCTGTAGCTTAGCTAAATTTTACAAAATGTAGCTTATAGCTGTAGCTCAGCTACTTTTTAAAAGAATAGCTGTAGCTGTAGCTTAGCTACTTTATTTAAGTAGCTTGCCCAGCAAAAAAATTCATGTTCATATCTTTCTTTCGTAGCACGCCATTCCTTTGTGATTCGAATTAAATAAATGCCAATTTAATATGTATTTTCCCAAAAATGTTGTAATGTGATGGTACTGAACTTTGTATTCCGTACCAAAAAAATAAAAAATCATATGTTCTCATTTAAAATAATATTTGAAGTACCCCTGGTTGACAAAAAAAAATTGTTAATAGTTTTGTAAATTTAACCAATCCTGTTACTCTTAAAGTTCTCGAGATAGTAATGGTGGCATACTTAAAATGAACAGACTGTAGTGTTCAGGTATCCTTGAATTGTATTTACTAATATCACTTCTCTACTATCCACAACTCGAATCGTTCATTAAACCTGCGATTTACATAGCGAATATCTTTTTGTGTGGGTTTAGCTTTTATATATTCTTGCAAGTTGTTTTCGCTAGTGCTTTCAAATTAGTGACAAGCACTTTTAAGCAGTATATCTTCAACTTACAATACCAAGAACAAAATTAATTTATTAAAATAATCAATTAAAACAAACATTATGTATGTACAAAGCCTATTCATATTATTCACTTACTAATATAGCAACATTGGAGCAAATCATTGCCGTACGTATTAATATTTGCGTATGCACTAAATGAAAAGTTGGCACCGCTTTATAATATACACATCGTAGATTTATTGCCACACTAACACACTAACGATGTGTATTAATATCGATTGTTAGTACAATGTCACGACGGTTTGCGCAATTAACAAATTAACTGAGGTCCTCTTTTTAAATGACCGCAAATGAATTGAATTATGTCATTAAACAATTTTGTTGTTTTTTAAATGGTTAGCCTTTTAGTCCATTGGGTAGTTCACTTTGATGTTGAATACATTTCATTTTATCATTTTATGTGTACTTGATTTAAAACGATTTAATTAAATTGCAAAAATTCGGTTCAATGGTTTAGCATAAATTTTGAATGTATTATTGATAATATTAGAAATAATAACATGCGTTGCTGTTGGTTATGAAGCCTAAAATATGGAATTAAGGCGCAATCAGTGGCGTACCTAGAACTTTTGCCGCCCAGGGCGGTCTCCAATTTGCCGCCCTTTCTAAGTCAATTAAATGCTTGTTTTATAAATTAAAAAAATAAATATATAATAAATATAACATCACTACTTTTACCCATTACTTGGTGTGACACTTTGCCGAAGCAGATCTCGTAAAGAGATATATTTATGTACGGGTGGGGTTACTAGCCGTCAAGTCACGGCCGCCAAAGATGTTAGTGGTGGAGGAGTCACAGGGGTAATTTTAATTTGGTGAAAATTGTTTGTCTGCTGTGGGAATCGAACCGGGGTTCTTAGGATCTCCCCCTCCCCCAGGTACTGGGCGCAATGGTGGCATATAATTTGTGTAGTTGCTCCGGTCGGACGCCATGAAATAATAATAATAATGTACCTGTACAAGTAAAAAACATCATGTTGCAGATAAAAATTTAAATTTATATATATATATATATATATATATATAACATAAGAAATTATTGTTTGCATGCCGAAAGTATCCAGCAAATCATTATTTTAATGTGAATAATCAGAATTTAAGATATAATTATGGAACTTATAAATAAATAATATACCTGTTTAAAATAAATCACACTTGACTATCTTTATAACGTATGTTAATTCCTAAATAATATTCTAAATTTATGATAAAGTTAAAATCAATATTGCTACAGTCTATCCTAATAACATAATATTACCTTCAATATTAAATCTGTAACGCGACAATCGTCTAGTATGAAGCAAACCTACGTTGTGTTTTAAATATCGAAGAATGGAACCCTCAAAATGTTTGTAATATGAAGTAGCGGTTCAATAGTGCAGGAATATAGGATTAAATGAAAGAATTAAATTCCTTCCAAAAGACATGACTGGGACGTCATACCTATGAAATTTCTGTGAGTAGTTTTGAAATATTTTACACATATTGGGAAAATGAGGGGACGTTTTTATTATAATTACACATTTCAAATATGTATATTTAAAATGTTAATTTTTGACAGTTCACTATGAAGTTGGTTTAAATGTCAAATTGACAAGTTTTTGAAAGTATACAGGTAAACCAAACCAAAATTGTCCTCGGTAAAAATATATAGTAAAACTAAGCAAATATTGTTCACGGCAATGTACACTAAACACAATTTTATTATTATTTATTTAAATTTATTATCAAAATTCAAAATTTATCGTATATGGTATAATACGAAAGTTTTGAAGGTCACGCATGTAGAAATAAGATGTTTTCAATCAGTAATTGTTTTAGTGAAAGTACTTCGAAACCTATCGTGTTTGGTATGAAATAAAAGGTAGTTTGAAGGGCTCGCATGCAGAATTCGAATTTTTTCGATCGGCAATTGTTTTAGTTAAAGTGCTTCAAAACATATCGTGTTTGGTATCAAATGAAAGGTATGTTGAAGGGCACACGTACAAAATTGAATATTATTAGATCGGAAATGGTTTTAGTAAAAGTACATTCAAACCTATCGTGTTTGGTATCAAATGAAAGGTCTTTTGAAGGACTCGCGTGCAAAATTAAATATTATTCGATCGGCAATTGTTTTAGTAAAAGTGTATCAAAACCTATCGTGTTTGGTATGAAATGAAAAATCTTTAAAAGGGCTCGCGTACAAAATTAAATATTATTCGATCGGCAATTGTTTTAGTAAGAGTGCATCAAAACCTATCGTGTTTGGTATCAAATGAAAGGTCTTTTAAAGGGCTCGCGTACGAAATTAAATATTATTCGATCGGCAATTGTTTTAGTAAGAGTGCATCGAAACCTATCGTGTTTGGTATCAAATGAAAAGTATGTTGAAGGGTCTACTTACAAAATTGAATATTATTCGATCGGCGATTGTTTTAATGATAGTGCTTCAAAACATATCGTGTTTGGTATCAAATGAAAAGTCGTTTAAAGAGTTCGTGTGCTGAATTGGCTTTTTTTTTTATTGGCAATTTTGTAGTGCCAGAGCTTCGTAACCTATCGTGCTTGGTATCAATTAAATGTATTTTAAAGGACAGACGTGCAGAATTGAAAATTTATACTTTGGAAATAATTTTATTTATATAGTGTCAATTGTCTTACAGAAGTGAATCATATTTCAGTGTCCGCGGAACGTAGCATGAAGGCCTGGCGAGGCCAAGCCGACCGCTAGTCCTCTATACTATTTGGATAAGGTATATTTGTTTACATATATATTTATATATATATATATATATATATATATATATATATATATATATATATATATATATATATATATATAGATTCATCACGTCCATTTGTAAATCGCTACAGCCTAAACGGTTTATCCGATTTATTTCAAACTTTTTTTATTTGATAGACGTCAATCATGGAGAGTGCCTTTTGATAGTCTCAGATTTTTCGTGCACATGATGTGCGAGAAAACTTAAAAATACATGCGTTTTTGGGGCAAATTCAACTAAGAGTGTGGAGGCTTTGAAATTTTTAAGAACATCTAACGTCATTTTGACATTTGTCAGTGTACATGTCGCATTTTTAATTATAAATTACTTCAAAATGAAACATTTGTGAGTAGTTTTGAAATACTTTACGCATATTGTGGAAATGAGTGGACGTTTTTATTATAATTACACATTTCAAATACGTGTATTTAAAAAGTAAAATTTTGACGGTCCATAATAAATTTGGTTTCGAAACAAAACGTCAAATTGACAAGTTTTATAATTTATACAGGTGAACTCAACCAAATTTGAACTCGATAATAATATACAGTAAAACGAAGCAAATTTTATCTACGGCAAAGTACAATTTAGAAAAACCAGATAACTCGAATTAGAATCATTTGGGCACATTTTCTATCGATAATTGATTAATTGAAAGTGCTTCAAAACCAGTCGTATTTGGAATATTATGAAAGTTCTTTTAAAGGGTACGTGTGCAAAACTACAATTACTAAACAACAAAACTAAAATCAAAATTACTGCACTTCTTAAATCATCAGATTCATTCCGCAATTAATCTTCGCCAAACGTTCCTATCTTGACACACCACTTTAGTTTCATCCACATTCATAATTCCTTTCATACAAGCACGTTTGTTTCTCGTTCACGCAACAATCCTTCAATCATATTCATCCATTTGTTCATAGTTCGCCCACGCAATCGTTCACCCTCAATTTCACCAACATATACCTGTTTCACCAATCTCTCATTCGTCATACGTTCTAAATGCCCAAACCATCTCAACTGACTTATATCTACTTTTTTAACTACATTCTTCTCAATTTCACACTCATCATACACCAATGTATTCCGAACACGATCTCTTCTAGTATAACCACACATACCCCGCAAATACCTCATTTCCACAGCAGTTATACGACGTTCATGTTTCTTCATCCGCACCCAACATTCACTACCATACATCAATGAAGGCACTAAAACACCATTATACACACTCAATCGAGCATTTCTGGATATATTCACATTTCGAGCAAAGGTTCCCAGAGCACCCAATACCTTACAACCCGCGGATACTCTTCTTTCAATCTCACAATCAATACGTCCATCCCTCGAAAACATACTACCCAAATATAAAAACTCATTCACTTGACCCAATTGCACACCATTCACCGAAACATTGCAGTCGGTCACCAAATCATTCTTCTCAAACACTAACACTTTACATTTATCAACATTTAATAACAAATTTAAACCTTTTCCTACTTCATTTATACTTAGAATCATTCTTCTCAATTGCTCTTCAGATTCACCCATAACAACAACATCATCCGCATACGCTAACGCAGGCACTACACTACTACCAATATGTACACCATCCACCCCATTCAGTGCCGTTCGTAACAACACATCCATATACAAATTAAACAGCCACGGAGACATCCCACAACCTTGTTTCACACCAACATCTATACAAAACCAATCACTCAATCTACCATCAACTCTCACCGCAACCTCGCTACCTTCATACAACGCACGAATTGCCCCCAACAAATTCCGGTTTATACCGTACTGTAGAAGTACATCCCACAAAGTCTCTCGATGAACACTATCATATGCTTTTTTAAGATCGAGAAAGCCACAGAACACCTTTTTGTTCTTAGCAAGTGACTTTTCAACAATCATACGAAGAGAAAATAATTGATCCACACACCCTCTCTCAGGCAAAAAACCACCTTGCATATCACTTATCTTGGAAATGATTAAGGTTCGTACCTTATGAATAAGAATCTTCCCGTACAACTTCCCTACCACACTCAGCAAACTTATCGCACGAAAATTAGTACATTCACTCGAACTACCTTTGCCTTTAAATAAAGGACAAATGACAGCACGTTTCCAATCATCAGGAGCCACACACCGTTTTAAACAAAATCTAAACAAATAAACTAACCAGTCAAATAACCTCTCACCTCCATATTTCAACATCTCATTCGATATACCATCCAAGCCAGGAGCCTTACCATTCTTCAGACGCATCAATGCAAAACTAACATCACTCTCATCTATATCCCAATCATCACCACTAATATTTTCTCTAACATTTTCACTACTACCATTCCCTCCATTTATGCTACCATATTAATTTTTATTAATTACAATTAAGAACTGTATCCTTAAATTTCAACCAAACATCATTTATGCTGCATTAAAAATTAAGCTCACATACAGGCAAAGATTCATTAATTTTCTCAAGAAACCTATCTCTAACATCCTCATTCTGCAGTACACTGGATTTCACACGAAACATTTTTTCGGTACTTTTCACCCTCATCCGCCAACATTTATCCAGACGTATACGCGATACCACCAAATAATGGTCATTCGTACCAAATTCAGCACCACGCTTCACACGCGTACCTATAACTAAACTTCTCAATCGTTCATCGTACAAAATAAAATCAATTACACTTCGTCTATTCTCACGCATATTCTCCCATGTATACAAATGAGCTAATTTATGTTTAAAAACAGAATTGGAAACAAAGAGATTACGCTCCAAACAGAAAGATACTATTTTCCAACCGTTTTCATTCTCTCTCACATCACCAAACTTACCCAAAACATTCCCAGACATGCTTCTCTTTACTCCCACCCAACCATTTAAATCACCACATACGATAACTTTCTCACCTGGATCACACAAATCAATCACACTATCTAACAAATTCCAAAACCAATCTTTTTCGAGATCATTTTCAGATTCAGTTGGGCCATAAACTGACACAACGAAGATTCTATGAAAGCCTACCTTTAATCTCAACCAAAGAATTCTAGATGAAATACAATCATAATCCCTTACAAACTGTTTCATTCTTTCACTAACAAGCACACCTATTCCATGCTTTGCACGTTCATTCTCAGCTACACCCGACCACAAGCAAAACATTCCATCCACCTCTTCCTCACTACAACCTTTCCTCTTAGTCTCACTTTCACATAAAACATCTACATTATACACACGCATTACATTCATCAATTCATTTTCTTTACCAGTTATACCACGAACATTCCACGTACCAAACTTACATTCATCAAATTTTCCCCATTTATTCCTCATTTAAACAAAAGATAGCAAAAGAAGGGTTCTCTCGGTAATAGAGTAGAAGTTAAGGTAGCTTACCAAACTTATCCTTAACTATAAAGAAAAATAGAAATAAAAAGAAATAAATAAATTACATTGACACCTGTCAACCGTCAATCATACAAGAAAAAAACATAACTTAGCGTTTCTAAGTACGTAACTAATATAAACAAATAACGAAATGAAAAGAAAATATACTACAGAAAATCTAAACTATTATAATATATAGTAAAACTAAGCAAATATTGTTCACGGCAATGTACATTAAATACATTTTTATTATAATTTTTTTTTAATTTATCATCAAAATTCTAAATTTATCGTACATGGTATAATACAAAAGTTTTGAAGATCACGCATGTAGAAATGAGATTTTTTCAATCAGTAATAGTTTTAGTGAAACCTATCGTGTTTGTTATCAAATGAAAGGTCTATTGAAGGGCTCGCGTAAAAAATTAAATATTATTCGATCGGCAATTGTTTTAGTAAAAATGCATCAAAACCTATCGTGTTTGGTATCATATGAAAGGTCTATTGAAAGGCTCGCGTAGAAAATTAAATATTATTCGATCGGAAATTGTTTTAGTAAAAATGTATCAAAACCTATCGTGTTTGGTATCAAATGAAAGGTCTATTGAAGGGCTTGCGTATAAAATTAAATATTATTCGATCGGCAATTGTTTTAGTAAAAACGGATCTAACCCTATCGTGTGAAAGGTCTATTGAAAGGCTCGCGTAGAAAATTAAATATTATTCGATCGGAAATTGTTTTAGTAAAAATGTATCAAAACCTATCGTGTTTGGTATCAAATGAAAGGTCTATAGAAGGGCTCGCGTAGAAAATTAAATATTATTCGATCGGCAATTGTTTTAGTTAAAATGCATCAAAACCTATCGTGTTTGGTATCAAATGAAAGGTCTATTGAAGGGCTCACGTAGAAAATTAAACATTATTCGATCGGCAATTGTTTTAGTAAAAATGCATCAAAACCTATCGTGTTTGGTATTAAATGAAAGGTCTATTGAAGGGCTCGCGTAGAAAATTAAATATTATTCGATCGGCAATTGTTTTAGTAAAAATGCATCAAAAGCTATCGTGTTTGGTATAAAATGAAAGGTCTATTGAAGGGCTCACGTAGAAAATTAAATATTATTCGATCGGCAATTGTTTTAGTAAAAATGCATCAAAACCTGTCCTGTTTGGTATCAAATGAAAGGTCGCTTAAAGAGTTCGTGTGCTGAATTGGACTTTTTTTATTGTCAATTTTGTAGTGCCAGAGCTTCGTAACCTATCATGCTTGGTATCAATTAAATGTATTTTAAAGGACAGACATGCAAAATTGAGAACTTTTACTTCGGAAATAATTTGATTTATATAGTGTCAATTGTCTTGCAGAAGTGAATCCTATTTCAGTGTTCGCGGAGCGTAGCGTGAAGGCCTGACCAAGCCAGGCCAACAGCTAGTCCATATACTAAAAGCATAAGAGGTATATATGTTTGTATAGATTCACCACGGTCAATTGCTCACCTCTACAGCCTAGGCGGTTTGTCCGATTAATTTGAAACTTTTTGTTATTTCATAGAGGTCAATCATGGGGGGGGGGAGTGCCTTTTGTTAGTCTTATATTTTTCGTACACATGATGTGCGAAGCCAGGCCAACCGCTAGTCCTATATACTATTTTGATAAGCGATATATATAATTATATAGATTCATCACGCCCATTTGTAAATCGCTACAGCCTAGATGGTTTATCCGATTTATTTAAAACTTTTTTTATTTGATAGAGGTCAATCATGGGGAGTGTCTTATGATAGTCTCAGATTTTACGTGCACATGATGTGCGAGAAAACTTGAAAAAACATGCGTTTTTGGGGCAAAATCAACTAACATTGTGGAGGCTTTGAATTTTTTAAGAAGAAGATGTACTGTCACTTTGACGTTTGTCAGTGGACATGTCGCATATTTAATTATAAATTATTTAAATATGACATTTTTTAGAGTACATTTGAAATATATTTCATATATTGGGGGAATGAGTGGACGTTTTTATTATAATTACGCATTTTAAATATGTGTATTTAAAAAGAAAATTTTTGACACTTCACTATGAAGTTGGTTTTAAAGCAAAACGTCAAATTGACAAGTTTTATAAAGTATAAAGAATATGGAGGCTTTGAATTTTTAAGAACATCTAACGTCATTTTAACATTTGTCAGGGGAGATGTCGCATTTTTAATTATAAATTAATAAAAAATTAATTTTTTCTGAGTAGTTTTGAAATACTTTAGGCATATGTTGGAAATGAGGGGACGTTTTTATTATAATTACACAATTCAAATACGTGTATTTAAAAAGAAATTTTTTTACAATCCACAATTAAGTTGGTTTCGAAACAAAACGTCTAATTGACAAGCTTTATAACTTATACAGGTGAACTCAACCAAATTTGATCTCGATAATAATATACAGTAAAACCAAGCAAATTTTGTCTATAGCAAAGTACAATTTAGAAAAACCAGATAACTCGAATTGGAATCATTTGGACACTCCTAAATTTTTTATCGATAATTATTTAATTGAAATTGTTTCAGAACCAGTCGTATTTGGTATATTATGAAAGTTCTTTTAAAGGGTACGTGTACAAAATTAAAATATTTTCGATCGGCAAACGTTTTAGTGAAAGTACTTTAAGGCCTATCGTGTTTGGTATCAATTGAAAAGTTATTTAAAGGGTTCGAGTACAAAATTAATTTTTTTTCAATCAATAACTGTTTTAGTGAGAGTGCATCAAAACCCATCGTGTTTGGTATTATATAAAAGGTCTTTTGAAGAGCTCACGTGCAAAATTGGAATTTTTTCGTTCGAAAATTGATTTAGTGAAAGTACTTCAAAACCGATCGTGTTTGGTATCAAATGAAAGGTCTTTTGAAGGGCTCGCGTATAAAATTTATCAATTTTAGATCGTTAATTGTTTTAGTGAAAGTGATTCAAAACCTATCGTGGTATCATTGGCAAGGTACTTTCAGATGAAATAAAAAATATATATATTTTATGACCGTCAGTTATTTTAAACATAAAGTATTCCGAATCATACCGTGTTTAGTGCCATAATAATGGGGTTTTTAGAAGAACTTTTAGATAAAATTTAAAAAGTTGAAATTTTACGTTCCTCAATTGTTTCAAACATAAATTATTTCGGATCATATCGTCTTTAGTGTCATATTAAAGGGCGTTAAAAGAACTTTCAGATGAAATAAAAAAAGGTAAAATTTTACGATAGGCATTTGTTTCAAAGTTAAAGTATTTCGAAAATTAACATATTTGGTGTCATATGAAATGGCTCTAGAAGAACTTTCAGATGAAATAAAAAGTGTTGAAATTTTAAAATAGGCAATTGTTTCTAACATAAAGTTTTCTGAAGAATACGGCTCAAAATATACAAAAATATCTAAATCTGACGCTCTTTTAGGAATCATTCACAAAATCAGAAATTAACACACGCACACCAACATAATAAAAACCAACAATGAAACACAGATCAGGTCCACACGCTGCTTGTTTATTAGGGTCACGTTTAGCCTGTTAGTCCTATCTCGGCGTCACTGACAGTAGATTGTGCAAGTCGTGGGGTTATTTATGTCTCCTTAACACTTTTATTTCTTCTGCAACTATGTTAAAAAAGTTACAAGTTATCTTTTCTAAATCAAATATTTGCTTTTACGTAGCTTCTTACAGTTATGATATTTGAGGAAGTGAATACCTCAAATAGAACATAATATTATATATATATATATATATATATATATATATATATATATATATATATATATATATATATATATATATATATATATATAGAAAAATATTATAGCACATGCATACATACAAAATATCCCTTTAAATAGAGTAGCAAGAATCCTATAATTCTTTATAAAACGTTCACTAATCGGATTCATCAAATAATTAGTCCTCATTGAATATTCTCATCCTAACACACCATATTTGTTTCAACTATATTCATAGTTCCCTCCATATACACTCATTTACTCATTACACTCGGAATCCTTCATCATGCAACAAATCTTCAGTTATATACATCCATTTACGCATATACAGTATTCATTATGCTCTAAACATTAAATTATTCAGGCTTACTTGTATAACAACAAATCTAAAAAGATTAGATAAGAAGAGAGCGACAACCTGCGCTTGTATTGCAGTTAGATACATTATTGTAAGAACTGAAATCGAAACAAAAAGATAAGAAAGGAAGAGAGTGTCGCTTTGAGCTTGTTTCTAAAAGCGAATTCCATAAAATTGTACATATACATCTATGAATATTAAGCATACTGAAAATGTTCGAAAAACTTTAGATAATATAAACGCTAGAACAATACAAAACTATAGAATTTCTCGAAAGAAAAATAAAAAAGAACAACAAAAGAAGAGAAAAAGGAAAACTCCGAAAATATTATCGTTGCTTTTATAAAAGACAAATGAAAAATGAAAAATGTAAATGCAAATGTTTTCGAAAAATATAAAATGAATAGGTATGCGTAGAGAAGATAATAACAATAACTAGGATTTCAGTCAACATAAAAAAAAACTAAATAGTCAAGCAAAATCTAATTTAAACTAAACACTAAATGCCACAAAAAGATAGTTATCTTAAAAGAAGGAGAAGAACTACTTTTTTTATATCACAATATTATCTATTTAACTGAAATATTGGCCAACGAAGAGCTGAACTCGCCACAAAAATTTTTGAAATGCCAATAATTTACTAAAGTAAGCCTAGGCAGAGTAACTGGTGATCTGCATATAATTATCAAAATTGGAGAACATAAAGAGACAATAGAAAAACACATTACAATTTCTTCAAAATGTTATCTCCTACAAAAAAAAACTCATTCTAAGCAGCGTTTATTTTTCACTAAATTAGTGAACACGGACTTTGTGGTCTTAAAAGTTATTGTTTAAAATAGACGACGTTTCGGTCAGTAAATACGGCCATCTTTAAGTTTAGAATAATATAATATAATGTTACAAAATGTAAAATTACAATCAAATAATGTAAACTTACCAACTAACACACAAAAAAGGTATTTTAGAGTAAAACTATGAAATTAGATGTAAAGAAAGAAAAAGTAATCAATTAAATGCAACAAGAATAGATTTGTATTACCGAAGCAGAATAAAGTAATTTTATTCAGCAGTCTTCGTTTTCTGTATTTTATTACAGTAATACTACATATGGTTCGCATATTACCTCATGATGCAAACAGAATACAGAAGTTGCAAAATTACTGCATACGTTTTATCTATGATCTTAGGTGACGTAAAAATAATAACTCCTTATTTAGGAAAGTTCGGTTGGCTAATATGAAAGAATCTAGGTTGTTTCATGTTGCATGCCTGTAGCGGTTGGCATTTTCGAAAATTTTGATATACGATCCGACTAGATTCAAGATCCGATCCAATCAGACTCGATTCAAGATCTGATCCGAACCGATCCGACTCGATTCAAGATTCGATCCGATCCGATCCAATCCGATCCGATTCGATCCGATCCGATCCGATCCGATCCGATCCGATGCGATCCGATCCGATCCGATCCGATCCGATCCGATCCGATCCGACTCAATCAGAGATCCGATTCGATCCGATTCGAAGTCCAATCCTAGATCCTATTCGAAATCCGATACGATTCGAAATCCGATCCGATTTGAAATCCGATCCGTTTCGAAATCCAATCAGAGATCCGATCCGAGATTTGATCTGAGATCCGATCCGAGATTCATACCGAGATTTGATCTAAGATCCGATCCGAGATCCGATCCGAGATCCGATCCGAGATCCGATCCGAGATCCGATCCGAGATCCGATCCGAGATCCGATCCGAGATCCGATCCGAGATCCGATCCGAGATCCGATCCGAGATCCGATCCGAGATCCGATCCGAGATTTTTGTTTTAACGTTATTTAATTATTTTTTATTATACAATATAAGAACTTATAAATTTTACGTAACATTACATTTCTTTAGAGTGAAATTTTTACTCAGAGTGGATACTTAAAAGATGTGTATGTAAATTTCGGATCGGATGTTGTATCCGACTTTCGGATCGGATATTTTATCCGAGTTCTGGATCACATCCGATTTGAATCCGTTCTGAGTGGGTTCTGATCCGATATGATCCAAAATCCGATGTCGGATCGAATAGAATCGGATTCTGATATTGTACTAAATAAATCTCGTAATTATCTCTACAGTAAGTTGTTACTGTGAACTCTACATCATAAACGCAATCTAAGAAATATGTTTCGTTATCATATTTCCTTTCATAAGTTCGCTCTTTTTAAGTGAACCTACAGTTATATTTACCCACAATAAAATTTCATCCCCGTACATGAACCTCAAGTCGGAATCTTTTTCCAGTATGTTGAAAAAAGCATTGGACGCTGACAACGTTCACTTGAGTAAATTCCTTGAATTCGCATATCTGTATTCTTTTTGTAAATTAAAATGTATACAAGTAATCTACATTTTTTCATATTGTCGTACTATTTTGTTTTGATTGTTTTTTCTCCATGTATTAATTGAAAAGTTTAAATGTAAGAACAGCCAAGGCTTAATGTTGCCAAATAAAATTATTGTATTATTATTATTATTTAGCATTGTTTTTTCTAATATTTTGTGAAAGACAGAGATAAGTGGTATGGGAGTATAGTTATATATATATATATATATATATATATATATATATATATATGTCTTTGCAATCATCTTTTTATATAACGGTTTTACATTTATAAATTTACGTATTTCTGAAAAAGAAAATGTTTTGAAAGTTTCATTTATAATGAATGTTGGTGGTTTTAATATAAAATAGTAGGTTTTCTTAAGAATGTTACTAGATATATTATCTATTCCGAACTATTGTGAGCTATTTAAGAATAAAATGAATTGGAACTAAATGACGGATTACTGGTCTATGTTGTTTATTAACAACAGACGACGTTTCGGCACCTATATTGAGCCATCTTCAAGTCTACAAATTGAAAGATAGGTTGGATTTGACAATTATTAGTATTAAACTGTAAGTTTATTATATACCTTCGTAGTTGGTATGCTAATTTGCATGTTAGTATAATAAATTAGTTACAATATTATAAAATAATTTTAAAGTTACATCTTAAAATGTTTTCAATTTAAATTGTCTTTTTAAAAGCGATCATTCACTTTCAAGAATCAAGTTGCGACTGAATACAATTTGCGATTTGTGAAGATTTTAATTTCAGTAGTGACTTCTAGTGTGACACATAACACCCAACATTGACAGCTCAGTTATCCAGTACTTGAAAATTAAACGTCAACAATAATAAGAAATTTCAAATGTCAGTTTTTAAGAAATATGTTGTTTATTGTAACGTTTAAGAATTTAGGACGATATTATTATTCTGTAGTGTTTCTTTGACGAGTTTGATGTTATCGGTGTGCTATTATTCTTCAGAAAGTGTTATTGCCCTACCAATCAGATTAAAATTAAGGTATCGGCCTGACCAAGTATCGTTACGATACCGCTTTGTCAGTATTTTTCTTGTTACTTTAATGAGGGCAGAGCTGGGACCAGTACTCAAAAAAAGTATTTAAATACTATATACTTCTAAAAAAATATTTTAAATATTAAATACTAGCATTACTTGAAATACTTTTTATCGTTAAAATGTAATTACAGTACTAAATACGACGTTAAATTAACAACTAGGTTATTTTAAATAGAATTTAATTTAAAAACAAAATTAATAGTATTATGAAATATATTTTATCACGTTATAATTTAAAATTAAATAGAAGTAAAGAATTTAGCAACTATAACAAACATGAAAGGGTTTTTATTTTGTTATTTATTTTTACCAGCAAACATACAAAATACATATATAAATAAATGTAAATATTTTATAGATTTAGTAAATGGTAAGAAGATACGAAGTAACTTAAAATAATATTTACTATGAAGAAAATGACAATTTTTCTTTATTGTGAATACTTGATTTTGCAAAATGTCATTTTGACATAAATGTACCTGTTTTAATCTTTTGAATATAAAATTAAATGTTCTTTTATTGTGCATAAAATATTGTTTGTACCACGGGTGAAATAAGCGTTTCTGACCCTGAGCATGTTATTAACCCCTCGACACTTTGCGTATCGTTCTAATAATCAAGCTACGAGTCAGAACCGCCTATTTTCACCTATGATACATAAATAAGTATTTTTTATTATCGTTCAAATAAGCACAAAAGTGCATTTAAATTATACATTTTTGACTTTCTCATAACACTTATTAATTCAAAAAACAAAAAGGAAAGAACACATCCGAATTAGATTGTTAAAGATTCTGTAACTTTTGTGCGGCAAGAATATATATATAAATACAACAACTAGGTTATTGATATTTATAATAAGAAATTAATTTTCTTCTACTGTATTTGTTAATATTACAACAATATATGTAGTTATATATGCCAATTATCAATCAAACAAAAAGAGTGAAATAATGATCTCACTATTTCACTGAGTTATCTAACTTAGGACCAGTTTTTCAATCGCCGGTTTACTCTCGATTAATGTTAATCATGATTAAATAATAATGGTAACCATAGTTTCCATTATTATTTAATCGGTGATTCAAAAACTGGCCTTTAAATGAGTAAAAAAAGGTGTCTATTATCAAACGGAAATAGAAAATAATTACTTATGGTTTATAATACTAGTATAGGCGTGTTTCTTTGGACTGTGATTCGTAATCAAAGTGATCAAACTTAGCATGATCATGAAGAATCATGTTTCTTCGTTCGTTATTCGTTATCCCTACTCTTTCATTTTGTGATCACGAAACGACAATCCCCCTACCCTTCTGAATCATACTTTTTCTATGATTCATGTTGACTGATTCACATCGAAGGTTTAAAAATGGCATCTGATGATAAATTTATGAGCTCTATTTGTGGAATTAAGGGAAATTGGCTGCTTCTAGAAGAATTTTTAAATGGCTTACATGGACACTCATTTATGAAATTTTAAAATAGGTTAGTTTGTGTATTTGACATTTGCAGTTATTTTAACGTTCATACTATAGGATCGCGTCGATCGGGTTGGATTTGAATCATTATTCCTGTTCGATGTTTTCTTCAGTATCATATTTAATCATGATTCAACGCAATAACGATCAAAGGAATCATGATTTAGAAAATCACAATCACAATCCAAAGAAACACGCCTTATGTTACGATGCATAATAATCAACGCTTAAAAAGTTGAACCAACGATATAACACACTTGTACCATACTAAATTTTATGCTTTACATTTTCTGATATATTTTAAAATAAATTTTTCATGTCGTCAGTATAACATTCGATGTACAAATCTAAAAATGTGCTGTAGAAAAAAATATGAAAGCTTTAGTTAATTATTTACTTTAATCGCACTAGTAACATAAAGAGCCACTAGTGACTTACGAACTAATTATTTGTTTAAAATCACTATATGTTATACCGTTTTTATTAGGTGTTGGATAATAAATATTTCAATTAGTCGACTGATAATTTACTTCCTTGTTGTTACGCAACTATAGCTAGAATTTTATTGATAATTTTTCAAATATACATGTTAATAAATCCTAATTCATTAAACCCCATTAAACTGCTAAAATATATGTGGTGTTTCGCTAATTACTGTTTGCCTATTTTTTTAAACAATACTTACTCACCTTTCTTGATTTGTCTTTAAATGTAAACACCGTTGCAAAGTACCAAAAATATAAAATCACGACAGCGTTAGAGCATATTTGAATAGACCTGTACATGCTAAGTTCCCTTTATGATTCAAATTACGCACTAGTTATGTGCATGCGAAAAGTATTTAGTATTTAAAGTATTTAAATTGCTTTGTATACTTTTTTTACTTTAAGTACATTTTTGTACATTAAGTACATGAAAGTATTTAAAGTAATTTTGTATGAAAAAGAGTACTTTAAGTACAGTATTGAATACTAATTTTCAAAAGTATTTTAAGTAAAGTATTTTAAGTATATGATATAATTAAAGTACTAATTTCAGTACTTTTACTTTAAGTAGTTCCCAACTCTGAATGAGGGTAACATAACAAAATATTATTATTTTACATTTCTATAGTAAACTGAATAAGACATCTAGATCGACACTTTTTAATAGAACTACCGATTCAACAAGATTCATAACTAGTCTTGCTAAGCTGTAGCTTATAATAAACCCCTCACCCTCCCACCATACGACACCAATTGATTTGTAAATGGAATTCTTCTTAGACCTTCCACTGAATGTTTTCTAATATCTTCGAAATTCATAATCCTTCTGCATCATCCGTTACAGTATCTTCTTAATTTAGTGTGCTCTTCAATTAGTATACGGTTGCAACTAAGTTCATGAGCTGTATTTTAAATTAATTTACAATGTTGGCTAAAAGTCTGCCCGCCAGTTATTACATTTTAAGTTTTGTGCAAGTTTTTCTTGATACATATTTATAATTTGTTTTCAAACGTGAGGATATAACCGTATGAAAAAGATGAAGAACAAGTTTTTATGTCTGGAACATTCATTTTTTATTTGTCATGCATGCTTTTTCAGTAAAAGCGAAGAACACGACTACATTTTATGTAAAATTAATTATTCTTGTAATAGATTTTTAATTGAAGTAAGTAATTTTTTAAAGTCTAAATTAACTATTCGTTTGACAGTATTGTTATATTCTATAATAGTTTATAGCAAAATTTAATTTCATAAATATTGTATAATTTGCGCATTTTAAAACTGTCATTAGAGGCAGCCGGGCTGTGCAATAGATCAAATACAATTATAGCCATATTAATCATTGTATTGTTAAAATATTGTGTATGTGTAAAAATGTAACACCAGTTACTAGCGCAATAAATAAACAAATAGCAATTAATGTTTTCTAACACTATATTTTCTTGATTATTATTAAAATTCATTTTTACTTCATACATACTCAAACATGGTGCACTAAACATCTAATGCATCAACACTCAGCAGTTTCGACGAGATTCAAGTTTTGTCCTATAAAATCTAAATATTAGCTGTAAAATGGATGTTTTTTAACATGTTCGCTGCCGTTTCGGATTAGATATTGCAAATGATAATAATAATTTTTGTATCAAGAGCACGAAATAAGTGTTTTTTTGTTGCGTGTGAGAATATAATTTTTTTTGTTTAAACCGCCAGGCTGAAACAAAAAAAATCATTCGAACGCGCCAAAAAGAATAATTAAAATCGATTTTCAAACCATGCAACAAAATTTATCAAAACAATAAGAAAAATAATTAGACAGTTTGGGTGGTTTTCAAAATAATAGTCATTTTTTTACGTGTGAATAAAACACAAACTTCGTGTATCCATAATGATGTAAATAGTCGTGGTTTTTAACAATCGTCTATGTTAGATAAAGATAAAATTATTTTTGATTTTTTATCTTTCAATACTCACTCTAGCAGTACTGAATAAAATAATTTCACATATAAATTACAAGCAACACTTCACTATTCTTTCATACTTCATTAATTAATTCATTACAGGTTTAATTCGAAATGCTGTTTATTGTTTTTGTTTTCAAGGTAGTTATTTATAATATTAATTAATTTTTTTCGCTATTCGTCGGATTCTTCTAGTGGTTAATAATAACAAAATTCTTTTTAGACTTATAAATGATATATTTTCAAACAATTGTAAAGTGTTCTGAAATAGATACATGCGTTGAATATAATAATGAAAACCGAAATAATTTTAACTGTAACTCTGATTTCTCTACAACGTAGTTTCAATATTCACGTACCTAGGTAAATAATAGTTCTATCTTGTTTATTAACTAGCAAACTTGTTGAAATATCCACAAATAGAATTGTTGAAAATTAAATTTATTTTGTACAAAAACGACGATTATAGCTCTATTAATATTATCCATTGTACTGAAAACCAACATAGCTAATTAATTATTTATTTATTAAACCCGCAGACATGTGTATTTGAAAGGAATTATTTTGAGAAGAAAACAAGACAAGGAGGTATATAAAAACACAGTCATACGACGTTTCAGCCAAGATTTGTGACCATATACAAGTAAAAAAAAAAAATACAATAAAATTTAATTATGCATATGTTTCAAAATGAAAAAAGTAATTTAAGCATTTAAAAACGAAACATAGTTAAGTTACATGTATAATAAAAATTAATCTGTGAGATGTATTTCACTTTTAATCAAGCCAGTAATTCATTTAATTTAATTTACATTTTAAAAAGATTTCTTCCTATACGTAAGTACTAATTTTATTAATATATTAAAATTTGGAATTCCATTTCGTAGATACGCTCTTGTTCATTTGATTATAGAATAGCATACGTCAGCAAACAAGTAAAAATATACGACATATATTAGAAATTGTTAAATACCTTGTAATCCAACCGGAATTTGAACCCACAAACTCCCACTTGTTAGGCGCTTCACTATTAAGTTATTGAATCTCGTGCTTTTTCTATTACATGAAACCAAACTTTTTCAATACCCAGTGAAATTGCCAATGTTTAAAATGTTTTATCGAAATTAACACTATATTAAATTATAAAAAAAAGTAAATGTAAGCATACAAGTAACAAGGTTCGACTTATGGTGATATTTTGTGTAAATTCATAAGTCTTGTAGATACGTGAATCTGTAAATGATGAACAATATCGCAACTAAACTTATGACTTGTGATTATTTTCTACTTATCAACAAATATTGATGTGATTTTGTTAATTATTTACAGACTTACAAATCTATAAACTTATAGATGTTTCACGGAATTACACCATTAAAATATAACTGATATTTGGAATAAAGATTGAACAATAATCAAGCCGAATAATTCTCAGCCTCATGCTCATCTCTTCATTCCACTATACCACTCCGCTACCTCCTTCAACTCATCCAAAAGTTTCTTTCTCTTCCTTCCTATCTCATGCTATCAATCCACCATTTTTTCTACTGCTGTCCTCAATACACTATCATGATTCTTCGTCTTCCTCATTACCATCTCCAATAGTTTTTCTGATCTCCTACTATTGATAATATGTCTTTAATTCTTGTCAGTGTTCATCTACTTAATTCCCTTCACAGGTACTCTCGATTATAAGACATTAATATGTATTATCATACGGTCGTAATTTCATGCGTCTTTAATTAATTTAGATAAAAATAAAGTTAAAAGATCATAAATTTCGGCATTTGAACAGCAAATAGAAATATTTTTGTTTGCTTATAACATCAGAAATGAGGTATTAAAATGTGGAATATTACCTCAAAGTAGCGATCTGCTAGCTCACGACTCGTGGTTCGCACTGAATTTTAAATGCTTATTAAAATATCATCATGTACGTGCAACATCGGATTTTAATTAGCTTTGCCCTTCACCGTGTTTATGTAAAGAGTTTTACTAATGCTAGTTAAGCATAATCAAGACTGAAGGTGGTCTTGCATTAGCAACCGGTTCGATGGAATTTGATTGCTTGTTTAATAAAATTGCTCGAACTGCATTCTATTCTTTTAGATAAGTCACACATTTACAATATCGTATGTAAGATTTACAATTAACAAATTTAAGTTAAGTTCTTGTGTTGCACTTACATGTATGGTGAGATAGTTAATAACTAGATTTTGTTTTAATAAGTGTTAATTTTGTGGTAAAAATATAATTTTTTGATGAAATATGTGAAAGATTTTATTAGGGTTCTCAAAAAATTGTTTGATTTACAAAATATTTTTGGAAATCAAATAATTTTAATTGAATTTTGACTATTTATTCAATAAAGTCTACTAAATTGTGAAATAGATGCTGCGGTGATCTGATGAAGCGCATAATACATGAAAACAATTTTCACATTAAAACTAACATCACCTTTTCTACTATTTAAAGAACCTACATTCAGAATTACAAATTTATAATAAAACATCGATCAAGACAGGCGGTGGATCAAGCAGCCTACGGCCGGCGACACTGACTGTCTATATTACAGTAACGAAGACTTTGAGCCAATATTCGAAAATTGTAATTCCATTTATCTTTTTATTAGCCGATAAATTAGTCACGTTAAACATATGATAATTTTTTACATAACACCCTTGTTTGTATTAGATACAATTTTTGTATGAATTATTACTTTACAAGCTATTATTTCCCTATATAAGATTTTTTTCAATAAATTTTTCGTTCCTCCCGACCTATTTTGTTTTGCTTTTCGCGACTTGTCCGACTAGCGGCAGCACCTTACGCTCAGTTCGACAACTTCGGCTCTCGAGCTCGCTTCGTTATCGATCGGAAACTGATGCAAAACCAGAAGTACAAAACTAAAATTTATTGACTTTTGACATTGCGAGTTACCAAATTTGTGTAAAATATATGTTTAAAGTTCATATGCAAGTATTTCTGTATTCAAAAATATATAATCAAGACAGGCGTTAGTTGTCGTCGCCAAGATTAAGCAGAAAACGGCGACACTGACTGTCTGTATTACAGTAATATAAACTTTGAGACAATATTCGAAAATTGCAATTCCATTTAACGTTTTATTAGCCGATAATCGTGTTTGGTATCAATTAAAAGGTCTTTTGAAGTGCTCGCGTGCAACATTTAATACTTTTCGATCGTCAATTGTTATAGTGAAAGTGCTTCAAAACCCATCGTCTTTGGTATCAATTGAAAGGTCTTTTGAAGGGCTTACATGCAAAATTGAAATTTTATCGATTGGCAATTGTTTTAATGAAAGTACTTCAAAACCTACCGTGTTTGGCATCAAATGATAGGTCTATTTAAGGACTTGCATGCAGAATTGAAATTTTTTCGATCGGCTATTGTTTTAATAAAAGTGTTTCGAAACCTATCGTGTTTGGTATCAAATGAAAGGTCTTTTCAAGAGCTTGCATGCAGAATTAGAATTTTTCGATCGGAAATTGTTTTACCGAAAGTATTCCAACACCTATCGTGTTTGGTATCAAATGAAAGGTCTATTTAAGGGCTTGCATGCAGAATTAGAATTTTTTCGATCGGCAATTGTTTTAGCGAAAGTGTTCCAAAACCTATCGTGTTTGGTATCAAATGAAAGGTCTTTTCAAGGGCTTGCATGCAGAATTAGAATTTTTTCGATCGGCAATTGTTTTAGCGAAAGAGTTCCAAAACCTATCGTGTTTGGTATCAAATGAAAGGTCTTTTTAAAGGCTTGCATGCAAAATTGGATTTTTTTCGATCGGCAATTGTTTTAACGAAAGTGTTCCAAAACCTATCGTGTTTGGTATCAAATGAAAGATCTTTTGAAGGGCTCGCGAGCAAAATTTAATACTTTTCGATTGTCAATTGTTTTAGTGAAAGTGCTTCAAGACCCATCGTCTTTGGTATCAATCGAAAGGTCTTTTGAAGGGCTTACATGCAAAATTGGAATTTTATCGATTAGCAATTGTTTTAATGAAAGTGCTTGGAAACCTATCGTGTATAGTATCAAATGAAAGGTCTTTTCAAAGGCTTGCATGCAGAATTAGAATTTTTTCGATCGGCAATTGTTTTACCGAAAGTATTCCAAAACCTATCGTGTTTGGTATCAAATCAAAGGTCTTTTTAAGGGCTTGCATGCAGAATTAGATTTTTTTCGATCGGCAATTGTTTCAGCAAAAGTTTTCCAAAACCTATCGTGTTTGGCATCAAATGAAAGGTCTTTTTGAGGGCTTGCATGTAGAATTTAAAATTTTTCGATCGGCTATTGTTTTAGCGAAAAATTTCCAAAACCTATCTTGTTTGGTATCAAATGAAAGGTCTTTTTAAGGGCTTGCATGCAAAATGGGATTTTTTTCGATCGGCTACTGTTTTAACGAAAGTGTTTCAAAACCTATCGTGTTTGGTATCAAATGAAAGATGTTGTGAAGGGCTCGCGAGCAAAATTTAATACTTTTCGATTGTCAATTGTTTTAGTGAAAGTGCTTCAAAACCCATCGTCTTTGGTATCAATCGAAAGGTCTTTTGAAGGGCTTACATGCAAAATTGGAATTTTATCGAATGGCATTTGTTTTAATGAAAGTGCTTCGAAACCTATCGTGTTTGGCATCAAATGAAAGGTCTTTTTAAGGGCTTGTATGCAGAATTAGAATTTTTCGATCGGCAATTGTTTTAGCGAAATTATTCCAAAACCTATCGTGTTTGGCATCAAATAAAAGGTCTTTTTAAGGACTTGCATGCAGAATTGAAATTTTTTCGATCGGCTATTGTTTTAGCGAAAGTGTTCCAAAACCTATCGTGTTTGGCATCAAATGAAAGGTCTTTTTGAGGGCTTGCATGCAAAATTAGATTTTTTTCGATCGGCAATTGTTTTAACGAAAGTGTTCCAAAACCTATCGTGTTTGGTATCAAATGAAAGATCCTTTGAATGGCCTGCGAGCAAAATTTAATACTTTTCGAGCGTGAATTGTTTTAGTGAAAGTGCTTCAAAATCCATCGTTTTTGGTATCAATTGAAAGGTCTTTGGAAGGGTTCGCGTATAAAATTCATACTTTTCGATCGTCTATTGTTTTAATGAAAGGACATCAAAATCCATCATTTTTGGTATCAATTGAAAGGTCTTTTGAAGAGCTTTCTTGCAGAATTGGATTTCTATTGATCGGAAATTGTTTTAGTGATAGTAATTCAAAACCTATCATATTTAGTATATGTTAAAAGATTTTTAGATGGACAGCCGTGTAGAATTTAAAAGTCTTAGATTCGTAATAATTTAATTTATATTGTGTCTATTGTCTTACTGAAGTTAATTCTATATCAGTGTCCGCGGAGATTAGCGTGAGTAACATTTTAAACAATGTTACTTAAACTGGAAACATTTTAAACACTGGGGTCGCCAAGGTTTTTTTTAATTAATTTTTTTTTTATTTGACCCGATATTTTTAAAACTGTTCGATAAGGTTTTTTAAATTCGAATATTTTTCTTGGCTTAATTAGATATCACTTTTTTTTAAATCTGTAATATATAGATATTAAAATTTTTGGGGAAGGAATCTGCGCAATCTTGGCGTACCTTTAACAATGTAATTGTTTTTTTGGAAGATTAATATCAGTTTTAGATTGTCGAAAAAATTTTGTATTTACCTTTGGTTGAAAGTATAATTGCAGATCTCGAATAGTTGCAGCTATTTCTAGCCTCGGTTAGCAAACGGCTACTTTCAACCCTTGGTATACAAGTAACTATTATCACACGCATATCAGTGTGTAAAATGAGGCACGATATTTGTATGCTTTCGAACTCGTTCAAAAATGTAATATTTTGCATACAACTATTCTGTAATGGGAAAAAGATACCGAAATCTTACTTACTGGTTGCAGAAAGGGTATATAAATAAATATGTAAATATATTATCACTTCTTTTACCTATTATTGGATATGATACTCTGCCGTAGTAAATTTCTGTGTATAATATATTTTTATGTATAAAGTGCAGTTATCAACAATCAAATCACGTGCCAGAAGAATGCTAGTAGTGGAAGAGCCACACATAATTTTAAATGTGGTGAAAATTGTCGACTTTGGGAATCGAACACAGATTTTCAAATCCACAGCTTCTGATGAGTGTAATAACGTATTGATGTTTGTATTAATATATTTTTTTTTTAATAGCGAGATTTTATTTATTTTAATTTTTGTGTTATACTGTTTCATATTTTCTGCTTATATATTCATACCATGTAGGTAGATCAGTGTACGAGAGTGGATCAATAAGTACCCGTGTTAGGAATGGGTCTAGGAAAGTTCACCGAAAATAATTCACCGAATGCAATTCACCGAATACATTTCACCGAAAAACAATTCACCAAAGTAGCAATTCACCGAAATACAATTCACCGAAATACAATTCACCGAAATATGATTTACCGAAATGCTAATTAATTTTCCTTTACACTTTATCCAGGCTTATGAATGGCAGCAAAATGAAGGCGTATATAAAAATAGAATATTGATTCCTTTGTCATGTCTCATTTCATTTTTATAAAACTATATGTTTTACATTAATAACATAAATTATTTCCTATGCCTCGTAAATACTCATGTATGTTATTCTTGTTGTAATTTGGAACTAGATGCTCGGTCCTCATAGCACAGTCTCTGTACTTTTTATGCATCGGTGCGCCGTCTTAGCCGCACACGTACTTCTCTATTTGAATAAATTCTAATAACATATTGGCAGCGATGCTATTATTAATACTATACATGCGCGAATGCAGTAATATCATTAGAAACTGTCCCAGCTTAAACAAATTTTATTCAATTCAATAATAATTACATTAACCCTGCAATAATTAACGATATTTAACGTAATGGATAATAATCAAAAGATTCGGAATTTACGATAAGTATCCATTTCTAAATGGCATTTTTCTACCAGTTCTAAGGAACATTAAAAATACTATAATTTAATTATCATTTCGATGAATATGTTTTTCGATGAATTGTATTTCGGTGAATTGTTTGTTCGGTGAATTGTTACTTCGGTGAATTGTTTTTCGGTGAATAGTATTCGGTGAATTGTTTTCGGTGAAATTTCCGGCACCCGTTAGGAAAGAAGATGCAAGTTTTTCACAATTTTTTTTTAATTTTTCAACGTAATCTCCTTTTTGGTAGGTATACTTTTCTCAAAATTTTTTAACCCCTCCAAAAAATATGATGTCAAACTATTCAAAGTACGCTTCTATATCGGTGATAACCTCCTCGTTTGAGCTAACTTTTTTCCCGTGAAACAGAAAGGAGTCGTAGGGAGCCAGACCGAGCGAGTATGGTGGGTGCGGCAGCAATTCGTAGCACAGTTCGTTCGGATGTGTGTGCTAGTGCGTTATCGTGGTGGAGCAGCACCTGTTTGTTAGCCAAATGAAGCCATGTTTTCTTCAATTTCTTATCAAATCAGTCCTACAATACACTGTAGTACTGTCCCGTGATCGTTCTTCCTTTCTGCAAAAAGTCCATCGGGATTATTCTCTTCGTATCCCAAAACCTCGTGGATATGACCTTTCTGGCCGATAGGACCGTCTTTGCCTTCTTTGGAGCAGATTCACCTAGCAAAATCCATTGTTTTGACTGTCACTTGATCTCTGGCGTATAATAATGCCGTATCCGCTTGTTGTTCACCAGAAACAATCGTGGCAACCATCGGGCCGACACCTTTTTCATACTTAACTTATCATATGAAATATTGATTGCCGTTCCATACGACACACCTACGGCCTCTGCTACTTCGTGCATTTTAATTCGGCGATCAGCAAAAATCATGTCGTGGATTTTTTCAATGTTTTCCTCGGTAACATTGTCTGCCGAACGGCCTTGAACCAATATCTCGCGATTGTCATAGATGGAAAAGAGTCAATATAGTAAGCATCCAATTTTGCTTTTATTTCTTCGCATGTTTTGCAATCCAAACATAAAAAGCGAATTACGGATCGTCATTGCTTCTTTTCCATTTTATCAAGAAATACGAAAAACGTATGATACAACTAGCTGCCAAATAAAAACTAATCTATAAATCAGTCTAAAATTTAATATGGTGTCGTCTGACAGATGGCAGAACACGGCGGTAATGCCAACTTTCTTCAGTAACGCCACCTGTCTTCAAACACAGGTACTTATTAATCGACCCTCGTATGTGTTTTCCAACTATTTTGTAGCTGCAACGAACTGTTAAGAACGACACACTAAAAATGACATAGTCAAATGGTACTATAGAGTTTAAAAATTAAATATTATTTCTGGAAACGGGAAAAAAATATACTTTTTTTTTTTGAGTAAATGACTTTGTTATTAAGATTAAAAAGCAAAATGTTCAGAAATCTAAATTTTATTAATGCGATGCTTAGTACTGCTGATCACACTACCATTTTTCTTATTCGGGTATTTATTGATGGTAGCCTTAAAGTGGCGACGCCAGAGATCTGGAACTGCGTGGGCAAAAATTATACAAGGTTATTACTCGTAAAAGGATTATTAGAACTTAGAGATGAATAAATTAAATTTTTATAAATGTTTATTGCTGTTAATACTGAAGTATAATGAAATTAATTATACCTAGATAATTTGTACTCTTTACCTGATTTTAGTCGTTTTTCCTTTTTTTGCGTAATTTCATACAAGACTAGGGTTGTTGATTTCCACCGAATTTCGAATTTCTGAACATTCGAATATTCGAATTTTTGAATTTTTTGAATTTTTC
This sequence comes from Pterostichus madidus, assembly GCA_911728475.2. Lineage (NCBI taxonomy): Eukaryota > Metazoa > Arthropoda > Insecta > Coleoptera > Carabidae > Pterostichus > Pterostichus madidus. The sequence goes on along the minus strand of OU452304.1, from coordinate 29,210,119 downwards.
GAATTTTCGAATTTACGAATTTTTTGAACTTCTCGAATTTACGAATTTTTTTGAACTTTCGAATTTTCCGAAGCTTCGAATTTTCTAATTTTTTGCCAATTAATTAACGCCATCTGTCATCTCCAAGTACGCTCACGCATAATTCGTGCAAAGTCGGACACGAATTAAATAATAAATTCGGCGAAGTATTCTGCAAAAACTCTGCAAGGTTAGGCGTCTTAATTAAGCCATCTACTCTCTTAACCGCCCATCTAAATACTATGGATTTTTAGTAAAACGTTTTAAAATGAGAATAAAAAGGATACAAAAACGTTTTAAATATAACGTTTTTGACAGTGTAACGAAATTTTATTAATAATAATTACTTATGAATTAATACAAAACTCTGCAAATGAGTTTATTCTGAAAATAATTCATACCACGTTAGGATCTAAAACATTTCAAATAATTCGCAAAATTCAAAAAATTCGAAAAATTCGAAAATTCGAATGTTCAAAAAATTCAAAACTTCGAATAATTCGAAATATTCGAAAATTCGAATTTGAATTCGAATGTTCAAAAAATCCGAACATTCGAATTTTCGAATATTCGTAAAATCAACAACCCTATACAAGACCGAAAATTCTGCTACGCACAAATAGCAAGTCGAAAATTGTAATGAAATTTTGATTGCTTTCTTTTTATGCAAAATAACCAACAATATTATTATTGAATTGAATGAAGCGTTTGCGATTTCGATCGGTTCTTTTTTTTCTTACAGGTTTAGTTGGACAATTTCTTATGTATGAATAAATTTTAATATTAAGCTTTTTAACTCTATATTTCATTTATTAAATTCAGTATTTCCTTTTACAGTAAAGGGAAACAATTCTACTTTCTTTTCGTTTACGTATCTTGTCTACATATGACGCTGTAATATATTTGGGACAATTGATTGATTTGACAATTTTAAACGACATACTATGCATAAAGGTAGTGGACATTCTTGAATATAAGAAAATCATTTTGCCAAATATTTATCATTGTTTTTTTCGAAAAACTCTTTTCGTTTTTTTTTCTTTAAGAAAGACATGTATCGTTAATTTCTAAAAATTAAAAAAACATGTTCAAATCCGCATAATACGAGTTATACAAGAAAAGAAATAAAATCGCCATGAAATATTTATATCATTCACCAAAAAAACTTGAGCCATAGTATTTTCCACTACTAGTAAATGGCACCTGAATCGAAGCGGGAAACTTCTAATCGTAAATATGTGAATTTAAAGAAATTATTTGATTTATTATTATTTTTGACTATATTAGGTAAATGAATTAAATCCGTTAGATTTTTTAAAAATCTTCTGCCAAATACCTTGTACATAGGTCCAACATAATAATGATACTACATTGATTCCTTTTTTTATAGGTGTCAGACGTTATTGTACCAATATTAAATGTGAATGATTTCTTTTACATAAAATATCATGCATTTTAGCATTAATTAGAAGTTCATGTTCGCTTCAATTAAATCAGAGATTTGCCACTAATAAGATTTAGAATATTAAAAACCGATTGAAATTGGAACTTTGGTGCATATAGTTATTTATTATGATATGGATACTTTAAATTTTAGTCTTATTCAATTTATTTTTTTATTTATGATTCAACAGAAAAATTATAATACATTATATGTATAATAAATAAAAAATGACGATATATAAATTAAAAATAAAATGAAAATATAAAAATTTAACTTTACATTTTAAATGGCTCAACGATTAACATAATATGAAATGTACGTAAAAAGTGCTTCAGTAATACATTGTTGAAAACAATTTTCGAGAATACAGATCTCATCCAAACTACCTATAAATAATTATAAGTTTATAGCGGAACAGAACAATTTAGTTTTAAATGTAACTAAATTATCCGATAAATTCAAATGACTACAAAGGGCATTCAACATACGACACATTGAATTTAGAGCAGAGTTAAAGTGGAAATTTGTGCGTGAAAAAATACTTGTACATGCTTTATAATTCGTAATTCTCGCAATTTAAATAAATCCAGTACCTTCAAATCGCTTTAGTATTGTTTAGTACGTGCTAAACTAGAATATTGTTTAATGGTATGGAATCCACTATATAGGAACTCAATTAGACCAATTGAATCTATTCAAAGAAAATTTATACGATATTGTTGGTACAAATTTTGTAAACCTTCCAAATGATATCACTTGAAAATCGTCGTAGCTTGCAGGTTTGCAATTTTCTATATAAACTTTTTAATAATGTTATCGACGATTCTTATCCGCTATCATTATTATGTTTAAATGTACCACGAAACTGTAACACGGGGTTGAAAGATGCATTTGCAATTAAAAGTGTAAAAACAAACTATGAGGCCAGTAGCCCTATAAGATATATGTATAATATTTTTAATAAATTAAATGATCCTGGAAATAATATTGGAATATTTAATCATTCTCTACAGCAGTTTAAAAACAAATTATTTGGGTCTTTACTATTAGATATACAACAAGTATAGTTGTAGTAGTTTCCTTATGTCTTTAAAGTCTATTAAATTTTGTATATATCTTTGTCTAATTATGGTAACGTGTTTTAATATTTTCGTATTATTGGAACTCTGTCCTGCTGAGAGCTTAATAAATAAATAAAATAAATAAATAAATAGCTAACGTTTGCTCAATATGCAAATAAAACAAAAAATTATTTCCAAAATAGATACAAGATCTTTTATTGGCTCGGTTCAAATCATTGTTATTCATTTTATAATTAAAGTTGAAAAAATATATTTTCCTTATATTAAAGTGTAATTTATTATTTAAAGACCATTAATGAATAATATTAATATCATATTGTAATTTTAAACAGTCCTCTAAAGATGAAATGCAGTGGAATAATTTAAAGTCACTGACAAATAATAGGCAATTGGAATATTTGACAGTACTTACAAACAATAGAAACAACATAGGGTAAAAACAAAGTTCTGTATCATACCTTTTAAAAGATTCAAGTGTAAACCACTGATATTAACATACTGAATTCTATTGTATAAGATTATATTAATGTAAATAATTCAGTAGAGAAGCCAATAAGTTGTAATTTCTGAATTAATAATGAATGTGAGACTGTGTCAAATGCACTTGAGAAATCAATGCAGATAACATCTACTTGCTGTTTGTTTTCGAGTGCAATGCTAGTAAAATGTGTAAAATTAAGTAGATTTGTTACTTTAGAATAATTAAACAAAACCATGTTGCAGAGGACTGATATAGTTTTGCATCTGAATATAAGATAAACTCATAAATTTTTGCAAAACAATTTAAACATGAAATCGATCTGTTATTACATAATTTATTTCTGTCACCTGATTTAAATATATGACAAATTTTCGTTTTTTTCTATAAATCAGGAAATAATATTGATTTAAGACAAAGACTGAATACGTAATACAGTAACTCAAAAACTTTACCAAATTGGTGTTGTAAAAGATTTATATGAATTGCAAGAAATTAGTAATCAATTTTGTTTGTTTTATTATTTACATGTAAAATCTTCAACAATAGTTCATTCGTAGATATAAGATAATACTTCTTCTTCGTTTGCATTACGCTCCTAATCGAAGATTAGCATCCTCCACTATACCCTTTTATTCCGGTCCTTGTCCAATTTGTGATCCCTAGGTTGGTGATGTCCCGTAATGCTTGGTCCATCCACCTATTGTTCGGTCTGCCCCTACTTCTTGCTCCCCTTGGGTTGCCCTGCAGTATCCTTTTTGGAAATCTTTGTTCTTCCATTCTTCTTGTATGCCCTAGCCACCTTAATCTGTTGGATTTTATTGTTGCAACAATGTTGGGGGATTTGGTACAGATCATACAGTTCGTGGTTGTATTTATTCTCCACCCCTCTTCTTCTACTGTAGGTCCATATACTTTCCTTGGTATTTTCCTTTCGAACGTGTGTAATGTTCTCTCATCTTCTTTAACTAAGGTACAAGTTTCACTTTCGTACGTGACCACCGGTTTAATTAACGTTTTGTATATTCTTAGCTTGGTGTTTTGCGATACTGCTTTCGATATAATTATTTTCATGTTGCTATAGTAGCTCCTATTGCTTTGTATTATTCTTCTTCGTATTTCTTCCGACATGTTGTTGTCCTTGTTTAATAATGAACCTAGGTATACAAAGTTGTCCACTCTCTGGAATGTATAGACGTCAACTTCCTAGTTTTCATATTCTACTTGTTGCATTTTTGATGTTATTAGTAGTTTGATTCTTTCTTCATTTATTTGTAGTCCCATTTCTCTTGCTGATTTCTCCAGGCTTGTAAATGTTTCTTCAAGGTCATCTTTATTTCTTGTGCTGATGACAACATGCAAATGCAAGTAATTGATGAGCATTTACGAATATGTTCCCACTTCTGTTTAATTTTGCTTCCCTTACTGCTTTTTTCAGTGCGATGTTAAATAGTTGTGGTGCCAGCGCATCCCCTTGTCTTATAACTTCTTTAGTTTCGAATATATCTGACTTGTCTTGTTTTATTTTTACTTTGGTTAGGGAGATATCCGCTGTTGCCTTTGTTAGTCTTATGAGTTTTCCGGGAATTTTTAGTTCTTCCATTATTTTCCAGAGCCCTTTTTGTTTAATTGAGTCATACACTTTTTCGAAATCAATAAAGAGGTAGTAAGTTTCTACGTTATATTCCAAATTCTTCTCCAATATTTGTTTTATGGTGAATATGTGATCAATCGTGCTTCTGTTTTTCCTAAAGCCACTTTGATACTCGCCAGTAATATTCTCGGTGTATGGTTTTAATCTCTCATACAGTATGGTTGCTAGTACCTTATATGCTGTGCATAATAGGCCGATGCCTCTGTAATTGTTGCAATCAAACAAGTCACCTTTCTTAAAAATGGGTACTATGAGTCCTGTTACCGACTCTTGCGGCATCCTTTCTTTCTTTCATATGTAGATTATCAGTTCGTGAATTTGTTTTCTTAGTTCATCACCGCCCGCTTTGATTAATTCAGCTTGTATTTCGTCGCCACCAGCTGGTTTGAACGTTTTTAGTGTATTAAATAAATAAATAAATAAATAAATATTGATTTATTGGCAAATATTCAGCCTAAGCTGTTCTTCCATATTAACCTTTTAACAAATTAAACGAAAGGCAATATGTACAGGTATGGCACAACAAACTACAAGAGCATTTAACATCAAATAAACATAGAAAATATTAACTAAAAGTAACAAGAACCAGTTCATCAACAAAGCAATATAGCATACACGATACATAAATAAGATGCTAAATCAAAAGAGTGACGTAACACTATCCAGCAATAATTTTCTTATAGTTTTACTGAATGCGGCAGACTGGAGGTACATGAATGGAACAGGAATGTTATTGAGCACAGTAGGAAATAAATAGCTAAAAGTCCGTTTAAAGAGCGCAGATTGAAACTTTGGGATGTGAAATCTAAGATTGTTTCTTAGATTACGGCCATGATGGTCAGTGCGAACAGATAATTTATCGTAAAGATAAGGAGGAGATTTGTTTCGCAGAATACGATGAGCTGAACACGCAAAATGAAGCATTCTTGTCTGATCCATGTTTAACCATCCCAATTTATGCAAATAAGGACTTACATGTTCTTTTCTACCCAAACCAAAGACAAATCTTACACAGCAGTTCTGTACCTTCTGAATCCTTTTAGCATCATACATTGTAATGTGAGGACCATAAATAGTGTCACAATAGTTAAAGATAGAAAGTACCAAACTGCTAGATAAGACTATCTTATTCTTCTTAGATAGAACAAATCTATTCATGAATAAATTTTTCAGAGCAAGGTAAGCTTTCCGTATTAGAAGTGAAACATGTTCTGAAAATCTGAGTCTGTGATCTAACACTAACCCCAAGTTCTTACATTTGTTGGAAATCTTGATATTAATATTGTTAATTCTAACACTAATGGCATTATTTGCAATCAGATATTTTCTGGTGTAATCATTTCCAAGCAACATCACCACCGATTTAGATTCATTTAGATGTAAACAGTGATCTGAACTATATTTCGACAATGCTTCTAAATCTTTATTCATATAATCTGTAGCAATGAGAGCCTCTAGAGGGTCGAAAGAAAGATAGATTTGCGTATCATCAGCGTACATGTGAGATTTACAAAATTTAAAACATTTAACCAGATCAAATATGTACACTGAAAATAGAAGCGGGCCTAAGATAGACCCTTGAGGCACACCCGTAGAAACAAAAGCTTGATTGGATGAAACATTATCTATCATAACCACCTGATGACGATTAGAGAGGTAATTACGTATGAATTGTATGCTATCAGAATTAAAACCAATATAGTGCAACTTAGCGAGAAGAAGTTCATGATTGAGGGTGTCAAACGCTTTACTAAAGTCTAAAAGAGCTAGAAGTACCATACGTTTGTTATCAATGTCACCAACAATATCATCAATAATATGTTGCAAAGCTGTCGTCGTACTATAGCCTCGTCTGAAACCTGATTGAGTGTTCGGCAAAATATTATTAGTAGTAAGATAAGAAACGATTTGTTGATGAACGACTTTTTCAAGTATTTTGGATGCAGTAGGCAGTATGCTAATTGGTCTTATATCATTAACAGTGGAAGGATTTTTACATTTCGCAATCGGTTTGACTACTGCGCGCTTCCAACAATCCGGGAAATTATTTTGAAGAAGACATTCATTAACAATATGCGTTAATTGCAAAGTAATAGTAGGAAAAATTATTTTTAGCATAAGAAGATTAATTTGATCTTCCCCAGTAGAATTAGATTTTAAGGAATTAAAAATCTTTATTACTTCATCTTCAGAGACAAGTGAAAAGGAAAAATGAGGAGTACTTTGAAGAAGTCTATGGGAACTATAGAAGTGTAAAAGGACAGGATCAGGTTCAGACGACGGAATAGAATTGATGAAATGTGAATTAAGCATATTGACATCACATAAGTTAGCAGGTATATTATTTAGCGGGACAGTATTGACACTAAATTCTTTCATGATCTTCCAGATTGATTACATTGTCTACTTCTTCTTGTATTGGTTCATCGGGCTCTGTTGTGGCTGGCTGTAGATTATTTCTGATGTTTGGCTCCTCCTCGTTCTCATTGTCATTTACTTCGTTATTATTTTAATGTCATGAAAGTATGCGTTCCGTATTTCAAGCACTTTTTCTTTACTCGCTAGCAGTTTACCTTCCTTATCTTTTATTAGTCTATTGCTTTGTTTTCTATTGTAGTTGCTGCTTTTTAATGACTGGTACAAATTTCTCATATTTCCTTTGGTTCCGTCTTCCTTCATCTTGTTTATTTGCTTGTTTAGTTTTTCTCTTTTTTTCTTTCTTAATATTTTATCATATTCTGTCCTACTCCCCATATATGTTCTTTCATTGGTTCTTGGTTTACGTTGAAACATTCTCTTTCTGGCTTCGTTTTTCCCTTGCATTCTTCATCGAACCAGTTATTTCTTGTTCTTTCGTTTTACTTCAGTACGTTTGATGCCGATCTTTTATAGCTTTCTTCATATTTCTCCATTTTATCTCTATATTATTGATCCTCACTTGCCCGTATGTTCTCTGTCTTTCAAGTCTTTGATTAATTTCGATTACATACTTTGTTTTTCTCTCCTCATCGGTAAGTCCATCTAAATTCCATTCATATCTTCTTTCTTTTCTTTTGTTATTGCCGTGTGCTGTCGCTACTCTAAGTTTAATTTTCACTCTTACTAGATAATGGTCGGAGTATATATTTGGTTCTCTATAGCTCCTTACATCTTCAATGTTTGTTTTATACCTTGTTTTAACCAGTACATGATCGATTTGGTTGGTGGTGTTCCTATCCGGGGATGTCCACATCCCCTTGTGTATAGACTAGGTTCTTGTGGGGAAATAGCGTGCTAGCTACTGTCATGTTCAGTGACGCGGCTAGTTCACTGCTTCTTGTGCAGTTATTATTCGATTTTTCATGTAGACTATTTTTTCCTATTGTTGGCTGATATATTCTTTCCTTTCCAATTTTGGCGTTCAGGTCCCTCAAAATTATTAGTATGTCATGACTTGGTACTTTTATTGCGATGTCTATTATTTTATCATAGAAGTCGTCTTTGATGTTGTCATCCTTTTCTTCTGTTGGACCGTGCACATTTATTAAAGATATGTTATGGAAATTTCCCCTAAGCCTAATTGTACTGATCCTTTCGTTAATTGGTTCAAAGTTAAGAACGTGTTGCCTTATTGTTTTCTTTACTACTTGTTTGACGAGCTTTGGAATAGTGTGAAGTCTCTTTGTTCAAGATAACCTGAGCCTGGCTATCTTGTCTCTTGCATGGCCAGTACATCTATTCCAATCCTTGTTACTTCCTCTTTGAGCTCTGAGTAGGTTTCTGGTTTATATAAACTCCTTACGTTCCACGTTCCTATGTTTCATCTCACTTGCCGTTTGTCTTGTTTTCTTTCTTCATCATGTGACCGTCCTTTCCGAGACGTATGCTGGGTTGCAAGAAAAAAATAAAGAACTCTTTAGTTTAAGAATTGTTTATCTAGCAACAGTATCATAGCGATTTTCTGAACCTTATTGAACCGTTAGCTGCTAATGAAGCGATAAAACTTTCATGCAACCCAGCATTAGCTTGCGGTTTCGTAATGAAATGTCTTTAAGGGAATGGGTAGTTAGCCCCTTGCACAACCCCCAACCTGGAGGGCCAGGACCCCTATTCTATAACTTATATCACCGGTGATACGCGTCACTGGGTGATATATTTCAGACTGCCATCTAGCGGATAATCTGCCGAACATGGCCATATGACTTCATATTTGGTGAAGACATATCACCTCCTAGAAAGGTGGTATTATATTTATATCACCGGTGATATTCCGACGTTTGAGTTTAGGGCAGCTGCTAACAAATTGTATTTATGATAGTTGGACAATTTATTTTGTGTGAAATGATTTATTGTGAATTGTATTGTATTATTGAGCTGTTCATATAATTTTCATTTGTAAAATACATTATTTTAAAATATATCTACTTAAAAATATTAGATATCTGAAATTTAATGATGCTAATTATGCATCAAACAAAAAATATTTTAAGTTTTGAACAACATCAATTAACAAGTTAACTTTGAGTTATCATTTTAATGTATTTATTTGTATTTTATTAGAAATGGCTCTCTTGTACGGTCAGTTGAGAATAGTAGAAACCTTAGACGACAAAGAAGCTGATCTGCCACTAGTTATTCTTCCCTCTGACCCCAACAATTTTACCCTGGCGAAATCCATGTGGTCGCTCATAAAATCTATTAATACATTTTTCAGCTTGACGGTAACTTTCTCCGCTCGTTTAACCTCTATTGTAACAAATTCACATATGTCAAAGTCGCTCTTTGTGTTTGTATATAAAATTTAAATGCAATACCAACATAAATATACTTACCCGAAAACATAACCAAGGAAAAGTTACTGAAAATGTCACCTTCATCTATCACTGGTTATCAAAATATCACCAAACATCGGTGTAAAGTTATATAATAGGGGCCCAGATGATTTGTCTCAAGTTTTCTGCCATAGCCTTTATAACTCTTCCCTGCAAGGCAGCAGATAATAACATTTACTTTATTTCTAAATTTGTTAAATTGTAGATATCAGTTACGAGTTATACTCGTATATAATTTTACATTTGTTCTGTTTCTGATTATATATATATATATATATATATATATATAAAACTTAACTTTCTCGAAACACCAATTTTGTTTTTAAAAACTATTTATTTTGACTTTTACTAAGTTATAACATTTACATATGTTTCTACTTCTAAGTGTGAATCTGAACTAAGGTTACATGTCATTGCTACATATTAAAGAACTCTACAGATCATAATGTCACGTTCGGGGGAAATGTCTGTATCAGCAGTTTGGTGATGAGTGGAGCACTGTAACTCCTCCCTTCCTAGAATTGAGCTCCTCCTGGGAGTTGAAGTTCAATGTCTTCCGTCTGGATTTCGGATGGTGTCTTCCTTGAAGTGGATCTTTTGGCTCTTCGTCTTCTTAGCCATTTTATAGCAAAATAGCCGATGGTCATCGCAATGATGATGTATAGTAATACGGACCAGATACTGGGAATGAGAAAATTGATGGATTCTTCTTTTATAGGGACCATTGGGTTAAAGGAAATATCATTAAGTTTTAATGGATTTAGGTTAATTGAGAGATTTGTAATATGATGAGGTTGGATTTTAAAATTTAATTTAGGTAATAATAATGTTCGTCCTTGGATTTTACTTGAAAATACTAATTTTTGGTTTTTGAAATAAATTTCAAAGTTATCCTCATTATTTATTAAGTAGATTCCTACTAATGGCTTGATGCTAGTTTCGTCTTGACATTTGATTACTACTTTTTCTTCCTTGGGGAAGATGGCCAGGTATTTGTTGAGTTCTGGAATGACTTCAACGTGGTTTTCTATTAAGTTTATTTTTGTGTAGTGGCAGTGGGTTGAAGTCTGCTCTTGGAATATTTCTTCTTCGCAGCTTGCAGGAAAATGGGCGTGATATTTGTTGGGAAATTGGAATATTTTTGCTCGTACACACATGTCATTCAGAGGGATAATTTCTTTATCAGATTTTAAAAGATATTTTGTATTTGGGATAATTGTAACAAAATCTGAACCACATTTTGTTGGAATGGGATATAAATAATATAATTCGAAATTTTTTTCAAAGTTGATTGGGGTGGAAATAAAATAAATTATTTGTGTAGGTTTCACTTTACAGTTAATTTTTAATAAGGATTCAAAGGCAAGTAAATTTTCTTGTCTAGGTTCAAATGGCAGTTGTGCATGATAAAAGTTAGAAATTTTATTAAGTTCTGACTATAATTCAAGAGGGTGTATAATACTCGGATGTAGGGTTCGTAATTTACAAAAAATAATAGAGTTCTCAACATCTTGTAAGATATTGAGGACCGAGTTATATAATATAATTAACTAGTCGTAAATATTTTTGGCATAAAGAATATCTTGAAAATGCATATTATTTATTATTTCCGAGAGTTGTAAAATTTTAGATTTTAATATTTCTTCATTATGTTGAATATCGAGGATCGTATTATTGAAATTTGTGATAATTTGGTGATTTACTGAGTACGCTAATTTAATTTGATTTTCTAAATTATGCTCATTCTCTTGCATATGGGCTAACATATCATTATATTTTTTTTCCATCTTCGGCATCTAAATTTCCGGTTATGGATTTGAAAATTGTCCCCAATCCATCTATGAGGCCACGTTTATTTCTGTAATTAGCGTGTAGTCCGATGTTGGTGATTTTTGTGTCTATGTTAGTTCGGATAAACTCTACTATTTTATCATAATTATTTAATTCATAGAGGTACTGTGTCTTGTTAGATATTGTTAATTTTAATCTATCGTATTGTGTGTTTAAGCTGTTGTACTGATCAAGGAGAGGTTTGAGGTTATAGTAATGTATGAATGTGTGTGTGGTTTTTTCGAGCTTAGCGGCACAGAGATTGATGGGAAGGATTCCGAGTTTTTCTGTTATATTTCTTATGATTGTTCCTCGCTCCAGCGCGAACAGCCTGGAAGTGATTCAAAGTTAAAAATTTTTTGTCGGGGTCGTTTTATATTAGAAAGATGTATTTTTTCTACTGTGTTGCCATGAGAGGCCTTGATTTTACCGGTTTTATGTGTTTTATTTAATTTAGTTATTTTTTCGCGTTTGAATTTATTTTTAGTTTTCTGCTGTTTCTGTTAATTTTTAACATATACTGTATCAGATATATCGGGTAGATTTTCTCTAACTTCGTTCAATTTACCGATCACTTTTTATTTATTTTGTTTCAATTTATCGTTAATTGTTCCATAAAGTAATTTTGTTTTATTTTTGTGATTTTCTATATAATTATTTATAAGTTGTTTATCTATGTCAATGTTAAAGGGTGATTCTGTATCTAAATGGCCGGTAATGATTTCGCATGGTTTAAGTTTAGTTACGGAATGAATTGTATTATTATATGCCAGAAGGGCGTAGTTTACTTTGGATTCTATGGGTTCATTTTTATATTCATTTTGATTATTAAATAATCTAATGTGTTCAATGAGGGTAGAATGAAAACGTTCAATTAAAAAATAAAATAAATAAATATATCATCACGCCTTCTACCCATTACTGGGGGTGGCACTCTGCTAAAGCAGATCTCGGTAAGTGATATATTTTGCGCGTGAAGTGCGGTTACCAGTCGTCAAATCACGGCCCCCAGACATGTTAGTGGTGGAGGAGCCACAGGGATAGCATTTTCAAATTATGAAAATTTGTCGCCTGTGGGAATCGAACCAGGGACCTCAGGATCCACAGGCCGACTTCATACCACTGTGCTAGCCATCCCATAAAAAAAAAAACGTTCAATTATACCGTTAGAATCGGGGTGCTGAGAACTTATGAAATGAATGTCGATTTTGTATAATTGTAATAGTTCTTTTACAACAGAATTTTTTAATTCTAATCCGTTGTCCGAAATTATTTGTTTTGGTATACAATGGTGTGTGAAATATTTTATAAGGTTATTAACCACTTCTACTCCTTGACCGGAATTTAATTTGTACGCTTAAGCATATTTCGAAAATGAATCTACGATAGTTAGAAATTTTGCATGTTCTAGGGTAATACTGTCGATATGTAAAATTTGGAAAGATTTAATAGCTGTGGGTGTGATGTTAAATTTTAATTTTAGTGGTTGTCTATCATACTTAGTTAATTGACATATTTCACAGCTGTTAATAAATGTTTGAATAGACTTTCTTAATTTCGGCCAGTAATATTGTTGCTTTGCGTGTTTCCGTTTCATCAATTCCGCGATGATTAGTTTTACTATGATGGTGGTTAGTTATTATTTGTATGATTTCTTCTTCTTCGATGACATCGGTTAAGTACTGTGTGCATTTGACAATATTTATTTCAGAATTTTTAAAATAGTTCTGGAGTATTAAACTTAATTTTTCATATAATTCATCTTCAAAATAGATATGATATTTTACTCTAGGAACAATATATTCTTTAAGGAACGTTATCATTTCATTTTTATAATTATTTTTTGAAAATTCAACCAAAATTCTTTGTTTAGTTTGATTATATAATTTAATTATTTTAGGGGGTTTAGGATTATATTCTATTTCTGATACTATAATTTGATTCTTTCCGTAATTAACCGGGCACTCTACAATCGGCATTCCGATAACAAGGTTTTCTCTGTTCGAGTGTACTGTGATATCACTCTCGCTCGGTGAGTCATCGTCGTTTATCACACTGGATTGTATGGTGCCTACTTCAACGGCAAGGGATTGTGTGTCGTCATCGTTATTGTTATCTTTATTCTTTTCTAATTTTTTATAAAAATTCTCCATATATTTGTTCAAATGTTCAAGATTACCTGACTCATTTATATTTAATTCAATTTGAGAAGTTTCAGGGAGATTGAAAACTGTTATTATTATGTCAGTGTTTTGAAAAATGTATCCTAGCATTGTTTTAACTTCATCCCAATTTAAATTGTCCGTACCGCAAGCTATTTTAGGTATACTCAAATTATTTATTTTTTTATTTAAGCAAAGTTCTTTCAATTTTAATAAAGTGTAAAATAACCCTTGTTTAGTAGGTTTGTAAAAGTATCTTTCTTTTGTAATTAGGTAAATTAAATATCTGCCTTGATATTTTAGATAAACTAGGTTATAAAGTTGCGGGTTTTGTGCTTTGAGTTTATGAACGTTATTAAATTTAACTTTGAATTTTTCTGCTATACCAGATGACATTTCTAAATCTTTGCTCACACAATGAGCTAAGCTAGAATCTAGTGGTGCATTGAATAAATCGCCTGTGACTTCTATAATGATGTTTTTAGAATTTTGTTTTTTGTTATTTAAATAATCTTGATATATAATTAAAGGTGATTCATTATCCAAATTTTTGAGTGAATTTTGGGTTTTATTATCGTCTTTTGGTGGGATACGGCTAAGTGCATCGGCGTTGGTGTTTAATTTGCCTTTTTTGTATATTATTTCATAGTCGTATTCTTCTAGTCTTAGTCGCCAGCGAATTAGTTTTTGGCTACATTGTTTAAGTGACATTAACCACTGTAATGGTCTGTGGTCAGTATAAATTTTAAATTTTCGTCCGAAAAGGTACGGTCTGAAGTATTGGGTGGCCCATACGATGGCCAACAGTTCTTTTTCGATTGTTGAATAGTTTGTCTCGGTCTCGTTTAGTGTTCTGCTAGCGTAAGCTACGGGCAGGTCATTGCCAAGGTTGCCTTGTGATAATACGGCACCTATCGCTACGTTGCTTGCGTCACACGTCAGGATAAATTTCTTGTCAAAATTTGGGTATTGAAGTAACGGTTCATTAGTCAGTAAATTTTTACAAAGTTAAAAACATTGTCTGTACTCAGGGTTGTTTATGTCAATGATGGCGTCCTTCTTTAAGCACTTGGTAAGGAGTTTGGTCAAAGTCTTTAATAAATTTGCGATAGTAGCCTAGGAGTCCTAAAAAGCCTTTAATTTGTTTACTAGTTTTCGGAATAGGATAATTTAAAATTGCTGATATTTTATCCGGATTTGGTTTCACGCCTTCGGGTGTTACGGTGTGTCCGAGGTAAGCTACTTCCTTTTTTAAAAATTCCGATTTATCAAATTGAATTTTGAAATTAGATTTTCTCAGTCTGTCAAATACTAATTTTAAATTGTACAAATGTTCTTGAAGGCTAGTACTGAAGATAATTATGTCATCGAGGTAAACGAGACATTTGTCGTGTATTAGTCCGCGTAAAATATTGTCCATAACTCATTGGAATGTCGCTGGTGCGTTTTTAAGTCCAAATGGCATACGTAGAAATTCGTAGTGCCCGTCATCAGTATTAAATGCGGTCTTGGGTAAGTCTTGGCTGTCCATTTCTATCTGATGGAATCCCGATGCCAAATCGAGAGTAGTGAAATATTGACAACGTCCGAGTTTGTCTAAGTGGTCAGTAATGTTGGGTAACGGGTATTTGTCACCGACGGTCTTTTCGTTTAATTTGCGATAGTCTATGACTATGCGCCATTTTCTCTTGCCGGATGCATCAATCTTTTTCGGTACAACCCAAATTGGAGAGGACCATGGGGAGTTGGAAGGCTTAACAATATTTTGTTCTAACATTTTATTTACTTGAAACCTAACTTCTTCCCTATGTACGTTGGGGTATCTATATGATTTAGTATAAACTGGAATTTCGTCTTGAGTTTTAATGGTGTGTTTAATTTGGTTAGTGAATGTAAATTTTTGATCGTCAGAATAAAAAATATCGGGATAATCTTTGAGTAAATTTAACAATGCATTTTGTTCTTCAGAGTTCATATGAGCAGTTATTATTTTAGAGAAATCAAAATTAGTTTTCTCAACGTGTGTAATATTTAGATCTGGGCTGCTATATATTTCATAATTATCATTTTTTTCCGCTATAATTGGTTTTAAAAGATTATAATTTAATTCCTGGTCAGATATGTTAACAATTGAACATAATGCGTGATAGTTATCTGCGACCGTAATGCACTCTGGTATTCTCAAATGTTCAGTTTTAATTTGGGGTATTAATACAGTTCCCTGTTTAATATCTACTTTAATTTTAATAATCTTTTCAGAATTTGGTTCTATAATGTTTTTATTTATAGTTGTTATATTATTTGTATTAGAATTATTTAAAGATTCATGATATTGTATTTTAATTTTTGCATTTGGTGTTATAATTAAATCATTATGAGTATCAATCAAAATTTTTAAGATTTTTAAATTATCCATGCCTAAAAGTAAATCGAATTGTTCGTGGAAATTAAAGAGATGGTATTTAAGATGTGACAATTTCTTATCTTTGTTATTAAATATTTTTGAAATAGGAACTCTTGTGCTATGAACCTCAGTAGACGTGCCGTGAGCGGTAGTAATTTGAAACGGGTCGTGACGGATGAAATTCTTGTAATATTTGTATGCTATGTCTGGTTTGATAAAAGATTTTGTACTTCCAGTGTCGATGAGAATTTTTATATTATTCTCAGGGGTAATGATGAAGGGATGGTTTACTTTGGTGGTTAGTCAGATTTAATAATTCGAATGTAGGGAAGGATCGAGACTCGAGGCTGTTTCTCCTAAAAAACAGTTATCGGTTTGATCAGGAATGTTATTGTCGTCATTTACTAAATTTTGATCTGTGACTTGTTCTTGTTCGTTAAAATTATAAGTTTCCAAATTATTAACTGGTTCTGTGTCTTCAATATTAAATAATTCTTCTGTTGTGAAATTGTAGTTGTGTAGATTTCGTCCGAAGGGGTTTTGTCCGAATTGATTTTGTCTCTGGTAAGACGGGTTCGATCTGGGACGATATTGTTGAGTGTTTCGAGTGGAAATACTCATTGGAATGGGTTTTGGATAGTTTTGACTGGTAGATGGGCCTTGGTTATTGTGTGGCACATTATTTTGGGGTATAGTTGTTGATTGATTATTAGGACGTACTGGAGCTCTGTTAGGTTGATTATAATAATTATTAGGAAAAGGATTCGTATTATAATATGTCGGTCTAGGAGAGTAATGCTTTGTGTTGTGTGCAGGTGGTTTGTGATTTGGTTTAAAATTATTCGAGTTAATGCTCTTAGATGGTTTGGAGACGTGTTCGAATTGAAAGTCGTTCGCTAACATTCCTAACGCCACATTTAAATCAGAAGAATTTTTGGCTCTCTTGAGTTGACTGATAGGTTCCTTTAAACCACGTAGCAATATGCGTAGAGCATAATTTTGAAAGTAATCATTCATAACAAGAGCTGCGTCGGCTGTAGCATGAGTGGATATATAAGATATTTGCAGATTTAAAATGTGCTGCAATCTTCCATAAAATTCATAAACATTTTCATTTGGATATTGTTTAAGTTCAGTCATTTCATTATTTAATGTAAACCAATCGCGTTTATCCGCAAACGCGTTTAATAATGCTTTTTTCAATTCTTCCCATGTTTTGACCGTACAACTTGCAATATTAACTGCGGTTTCGCCCTTAATTTTTGTTAGTATACTATTCATTAAGTACTCGTTTTGAAAATCTGTCGTATCGGTGGTAATATAAAATTTATTTACAAGTTTTTCACAAATATCAATAACACGAGGGAGTAATTCGCGCTCGCCGTGGAATTCCGGCAGCATATCAAGGTATTCTTTCTTTTAAGTAGCCATTCTTAATTGAGATTGTCGTATAATGAAATTTGTATTACTTAAATTAATTTCAATTAGATCGTCAAGATCTGGTTCAGATTCTGTATTTGAGCTTGTATCAGAATGAATGAGAATATTTTCTCTAAATGACATGTATGACTTACAGAAATATTAGTGTCCGCTGCACGTGCCCTGAAGTCGTCCACGAGGTTGTAGATTACGACCGAAGTTCTCTGATGTTCGTTTTTGAATTTTTTCTTGATCGATTGCCAATTTAATCACAAATGTGAACCAAATTATATTCGTTAATTTGTACTGGCAATCCTACCGACTGCGCCACTTAACTTTCTCGAAACACCAATTTAGTTTTTAAAAACTATTTATTTTGACTTTTACTAAGTTATAACATTTACATAAGTTTCTACTTCTAAGTCTGAATCTGAACTAAGGTTACATGTCATTGCTACATACTAAAGAACTCTACATATCATAATGTCACGTTCGGGGGAAATGTCTGTATCAGCAGTTTGGTGATGAGTGGAGCACTGTAACTTATATATATATATATATATATATATATATATATATATATATATATATATATATATATATATATATATATATATATATATATATATATATATATATATCGCGTGAATATAAATGATTGACATTGTCTTTTTTTAGTGATATTTAAAATTTTATGTTGGTATACCTGATTATTAAATTCAAATATATCAAATAAATTATTTTTGTAATTTGATTACCTGTCAGTGTCAAACTTTATTTCATCTTTATTTTTATCAAATGCAAATATGTCAAATAAAATATATTTGAAATTTAATTACCGTTAAATTTTGTAACACGAGCAGGGTATGTACGTATATATTGAACGGTATTTGATTCTTGATGGTAAATAAAATGATTAATGATGCTCTTATTTTATAGAATAATAAACACAATAAAACTCATAACTTTATTAGCAAACTTGATGGAATAATTAAAATACTAAAACAGAAATAAAGCTAAAACATAAATTAATAGAAGATTAATTAAATCCGCGGCAAGCGCGGGAAAAAATGCAGTATTGATCACATCTTGACCTGCTAAGCATGCGATCTTGACTTCATTTAAGCTACTTCTCAAAAACAGATGCTTTGTTTTTGAGCGGGGGTAAATAGTGGTAATTTCGGTGCAACAATGGCTATCTTCAAAACTACCCTATTACAACTTTATTTCATCTTTATTTATAAAAATGGTTCTTTACAAAAATACAAAATTGGGAAAACTTTAACCTAAAAAATGATAATCTATCATTTAATGTTGGTATCACAAATTTATGCATCTCTGATCACCTTCTAGTGTTCTGTTATCTTACCATACCAAAACCTGGGTTTATTCTTACTTTCCGTGATCATAAAGTTTGTAATCACAATGAATTTTTACATAGCTTTTTGAATATTGTTTGGTCAATTCTGTATTCGCTCAATAATATTGCATATAAAATACACTACTTAATAACAAATCTTCTTGATCTTTACAATTATTATGTTCTAGTTCGGACTGTAAGAGTATAAGAGTTACCTGTCCAAAGTCGCGTTGGTTGACCGGTAATATTAAATTTTTAATGAAGTTACGTAATGAGGCATTTTCAAAATTGAAGCATAGAAGTCTGATTCTTCATGGAACTGCTATATACAATTGAAAAATTATATAACTGGAGCTATTAAGTAGGAGAAGAAAGCATATTTTGAAAATAATCTTAAGCATACGGCAGATTCCGAATTGTGGCATGAACTATGTAAACATGATATCATTCTATTTAAAATACTCACAATTTCACCCACACTTTCAAATGTAGAGCATATTAATGTTTTTTTCTAGTCAGTTTATCAGAATCAGTTCAAATTCAGATTTATATAATTTCTACTAACAAAACAAATATGAAAATGACATTATTCAGTTATGTACCTTTACAGCAGTCGAACGAATTATTTATTTTAATTGTCTCTAGACTTAATTAAACTTTGTATTCCCCATATAACTCCACGTTTCCTACATATTTTTAACTATTGTATAGTATTTTTCCCATTTCGTACTAGAATGCTACAATTTCACAAATTTATAAAGTTCAAAATTCCTCAACTTACAGCGATTTAAGGTCGATTAGCATTCTACCAGTTCTCTCAAAAATATTAGAACATATACTAAACACTCAATAGAAACAATAATATTGTTCCTGCCTCACAATATGGTTTTTATACAGGTCACAGTACTGCATCTGCTGTACTAAATATAATGTATGATATTTTACAAGCGACTGTGCAGGTAAGGTAACAATTCTTACCTTGCTTGATTATTCGAAAGAATTTGATACTATAACCCATGATTTATTACTTGCTAAATTGCACTATATTTGTTTTGATAATTCTGCTACTGACTTGTATAGTATTTTTTCCATTTCGTACCTAAAAACAAGCAACAATGTGTTAGTTGAAATAACGTGACTGCATCCTATGCTTTGGTTACATCCGGTGTACCACAAAGTTCTATGTTGGGCTCGCTTTTATTTACACTCTGTATATTACGTCTGATATCCATCTTTCAGTTGAACTTTGCTCAAGTTACTTTTACACTGATGATACGCAGCTATAGTATTCATTTTACCGCAATAGTTTACATAAAGCCTCCATAGCAATAAACAATGATTTAAATAACTTACAGGCCTATTCTGTAAGCATTCGTTAAGTCATAACGTTTCGTTATTTAACGAAAAATCGTTATTACGAGTATAATGAAGTTCGTTACAGATCTATTCTGTAAGCATTCGTTAAGTCATAACGTTTCGTTATTTAACGAAAAATCGTTATTTAACGAAAAATCGTTATTATAACGAAACTCGTTTAAATGGTATTCAGTAACTTAAAATTCATTATTTTATAACAAAATTTATAACGAATTTCGTTAAGATCATCAAGAAAATAACGAATTCAAAAATCATTCGTTACGATATTTTCTCACGTGTTAGGTACGTCATTGTGAATTAAAAAATGGATAATCATCGCGATTTAATTTTATTTCTTTATTATCTTGAAGAAAATAATGATAGGTAAAATTATACTTTAACAAATAGATATTGAACATGTATAATCTTAAATTATTTGCTTTAAGACGAAATTTGAGAAATTTATATACATATTTACGCGATTAAGTGATTCTTTTTCAATACCGGCAGAAAACTTCCGTAAATTATTTCGATTATCAAGAGAAGCTGGACGAGATTTTTTACATGAATTATTGCCAGTGATGGAAAAAAATAGACGATCTACTACAATATCCACTGTTTTAAAAGTAAATAATCTTCAAAATTTTATGTGTTTTGTTGGAGATAAAAAAACAACATTATTTATTTCTGGTCCTCCAAGTGAATTTAAATCTGCGGCCAATAATTCAAAAACTTTGTCTACTTGTTTTGGATTTTCTGGAGTATTTTTATTAGTTAAGACTACTAAGGTACTACATAAATAATACAAAGACAAAATGTTAATTGCGATGTGGAACTGAGTCTTAATAAATAAGAAAAATAGGAAAAAAAATTCCTACACTTGTCAAAGTTCCACAAAAATGTTTGAACTATTTATAATACTGCGTACTACAACTTTTATATTTATTATCTGCCGGTTTTATTAATTTGGACAGATTCTCATCCCCTATGGTTGCTATGATAACAAATAAACACTGCTGTCATTTGAATAAAATAATACACATGATGTTATCAAATTATAATAGATATAATTGCCAACATAAATTCATGTGTCAAAAATAATAACGAATTCGTTAGAAAAATTATAACGATTATCTAATAACGAACGATGTTACAGAATAGAAAAATAGCGAATATCGTTACAGTGTGATAACGAAATCAAATATAACGAATATTTTACAGAATTGTTATCTCAAACTCATTTTCTAAAAATCCACCCTGCTAAATCAAATGATCTTATTTTTGGTAGTAAATCAAATCGTGAATCTATTTAAAAATCTCTAGTGGAAAGGAAGGAAGTTTGATATATATCTAACAAAATAAATAGTATTGGTTGGCTAAATATGGAAAACAGATATTATTATCTTTTATTTCGTGTTCAAACGCTTCAGATCTATGAAGCCTTATTATCATTATAGTGAAATAGTCCTGAGATATTTAGTACATTTCTTCAATACCCGATATAAATTTCAATTCCACAGCTCATTTTAAAAAATCGCTATCGTACTGGGTGTGTAAAATATATAGGTAATGATGAGGTATCGTCTTTTAATCGTGAAATTAGTTTACAAACTTTTAAAGCTAAATTACGTCATTTACTCCATACGGATCAAATCCTGAGTAAAAATAAAACCTTCTGATTATTGTAACCATACGGACTTGATGATGTATAAATTAATCTTAAATAATGGCATGTAATTCTATAATTTGTGATCGTCTAGTATAATCGATTATTATTTATGGACCTACGTTGTGTTTACCTACGTTGTGTTTAAATATCGACGAATGTAACCCTCAAAATGTTCGTAATACGAAGTAGCTGTTCAATGGTGGAGGAATATAGGAAGGGTTCAATTAAATGAAAGAATTAAATTCCTTCCAAAAGACATGACTGTGACGTCATACCTTGTGCATTTATTGAAACTAAAATCATTTATAAAATATGATTTATTATATGAATTTTGAACGAACAGTGTGATTTGAACACAAAGTTCTGTCGTGAAATATTAAAATAGCTCTCTTGTATTCACCTTACGTAAATGGGAAAACACGAAAAAAAACCCAAACAGAGAGAAAACCATCATCCAAATATGATCAAAATAAATCAGAATGTTTCTTGTACAATCAAAGTTACATATTTTATATAAGTCATTCAAAATATTGCAAAAATAATACATCCAGACTCATCACAATAATTTGTCAATGTAGCAATACCTTTGTTTAAGCATTGTTAAATCGGTGGATCAGTATTGTTGTAATTGTTATATTGATAGGTTGGCCCTAAGGCAATGACTATCATGGGCTTAGTTTCCTAAGTTTCCTTTATAGTCAACCAATACCAAGCTATAGGTCGTGGCGAAGCAGCGACAAATGGGAGGTTTCTCCTAATTTTATAAGTTCCTTATCTATTCATGGGATTGATTATCTAAATTTCCTTTATAGGTAATCAATCGCATCTATAAGTCATTATAAAACCAACGACGCATGGACGGAGGTTTCCTAAGTTTCCTTTATAGGTAACCAATGTCCATCTGGGGGGTTTCATTCGTACGGTAACCAATGCCCAGCGTTGTGTCGTTTTTATAAACAATTAACAAGTAATACTTGTGAACAGTGAAATTGCATTAATAATTCATATTTATATCATTGTGACTGTCTTTCAGCATTAAATAATATTCAAACGCATTATACAACATAGTAGCAGCTTCTATAAGTATTTTAAGTGAAATTGCATTGTTCCTGTGACCAGTACCAATAACAATCTATTACTGATTCATATTATTAAGTCAGAAGTTCATTGAAATGTGTATTTGGTATGGTAAGTTTCACCAGCAGCCTGGCCGAGCCAAAAACACTTGGTGGAGGTATAAAAAGGAAACCAGCAGCCTGGCCGAGCCAGAAACGCTTGGTAAGGGTTCGAAAGTCCATCAGCTGCCTGGCTGAGCCAAAAACGCTTGGTGAAGGTATAGGAAGGAAACCAGCACCTGGCCGAGCCAAAAACGCTTGGTAAGGGTGCGAAAGTCTATCAGCAGCCTGGCCAAGCCAAAAACGCTTGATGGGGGACAAGAATGTTCACCAGCAGCCTAGCCGAGCCAAAAACGCTTGGTGAAGGCATAGAAAGGAAACCAGCAGCCTGGCCGAGCCAAAAACGCTTGGTGGAGGAAAGGAATCCAACTCTGGACTTACTAACATAGAGTCAGCGTGGAGACACCGGAGCGTATCCCCGTTTGAGCGTGAAGACACCGGAGCGTCTCCCCGATTGAAGCAAAACTTGCAGCTTATATTCCAAGATTTCCCTCTTGTTCCTCCTGAAGAACTAGGGCTCCACGTGGACTCAGTTTCACCCCTCTCGACCGGTGATGTCGACGGTGGGTGACCTGGGTGCTGAGACATCTTGGAAATATTTGTTGTTTGATGATGTCGGCGTCTGGGCTCTAAAACAAAGAATCCAGAACACATATGCACCTATACAAGTGCGCAAATTCTTAAAACACTGTATCGAGAAGTTTATTTAAAACCAACTATCTCTAAATGTTTATGCTTATGTTAGCTGATTAGCGCGTCTCTCACTGCCAGCGTTGATTCACGTCTGCCGTTAAAATACAATACGTACTGATAACTTTTTTTATCAATCGAAATTTTATTATAAAAATTACATAATAATTAAATTATAGTTATGGCCATAACATTGTGTAATAATTAATAAATAAAATCAAATTAATATAGACGCGTACCGTATCAATACATATAGGGTCCGTTATTTTGCCAAAGGGCCGGTGATAAATTATGGGACCAAATTTTATATCACAATACTGTCAATATTCTTACAACTTATTTAATACAGATTATTAGATTTTGATGCCATAATTTAAAGAAATTAATAAAATAATTCCTAATTTTTCGCCAATTCTTTTATTGTTTCTGAAGTAAAATTTGTAAAATTTGTTGTAAATATTTGTCGATGTCACTTTCATGTATATTTTAAAAACCGGGAACCGCGTAAACATTATTAGAATGTATTACAGGGGGCGCAATACAATACAGTACGAGACAAATATAAATACAAGGGGCCGGCGATAAATTATGGGACCAAATTTTATATCACAATACTGCCAATATTCTTTCAACTTATTTAATATAGATTAAATATTATATTTTGATACCATAATTTAAAGACATTAATAAAATAATTCCTAATTTTTCGCCTACTCTTTTATTGTTACTGAAGTAAAATTTGTTGTAAATATTTGTCAATGTCACTTTCATGGACATTTTAAAAACCGGAAACCGCTTTAACATTATTAGAATGTATTACAGGGGGCGCAATGCAATACAGTACGAGACAAATATTTGAGTATTTCGCGAGAAACAATTAGAAAACTTAAAATATACATGACACTGACAGATTAAAGTATTTAAAACAAATTGCACGCATTTTATGTCAATAGCAATAAAAGAGTAGGCGAAAAATTAGGTAATATTATTATTAATATCATTGAAATACGCTATCAAGAGTGTTGTCCACCAGGTGGTGCGATCACTTCAGGTGTGGACGGAGTGTCGGTACATGTGAAGGAGCCATGTATAACCTGTCGCTGGAGGAGGGGCGGGAGTTGATGTATTCGCTGGCGATGAACCCCCGCCTCAGACGCGGACAGCGTTGCCGCACATGTGAAGGCCAGGAGAGCTGTCCGGCTCCAGTGTTGTTGCTGGAAGGCGGTCCCTGATGATGAATCCTACTCTAAGCGCGGACGTAGACGTAGAACCTCTTCGGCTAAGCGTGGCACGGCAGAGCCTGTTCGGCTAAGATTTGCGTCGGTGAATGGTGGCGATCCACTGACTTCTGGTCTGATTGTGATGAAGCGTACTCGTCACAATGCTATTTTCCGTCTCGTATCCGCAGAATGAAAGCGCGAGTTACAAAAACGCGAATAACTCGCGAGTGCCGGCTCGAACTTGAATAATTATTCTTCTCTACTCTACTATTACCATTATCAACAATAGCTTCTGACTCTTTACAAAATCGTGCAATGTGCCCATACTTATGACATTCGAAACACATTCTATTCTTATATCTGCTACTATTTCTACTCTATTCAGATTTATACTTTCTTCTCGATCACTTCTAGCATTAGCTAATGAATCTTCACAAAATCGTGCAATATGACCATACCTATAGCATTCAAAACACATTCAATTCTTGTATATGCAAATATTCTCTACTCTATTAAGATTTACACTTGCTTCTCGATCATTTTCAACTTTATTTACTAAATCTTTACAAAATCGTGCAATATGACCATACCTGTGGCATTCAAAACACATTCTATTTTTATATCTGTTCATATTCTCTACTTCAATGTGATTTGCATTTCTCTCTCGATCTGAGCAATTATCAATTTTCGCACAATCATTACTATCAATTTCATCACACATTCGCGCTATATGACCCGTTTTATAACATTTAAAACACATTCTATTTCGAAATCTATATTTCCACCGATCGCAATTATTCTCAACTGTACAAAAATTTACTCTATCTATATAACATTTATCAACATTAATTTCCTCGTTATTTTCACTAAATTTTTCACAATCAACCATTTCATTACAAAATCTCGCAATATGTCCAACTACATGACATTTAAAGCACATTTTATTCTTATACCTGTTTTTATGACTACTGGTTGACTCTTTAGAATTACGCGTTTGCTCTTTGTTATCGATATCTTGCTCAACAATGTTCGAAATACTACGTCTCACTTTTCCTTTCCTATTGTTTGCTAAACTACCTGAGTTAAAATGCCTATCTATCTTTGAATCTATGTGTGATTCACAATAATTATTACGCATCGTCAAATTATCTTGTTTCTGTTTGTTTGATATCGCTACTATTTGAGTTAGTTTTTCTATTGCCTCGATTATCTCAGAATCTTTATTATCTACTTTATTTATTAATTCCACATTCATTCCTAATATATTATTTATAATTTCTAGTCGTTTTGCAACTTCTAAAGCTTTTTCTACTGTTTTCGGTTCTACAATAAGTACATCGCGTTGCAAACTCGGTAAAATGCCTATCATAAATTGTCTTAACATTAGTCTTTCTACAAGTTTAACATTCAATTCTTGCTCTGCAATATCTTCACTTTCTTCAAATAACTAATTGGCAATAAATCGTAACCGTGACTCATATTCAATGACTTTTTCATTTTTCTTCTGATAACAATTTCTAAATTCTTTTTCTATCGTTAAAAAGTGTGGTACAGGTAAATACATATCTAAAAGAACTTTCTTAAAAATTGACCAATCTTTTGTATCTTTAATTTTAGAATGTGTACTAACATAAAGACTCGCTTCTCCGCTCATATGAATTTTCGCAAATGTAACTTTATTTTCATCTTGCATACCAATTAACGAACAAACACATTCTACTTTATCTACAAATTCTAGAACATTATCTTCTGGTTTACCACTATAAATTGGTATTTTCGAACTAACATCAGACATTGTACTTTTGCATAACATTACATTAATAATTTCTAATAATTGATCGTAGGTCGCCATATTTTACGTAATTTAAAGCTCACTAATTTGAAAAATTCGTATACCGCTGAACAACAAATATGTGACAAAATTACAATAATTTAAGACTGCTGGTTTGAGAGGGTTCGACTGTCGCTGCCACCAAAAATGTAACAAAATTCTATTAACAATTTAAGGCTCACTGGTTTGAGAGGGTTCGACCACCGCTGCCATCAATTAAGTGATAATTATCTTAACAAAATTTCTAAGACTAACTGGTTTGAGAAGATTCGACCACCGCTGCCATCAATTAAGTGATAATTATCTTAAAATATCTAAGACTGACTGATTTGAGAAGGTTCGACCACCGATGCCGCCAATTATGTAACAGCTACCCTGCACTAAGTGCCAATGAGTACTGACAAGTGTTTGTTTTATTTGACCAAATTATCAACTAAAAATTAAATGATTAATCAATTATTGACCAAGGGTAGCGTAAGTCCGCCGGCCACCACAGAACTTTTATGACTCTGCTCCGAAGAGTTTAATTTGAAAACCGTAACTCAACCAGCTTAGACAACTTTAATGATAGAATAATTAACGAAATAAAGAACACTCAAGATTCTCAACACAGTAACAATTTTAATACAAATAAATAAAAATAAAATAAATCCCAATTAATAGGTTACTAAATGAATCTAATTAACTTATTCTCAAGGACACGATCAACAACAGATTGCTCTAATAACTAACTCAATTAGTTAATAATAATAGTTTCGAACTAACTTTCTTGTCTCAATAAAATACAGTAAAATGTTATTACTTACTCGTCATTTGCGTAGACACTGCTTTACAACACTGATACTTTAATAAATAAATTAAGCAATATAAATTAATCGAACTTAGAATCCGCTACTTAACTCGTATTACTCAACAATTAAAATAAAGACTCAGTTTAGACTTCAACTCAATTAAACTTGATACTTCAACTTCTTAACTCAACTCAACTTACTAATCTCAAATAACTCAACTCAAAATATCTTACTAGATCTTACCAACAATAAAAACTTAGTACAAATTTATAACTCACAACTTTAAAGACTGCTGAAGACGAACTCAAACTTAGCAAAACTGTTTTGATCAATGTCTGTAACTAGACTGTCGAACTGAATTCACACATCCGCCCTCGATGGGTGAATTCACTCCCACTAGCCCCCACTTGAGCATCGTAACACTAACTTCACATTGGTTAATATTTGAATTTCACACTATTATTAGTCAGCGATTGCTAGATTACTTCGGGAGTTGAAGGGTGCGGAAATTGCATAAGGCTTATTACATATATATATATATATATATATATATATATATATATATATATATATATATATATATATATATATATATATATATATATATATATATATATATAATATAATATAACATGTAATATTAGTTTTTTGGTGCGCATTGCTTCCCAATTAATTTTATAAGAAAACACTTTAAATAAATGTTGTAGAGAATAAAATTACGGATTTTTTAATATAAAATACATTTCATTTGTGTATTTCATCGAAACTCAAAAATTAGTTAAATATTTGTAATATTCGTAAAAATATTGTCTACTGTCAAAAATATTGACGTTAATATAATACAAATACTGGGATAATTTTTTTTGTAACTTGCACCGCTATAGGTCCATTTTATTATTTGCAGCTTTTCTTTGTTTGAGAAATCGTTCACTTTTTAGGTATTTTTCCTTCTTTGTCCGTGATTTAATATTAACGGCAATATTTTGACATTAGATATATATATATATATATATATATATATATATATATATATATATATATATATATATATATATATATATATATATATAGTTAGTTAGTTAGTTATATAATGTATATAGTTAGATGAGTCGTCGGGAGTAGACGTGTTTCACTGACGCTCCGTTGAATATTTATTTATTCTTCACCCATATTCTTTTTTGTGATTATAAAGTACTGTGTGATCTATTTGTGCAATTGTGGCTCCAACGCGTTATATCCATACTCAAGTTAGTACCATCGTGAAGGACACAGTTGACACATTGTTGTCCAACAATGATTTTATTGACAAACTTGTTGATAAAGTCATGCAACGTCTCGATCAAAAACTTGAGGAACAAAAGGCTTACTATGAAGGTGTCATTGCTGACTTAACTACGGACTTCAAAATCTTGGAGGATCGTATTGACCATCAGGAGCAGTATTCCCGCCGAAACTATATCCGAGTGTTCGGTGTTCCAGGGTCAGCTAATGAAGACAACTGAATTGGTAGTGCGTGCAATATTCAATGACAATCTACAAGTTAAAGTGAGTGCAGATCAAATAGACCGTTGTCACCCCACAGGTAAACGTAACTTTAATTCTACCACCCCACCGAAACCGCGTTTCATTATAGTGAAATTATGTTCTTATAAAACTTGTTCCACTATAATCCAAAACCGAAAGAGAATCAAAAATTCCAGCATCTCTATTAAAGAAGATCTAACTAAAAATAGACTCGATCGTTATAAGGAAGCTTGCATTAAACATGGTTTTAAAAATGTATGGACTAGTGATGGCGTTATTTTTGCAAAAATTGAAAGGCGTGTTAAGAGACTCTCATTTTCGGATTTAAATTACGCAATAATTTTTGTTAATATCACACCTGTGTTTTGTTTCATTTTTCGGAGCGTCAAGAAATGTGACTACTCATGATATATTTCAAGCACATCAATTTATTTTAGTATAACTCTACTTCATTCATAAACAGCTGATTTATTCATACTAAAAATTAACAAGTTGCAACTGTCAAGGCCAAATCATCTTAAGTAGTCTTAATTGAGGTTTTGACAAGTTATTTTATTTTTACAAGGTTTTTACACTGTAATTCTTCTACTTTGATTTATAATTTTTTCCTATTGTTTTTTATTAAATTTTAGTCTATTTAATTTATGATTATGCGTATTTACTATCAAAATGTTAGAGGTCTAAATACTAATTTTAATAGTTTTTATACTAATTGTTGTTCATCTGATTTTGATATTATCTGTCTTACAGAGACCCGGTTAAATGACAACGTCCATACTTCTGAATTGTTACCTGCATATTATGATATGTATCGGAGCGACAGAGACCTAACTACTTGTGGTAAAATACGAGGTGGCGGTGCGCAATGTGCAATCAACAATATATTCAAATTTGTACCACTAAAAATTTCTTTTCATCCAAATTGTTTATCTGACATTATCTGTATCAAAATTTTTGTTACTACTAATGTTTTTGTTTGCATAATTATTATTTATTACCCACCGCCTATTTCAATCGAACAGCAAAATTACATATTCGAAAGCCTTTCTTCATTTTGTCTCTGTCAGACAATAATTTTATTATTATCAGTGATTTGAATATTAGTAGGCTGGTTGATTTTGTTGAGGTAGGTTACACTGACTGTGTCATATCCAATTTTGATAATTTTATATCATTTATTGATGCGAATCAGTATAATCATGTTACTAATTCTCATAGTCGTATATTAGATGTAGTAATATCTAATAAGGTCTGTACCGTCTGTCGCGAAATCGATTCTCTTGTTGATGAAGACCCTTACCATCCCTCTCTCTGTATTTCCTTATCCTCTATCACATCTGACAAAATTTCTCCTGCCACTTTTAATACTAACACTGAAACTTATAATTTTCGTAATGCTAATTTTGACTTATTATACGAATTATTAAATACGGTCAACTGGGATCAATATAAAACGTAGATGATGCATTCAAAAAAAATTATGAAATTTTATATAACATCATAGACAATTGTATTCCTCGAAGAAAAAAAAATATATCAAAATATTCTCATTGGTTTAATGGCAAAATAATTAATAATATTAAGCTAAAAGCATCAATTTTGCACCTATATAAAATTCATAAAACTAATCATTACTCACTTGAATTTAAACTCTTACGCACTCAAATTAAAAAGGACATTAAGTTTGAACATATGAAATATATTAAAAATATTGAAAACACTCTATTATCTAATCCGAATAACTTATGGACTTTTATTGACAACAGAAAACGGACTTGCCGCATTCCTTGTCGCATGCACTTAAATGATCATACGTTTTCTAATTTGACAGACATTGTACAAGGATTCGCAGATTTTTTTTTTAGTGTGTATTCAAATAATGATTATTCTGACAATAATTCGGTTAGTCCTAATATAACAAGTCAAAGTCAGCACATTCTTAGTGAATACAATTAAGTAAAGTAGAGCATGTTGTAATGAGGTCAAGTATTCTAAATAATATTCTTTGACGTAAGTAGCTAACTATTTGCTGACTTAGTACTTTTGTAATTAGATATATAGTAGCGTTAGGTAAGTTATAGTGAGAGTCAGATGCAGTCACAGAGTCACATAGTCACATAGTCAATACGAGAGAGTGATTCAGAGTAGAGTGATGAAGAGTCGTTCAGAGTACAGTAGTCATTAGAGTTAAGTAGGAACTCGACAACACCAACCATGTAGTAAGTGTGAATAAATCTTTGTTATTTGTTGAACCAAATTGTAAGTACAAACTTATTTACAACAACCCTAGTACTTGTCCTTTCACCGGTCTGGGTTACAAATTGGTGGCAGCGGTTTAGGATATTTTTGTCAGATCAGGGTGGCCAATCGTTTTTGGTCCACTCGCGGAAAAGTAAGTATTAGGAATTTCAACAATAACAACAGTTGTATTCTCTCCGATACAAATGATGGCAGCGATTTTCGGATTTTTTTTTCCAAACTACACGTGTAAATTGAGAAGCATGGACTCAACACCAACAGGCAAGTAAGCGACTCAAGAAAGATGTATGGCCAAAGAAGATCAAATTACGAGAGAAGACGTCCGGTGCAATGTTACATTTGCAATGGCAACCACTATGCCAGACAGTGTCAGCAACAGCATCAGCGTCAACGAGCGAATCACTATCCGAGGGAAGAAAATTACCATTATCATAGGGAAGAAAATTACTACTATCCGAGGGAAGAAAATTACAACTACCAGAGGGAAGAAAATTACAATTATCCGAGTGAAGAAAATTACAATTACCAGAGAGAAGAAAATTACCATTATCAGAGGGAAGAAAATAATCATTATCCGAGGGAAGAAAATTACAATTACCAGGGTGAAGAAAACTACAATTATCAGAGAGACAATTACTACGACAATCAGAGAGAAGATGATGACACTCATTATAGAAGAAATCAAGTTCAATGTTATAATTGCAATGGCAACCATTACGCCAGGCATTGTCAGCGTGAGCGTCAGCATAAGCATCAGCATAAGTATCAGCGTCAGTAGTCAAATTTTTATGATAATCATAAAGAAGAAGACATTGAAAATGATACACACTATAACAGAAGAGAAGCAGAAACAACAGGCCAAACTAAGAAAAATACAGAAGAAATAGACCCGGAAGAATTAAAAGAGATGGAGGAAATTACGTGGTTCTTTAATATGTTAAGAATGGCGAAAATATCCGGTGACCAAGAGGCAGCTCTTATGATTTATAACCACTTAGATGGCATTCCGATGGACGATGGAGTATTAAGATGTTTTGGATGTAAGATGCCTACGAAAAAGTACTGTCTTTGTGAAGATATTAAAGAAAGAGAAAATATTGCTGAATTAGACAAGAATGAGGATGATTCCCAACAAATAAGTTCGAAAGAAGACCGTAGCAGTGAAGAGAGACCTAATGACGCCGTTACCAATGAAGCTCCGGAAATTTACGAGGTAAATAGGGAGGAAAAAGAACCATCAGGGGTTAAAAATGATGTCTTAATAGAGGGTACGGGTATTGAGGAAATTTCACAATCGGTTAATGAAGAAAATGACGAAGTTGGACAGATCAGCATTAAGTTCGAAAGCAGCAAACAGTTTCCGAGAAATATAGAACAAAGAAAACAGTACGATAGGAAGAAGCCACATCAAAAGAAGAACTCCACAACAGATGGCCGAAAGAAGAAAAGAAGTACGAGCAAACGAGATTCGATATTTAGACGACATAAGCAGTACTACAAGAAGAAATTCAAACCAAATTTGACATTCACAAATAACCGCAAGAAAGAACGAGATACGAGGTATATACTTCAGTTTTATTCTAGGGTTGTGCGGTATAAAATAAACATAAGACGATGGTGGTGTTTATTTGGACTATTTTATGGATGGTACAAGTGATAAAAGTGTTTTTGTGTTTATGTATATTTAATTTCAAATTAGTAAAAGTTAAGGTATAAAAAAGGGAATGTAACAAGGAAATAATAGTTAAATTATGTTTTGTGTAATATGCAAATTGTGCACCTTTGCAGGAAGCAAATTGTTTGAAAAAAGGAGGAATGTAACAAGTCAAAGTCAGCACATTCTTAGTGAATACAATTAAGTAAAGTAGAGCATGTTGTAATGAGGTCAAGTATTCTAAATAATATTCTTTGACGTAAGTAGCTAACTATTTGCTGACTTAATACTTTTGTAATTAGATATATAGTAGCGTTAGGTCAGTTATAGTGACAGTCAGATGCAGTCACAGAGTCACATAGTCACATAGTCAATACGAGAGAGTGATTCAGAGCAGAGTGATGAAGAGTCGTTCAGAGTACAGTAGTCGTTAGAGTTCAGTAGGAACTCGACAACACCAACCATGTAGTAAGTGTGAATAAATCTTTGTTATTTGCTGAACCAAATTGTAAGTACAAACTTATTTACAACAACCCTAGTACTTGTCCTTTCTCCGGTCTGACAAGAACCCATATAAATTATTTGTTAATTCTCCTTTAAATAAGGGAGGCTTACACTAACAGCAATATTAATACTGTAACTATTTGTCACCTATGCGAAAATAATATCTTGCATGCTATAAGAAGACTTAACTCTCTTAACCCTGGTCCGGACAATTTACCATCATCTATTATTAAGGCTTGCAGTCACATATTTGTTAAACCTTTACACTTCCTTTTTAATCTCTCGTTATAAACTAATATTTTTCCTTCTATTCTTAAATCAGCTTTTATTTGTCCTATCTTTAAATCAGGAGATACTTCTGATACATCCAACTATCGTCCTATTGCTATTTTATCAAATATTTCAAAAATCTATGAATCAATCTTATATAAATACATCTACAGGTCTATTAACATTCATATATATAAACATCAACATGGTTTCATTTCGGGTAAGTCAACAGCAACCAATTTAATCAATTTTACAGAATTTGCACTAAATTCTTTGCGCGAAACCTCACAAGTCGATGTAATATACACAAACTTTAGAAAGGCTTTTGATAGTGTCAATCATAATGTACTTCTTCATAAACTGGATAAACAATTTATTTTTTCTCCTAATTTCCTTAACCTTATTGCGTCATATTTATATCATCGTGCAATGGTTGTTCAATTTCATAACTATAAAGCTAATTCATTTTTTGCCTCATCTGGAGTTCCACAAGGTTCAAATCTGGGCACCTATTATTTCATCTATTTATTAATGACATTACCAAATGTGTTCAACACTCTACTATACTTTTATTTGCAGATAATTTAAAAATCTATAAAACTGTCAACTCTATACAACATTGTATTCTCCTACAGCGTGATATAGACAGCATTCTAACCTGGTCTCATGTTTCAAAGTTATTCTTCAATTTTAGTAAATGCAAAATCATGAGTTACTTTGTGAAAAAATCTATTTATACTTACTCATATCATATGGAATGTAATCCACTTAATAGAGTAATTCTGTTTAAAGACCTTGGAATATTATTTTACTGTAAACTAACATTTAATGAACATATATAGTTGAGTTGAACATAGTGAAAGTGCGTTATTTTTTTCGCTGCTCTTAACAGATTGTTTTTTGTGATATTTACTAATCATATTTTTTTGGAAACGGTATCAAAGTTTGAAATGCATTAAGATCTATTAAATTGTGATACTATAGTGTTACTAGCATTCATCGCAAAGGAGTAATCCAGCTAAACGTATCTTTAGTGTACCATTTTAAGTAAAAATCTTAGCAAATTTAATTAAACAAGTTAAGACAGTTCGTAGTGCATACAAGGTTACCACGATGTCGAAACTGTGTGGCAAGTGTTAACGAGATGTCAACAAAAGAAGTAACTCTGGTGTTGATTGTTTGAAATGTGGAACACCGTATCATAACTCGTGCGCGAACATTGTCGATCAGCAAGTTACCTTGCTTAAGTCAAACGGTTTTATGTGGCTGTGTGAACCGTGTCGCGCGTCTCCCGAAACTAACTCTGACCATGATGACGGTGTTACTCAAGTGACTGACAGTACAACAAGCCGAGATCTTCGTTTCCTTTTTAATGATTTTAAAAAAGAACTCTTAACTGAATTTAATAATAAAGTAGATACATTAAATAAATCTATTGAATTTTGTTCTGACAAAATTACTGATTTTGAAATTAAATTAAAAACTTTTGACGATAAAATTAAAGAAATGGATAGTATAAAAAACGAGAATATTGAGTTAAAAAATAAAATAAAATTCCGCAATGAAAATGTAAATAATCTTGAACAATATTCAAGGTTAAACAACTTAATAATACAAAATATACCGGAGGTAAAAAATGAAAACATTAATAATATTATAGTTGTTTTGAGCCGAGAAATTGGAGTTGAATTCAATGAAGCTAGCATTGATGCCGCGCACAGGCTTCCGCAATATGATAAATCTAAATCGCGTTCTGTTATTGTTAAATTCAACTCTCGTGTCTTAAAAGATAAATATCTAGCCGCAGCTAAAGCAACTAAAAATTTATTTACAACTAAATTATATCCTGATAAACCAGCAGCTAAAATATTTATTAATGAACATCTCAGTCCACTTAATAATAGCTTGTTTAAACAATGTCGCGATAAACTAAAAGCAAAAGATTTTAAATTTATTTGGACGAGAAACTGTAAAATTTTCGTACGAAAGGATGAAAATTCGCAAATTCATTTAATACGGTTGGCTACTGATTTAAATAAATTCATATAATTCATTCTGATAATTAATAAATTGTTAATTGATAGCTTTACAACACCATGTCTGTATCACTTTACTACCAGAATGTGAGAGGACTAATGTCTAAAACGAATGAAATTCGTGTGAACTCAGTTGTGTGCGGTCATGACATTATTTGTTTAACTGAGACATTTTTAAACTCTTCGATGTATGATTCTGAAGTTTTATGCAACAATTAAAACGTCGTCCGACGTGACAGGAGTAGTGATACGAAATCGAAGCTGGATGGAGGCGGCGTCTTAATTGGAGTACATAAGAAATTTTCGTTCTTCGAGATAAACGATTGGTGCTCGAGCGCTGAGGACATCTGGATAAGTGTCAATTTCAACAATAATCGTGTATTTGTTTGCTGTGTGTATATTCCCCCGAACGATAATGCAGCATTGAGTACATTTTTAAGTAATTTAACTTCAATTATTGAGAAAGAACCTAATGGTAGATTTATTATCTGTTATGATTTCAACCTGCCTTGTCTTCATTGGGAATATAAACATAATATTATCCATTTCGTGCCCACTCCAACCTACAATAGACAATCTAACGAATTTGTTGATATATTATCATACTGTGGTCCTTTTCAATTCAACAATGTGAAAAATGCAAATAATCGTACTTTGGACTTAATTTTATCAAATTTTGAAAATATTAACGTTTCGGAATGCTCTGTTCCATTATCTAAAATTGACTCACAGCATCATCCGCCTTTAGAAGTACTTGTTAAATTTCACAATATATATAATTTAAATAAAAAACCACGAAAAATATTCCTTTTCAAAAGTGCGGATTTTGAGTCTATTAATAATTTTCTTGATGGAACAGAATGGGACGAACTATTCAATAATCTGAGTACAGAGGAGTGTGTTACTAAATTTTATGAGATACTGTGGCGAGCTATACATTTATATGTACCTTATAAATATTATCGTAATAAAGTTTTTCCATCTTGGTTTTCTGGCGATCTAATTAAATTAATCAAGGAAACAGAGAAAACACATAGAAAATATAAACAATTTAAAACACAAACATATTATAATATATTCTCTTTATTAAGAAAAAGACTTAAAGTCTTAACTAATACGTGTTTCAATAATTATATTTGTAATAAAACAAAAGACAAAATGTCTATTGCGAAGTGGAATTGAGGCTTAATAAATAAGAAAAATAGGAAAAAAATTTCCATCACTTGTCTCATAATTCCACAGAGGTTTTACAGCACGTTTGCATCAACTTCTCAGGTCATCAACAAACGGCTGGTCAGTTCAGCTTTAACCATAGACGCGTTTCGTCCTTCCGGACTCATCAGTATGGTGCGATCATTTATCCAACTAGATCAACTAGGAAATAGTGGATTGTGATACCGACTTAGCTGAACTGACTGATGTTAACCTATCTACAACGGTAACATGACATGAGAGCTATGAAGTCACTCATGGTGCCATCTACCGACAAAATCGCAAACTGCTTGACAGCTATTGAAATAAAACAAAAGACAAAATGTCTATTGCGAAGTGGAATTGAGTCTTAATAAATAAGAAAAATAGGAACAAATTTTCCATCACTTATCTGAAGTAACATAGGAAATCCAAATTCGTCCCAAGATTTTGAGGTTGTAGTGGCAGTTGGATTTTCTTTGAAGATGACATCCTTCGATACGATGATCTTCATGGTTTCGGGGTCGTAAAGTCTGTAGTTTCGAGAGTCTTGATTGTATCCTACAAGATACATTTGCTTGGATTTGGCGTCAAGTTTTTGTCGATGTATTTTGGGAATATGAATGTATGCAATGGATCCAAATATTCTAATATGTGAAACAGTAGGTGTTCGTCTCATCCCGATTTCACATGGAGTAAAATCCTTGTGATGAGCTGAAGGAGTCCTGTTAAGAATATATATCGCTGTGTTGACAGCCTCTGTTCACAAAGAAAGAGATAGTTTGCTGGACTTGAGTATAGTTCGTGCACATTCCATTACAGTACGATTATCTCGTTCAACGGTTCCATTTTGTTCGGGTGTGTAGGGAGCTGTCGTTTCAAAGGTAATTCCATGGGAACGTAGTAAATCTTGTATAGGTCGATTACAGTATTCTAGGCCATTGTCTGTCCTGAGTGTCTGTATTGGACGACCAAACTTATTTTTGATTAGAACAAGAAAGTCTCGAAATTTGTCAAAGACATCTGACTTGTGTCTGAGAAAATATACTGTTCTGAAACCAGAGCAATCATCCTTGAAGACTAGATAAAATTAAGCTCGACATCACCCTGTATCAACTCTCCTTCTCTAGTGGCCTTTTTGGGGTTATTTTTCGGAAATGAAAGACGATGCTGTTTGCCGGAAGAAATCTTCTTTATCTGAAATATTAAGACCATGAGCCATTTCTTTTGTACTCATATTTTTGAGACTTTTGATTCCCAAATATCCTAGCCTCTCATGCCAGATTTTTAAACTTGTAACGTTAGCATCAATTTCATTAGAAATAACGTGAAATAACATTCTAAAAAGATTATTACTTTGTCGAATTCCTTTGGCAACGGGTGTATTTCAATAGATTCATTTTTAAACAGAAAGTTATGATTTTTATTCATACAAGCTCCCACTGACAATAAATTCTTGTTTAAATTGGGAACAAAAAGGACATTTTCTAGCTTACCTTTGTGCCATTGACCGTTCATGAAACGTACAATCTTTATAGTACCTTGACCTTGTACATCACAAATAGTGCCGTCACCCAAAGATACCTTTTCGCCTTTGTTTTCTTCAAAAATAGAAAACTATTCTTCGCGATGAGTCATGTGCTTAGAGGCACCACTATCTAATAACCAGACGTCTTTGGTGTTCAGTGACAAAAACTGTGAAGAGTCTACTGAATCAACAGAAAAGGCGTGTTCAGCTTCTTTTTTAAATGTTCCTTGATTCTGCTTCATATCCTTGCGTTTCTTTCTACAAAATTTTGTTAAATGGCCAGGTTTCTAAAAATATTAACAAATAATATTTTTCTGCGTATTCGATTTTGTTTGAGTACCATTTTTAAATTCGGATTTATTATGTGGATTAATTTTATAGCGGACAACGCATCCGAGCCGTGAGGTTAGACTCTCGATGGCCTGCTTGTCAGAATCGAGATTATCCCAGGCGTTTACATAGGCACTGTAGACGGGAGGCTACCCAAAATTTTAGCCATAATCGTAACAGAAGAGATCTCTTTTCCAATATCTTTTAAATGACGTGCCAAGTTCTCTACTTAACTCATGTGTTGAGCAATAGTGTCATTAGGCGACATGCGATATTCATGAAACTTTGTCATTAATGTTAATTTACTAGATTCGCTTTTCTGCTCGTGAACTGCAGATAATTTATCCCACATTGCCTTAGCAGTGTCACACGTGATAAGTAATTTAAATTGCTTCATGTCACCAGAGGAAGACAGAATACATATGGCTATTGCATTATTTTTGATTCATGCCTTAACAACTTCTTCATTTGATGTGATTGCAGTAGGTTTTAGCTCACTACCGTCTACAACATCATTTCCCACAAGGATCGTCTTGACTTGAAATTTCCAGGTTTGAAAGTTTGTACCATCAAACTTCGTAACTCCGCGAATATCCATTTGCTCACTTCAACTACAAAACGTGGCGTGTGCCCATAACCAGTTACAACTAAGATACCTGGTTGAGCTCAAATACACGATATAAATGTAACAATGGTAATAGTGAACATTCTTGAAACGTACATGGCATGTTGAACGTATGTCGAATGAGAGATTAGTGAAACAGGTATATGTTGGTGAAATTGAGGGTGAACGATTGCGTGGGCGACCTATGAAAAAATGGATGAATATGATAGAAGGATTGTTGCGTGAACGAAAGTTTCCGAGTACGAGGAACAAACGTGCTTGTATGAAAGGAATTATGAATGTGGATGAAGCAAAAGTGGTGTGTCAGGATAGGAACGTTTGGCGAAGATTAATTGCGGAATGAATCTGATGATTTCAGAAATGCGCAGGGTTTTAAATTTTAGTTTCGTTGTTTAGTAATTTCATTAGAGTGTTTACCTGTAATTGTGTGAAATTCACTTTCAAAAACAAGCGCAGGGACGACACTCTCTTCGTTTCTTATCTTTTTGATTCTTTTCTGATATTACATTGAGTGTTTAACTGCAATTGTGTGGAATTCACTTCCAAAAACAAGCGTAGAGCGACACTCCCTTTCTTTCTTATCTTTTAATTCATTTTCAGTTATTACGTAGTGTTTAACTGCAATTGTGTGAAATTCACTTTCAAAAACAAGCGCAGGGCGACGCTCCCTCCCTTTCTTATCTTTTTGTTTCATTTTCAGTTACTGCATTGTGTGGTCTTTTCTTTCATATATAAGTGCAGACTATCGCTTTCATCTTTTTTAATCTTGTAGATTCGTTGTTAGTTTCGTTATTTTTTCGTTGTTGGGAGTGAACGTGAGTAATTTGAGATTTTTTTATGCATGCGTTGTGTGCGTTGAAGAAGGAAGTGAGTGGTAGGTGAGGGGGAGTGATGTGATTGAAGGTTTGTTGTGTGATAGTAGTTTCGAGTGTATAAATGAATGAGTTTATATGGAGTGATCTTTGAGGGTGGTTGAAGGTGAGGGTGGTGTGTTTGGATGAGAGTGTTTGACGATGATTGGTTGTTTGATGGGTGTGATGAGTGAATGTTTTATGAGTGATTTTAGGGTTCGTGCTACCCCATTTGTTGGGATATGGCGTGAAGATATGTATGTATGTATGTATGTAAATTGTAATATTAATTTTTATTATTTTAAATTTTTTCTATTTATTTATTCATATACATAGTGATCAGAGATAACTGACAGCTAATAGGATTTTGAGTGATAGATATACTTTAGCTTATTGCTCTGCGAGTAATGTTAAGAAATAAAAGGATTTGGGTAGGGGAAACAACGATTTTATTTATGGATTATAAATGTACTCCAATTTTAATATTTAAAATGTTACTGTCAACAACAGGCAATAAATTTACGTATCAATATCAAGCAATTTGGTGAGCCTAAAAATATTTTTGCCACGGGCACGAAAAACGTCATTAAGTCTCTGATTGGGAGGCATCTATAAATTTGTACACTTTTCGGGCAGATGCGATCGACTTCGTTTTCTTTGGCGCTGAACCAACGGCTTCCACCCACTGCTTGGACTGCTGTTTCGTTTCTGACGTGTAGTGGTGGACCCTTGTCTCATCCGTGGTTATAAATCCCTATTGAATCGGTCAAACTTTTCTGCGAAGATCGTGTGTGCATTTGCTTCTGATCGGCATTCAGCAAATGCGGCACCCATCTTGCACAAAGTTTTCGCATCTCTAATTTTTTGTGCAATATGTTTCGCACTCTTTCTTCCGATATCCCCACAGCCTCAGATCTCTCACTCACTTTCACTCGCCTATCGTCCAGTACGATATCATGCACTTTTCCGATGATTTCCGGTGTGGTGGCGGTTTTTGGCCGTCCTTCACGTGGGTCATCTTCGAGGGACGTGCGACCACGTTTAAATTCGCTGTTCATTTTTTAACGGTTAACATGGAAGGAGCAGAGTCCCGTAATCTTTTGTCAATTTCGGATGATTTACCTTAAGGGTTAATCTATCCAAAACGAAGAATTTTATGACCGCACGATATTCAAATTTATCCATTTCAAAGAAAAACACGCAAGACGTCTACTTAAAAAATTCAAGTAAACAAACTACTTGAGAGAAATTGAAACTTGTCATATGAACTAATGACACGTGCACCCAAGCAGGAAACACAAATTTTTGCTAGTGTGAGGTCAAGAACTTTTCACCTTACCCTCGTATCACACTCGAAATCATTTATCACACAAAAAATCTTCAATCATATCCATACAATTACTCCTATTCACTTTTCGTTCATCTTTCGTCACCACACGTTACATATGCACAAGACATTTCAAATAGCTTACGCTTTCCTCTAACAACGAATCTTCAAAGATAAGACACATGTCTGCTGAAATGAAAAATATCTCATCTTTAATATTCAAGTCGTGTTATTAACTCATTTTCTAGTGACATTAAATGCAGTTAGAAAAATGAAAATTCCCAAATATTTGCAAGTATTGAAAAATAACAAATCGGTTTGTTAGCAATAATAATAATAAAAATAAAATATAAGAATTCAATACAAATTTAAAATTTGATTTTTGTTGTCTCGTAAAGTAGTATTAGGACGTATATTTAAATTTTTTTTATTTTATTTCAAATACGAGTAATTTGTGCTATTTAAGCAATGTCGTTTTAGAACTAGATTTAGGTGCAATATGTTTGATTTTTGTTATATATTTTGCACTACACGCGAACAGTTACAAAATAAACAATTTCTAAAAGGGGCAGGAAGGATAATCCCATAAAAATTCAAAAAGCCCACCAATATTTGCTATAACGTCTGTTTGTCCATATAGTTCGTTTTGTTCCAATCCCAAGAATAGCGATTTTTAAAATAAATATATTTATTGGAGTTATTTCCCATATGTTAACAAAATTCATATATTATTCACGAATATTTGCAAACGATATTACTAGCGTTACTAAAAACTACGATTATTGACGTAAATATTTGACATTATATAATATAGTGAATATCTTGCTTTTTATTATTTTACCGTTATCTGCCATAAGATTAATTTTGCTGCAAAATATAATATAAATGTAAATCAAATGCACTTACATATGTAAATATGACTTTCACTATTCGAATTACTAATGCATACTTGAAAATTTTAAATATTAATATTTGAATACTTTTCACCTTGTCGGTTATCAAAGAACTAAGCGGTTCGTTATCTGTTTCGGCACCTGAGAAATTGATTCTCGACAATTTGTTCTCAATAATTCGTTCTTAACATTTTTTCTTATATTGTAGATCCTTCTTAGGTACTGGATATAATTATTTAGATAAAAACAAATATGCTCACTATGTAATTTATGATAGTAATACGCATTACGGCATTATCGTATCCATTTGAATATATTGTAACGTGCCGGAATTATATTTAAAAAATTGAAGAGTAAGTAAATTAATTTTATTTATGATGCATAAATGTAAAGAAGAAAGTGAAAGAATATTGTAAGATTTCACTGACATATCGTTCCGAAACCAGTTAGAAGTTTCGCGGAGCAGGTACTCGGGTAGGAGACAAAAGTCAGCCGCCAGCTAATTTTAGAAAATGTTTTTATAGAACAAATACTTGAGCCGCACACCGAATGTCAAAAAATTGTCAAGTGAGATATTTATCGTTACCATCTGTAGAAAGGCATTTGAAATCGTTGTAAGTAAATTCGCAGTCTAGAAGGTTGTAAATTACGAAATCTTTGTTTAAAATGTCTCAAGGCTATGCTAACAGAAGAGGTCAACTAGGGAAATAAAAACAAACACATTTTCTAGGAAAAGAATATAAAATAGTCTGCATTGTATATCTAAATTCTTCGTGTCCGAGTAATGCTACAATTTATGTGTTTATTCGATCAATAGATCTGTAAAATTCCTAATTACTTAGATCCTGATTAATTGATGTATTAGTAAAGTAAAATCACTGCAAAATGATTTCTGTAATAAAAGGAATTACACGGTGATGAAGAGACCATAAAATGAACGAACGATGTCTCACAAAGTCTACTGAGTGAAATTCCTCAAATACGCATATGTTAATTA
This sequence comes from Pterostichus madidus, assembly GCA_911728475.2. Classification (NCBI taxonomy): domain Eukaryota; kingdom Metazoa; phylum Arthropoda; class Insecta; order Coleoptera; family Carabidae; genus Pterostichus; species Pterostichus madidus. The sequence goes on along the minus strand of OU452304.1, from coordinate 29,166,736 downwards.
GATGATCATAAATTCAAGTTAAATTAAATGCGTAATTAATACAAGAAAGAATTTAATTCAAAAACGCTTGTAATAACGTGGTGATGGTTGGTTGGCTATCACCTTTTAGTTAAGGATAGAGAGGTTCGCGTATCATCACTCCAACGGATACTAACCGGGATTGGGACATTGGGGGTTCAGTTTAAGTAAACGGACGAATCTTTGCTGAGCATTGTCGGGAAAGAACTGTGTGGATGGCTGTGACGTAACAGAGCCACATTTTTGGTTTAGTTACAGATACGCAATTTATGGATGTATCTTAAGGGTGTTTCTTTATAATAGAGGTGGTACTTTTAATTTGGAAAGGATAGAAACATCGGTGGGGTAATTAGGTTTAATATGCATGTTTGAGTTCGAATCAAGGAACTTGATTCCAATCTCGTTCCGTTTGGTTATTTTTGCTCTGTATAAAAGTGTATTCGCGATCAGATAGTTTGACACCGTTAGAGCCCACTTTTAGTACTATTACGAATTTTAGCAGAACTTTGATTCCAAACAATTCGACATGGGGTATGTGTTCGCGATCAGTTAACTGTGACGCCGTTGAGTTCAATCAGATATTTTGTATTACGTTCGGACTTTGAGTCTGAAAACCTGTCGAGTGTTTGTTCCTGACTATTTTTATTGTATGTGTTCGCGATGCCGACACGGTTAGAGCCCACATTATAGAAAATGAGATCAACTCGCATTCGCTTTGCATTATTAAACACATCAGCTGTCTTCTGCCTTGTGCTGAAGTTGGTTATATGAGCGGAAAAGTGTTTGTGTACATTCCAACAAATTCATTATTTCGAGATCGTTAGTGACACCAGAAGCTATTTCTGATTAACACCAGAATTATATTATCATTGCCAAAGTGTTGTAATTGAGAACTTCTGGCCTCCGTAATATAAAATCCAACGAATTCATTATTTCGAGTTCGTTGGTGACATAGAAGCTATTTCTGACAAAAATCAGACGTATATCATCATAGCCAAAGTGTTGTAATTTAGAACTTCGGTTCTCCATAATACAATATCTAAGGAATTCATTATTTCGAGTTTGTTAATAGTACAGAAGCTATTTCTGACTAACATCAGAATTGTATTATTCAGCTAAAGTGTTGTAATTGGGTATATATATATATATATATATATATATATATATATATATATATATATATATATATATATATATATATATAGGTCATTCTACATGAAATCGGCCAAAAAAAGTCCGACCCTTTCCGATTTTCTGAAAATGCACATACTTAATCATTTTCATCTAAAACTAAGTAGGAAGTTCCTTACTTGGCCCATTCTACCGGGTTTTAATTTTTATTCTATATATTCATATATGACCTCCCATACGAAGCATTCCACTAAAAATTGCACATTAATTCAACACTCATTTCAATGAAAGCAAGTATATGATATTCTGAAAGAGTTTGTTTATTACACGTACTAAGAATTGCATTCACTGCATTACAAACTACTAACCTAACTTAATACTAACAAAATAATATAAAGTATTACTTACATGTTGATGAATAACTTACACATTTATTTGAATTTAACATAGTAACGGACAAGAGCTCTCGCCCTGTCAAGACAACGTAGATTTTCCAGCAACATGTTCGGACACTACTTCTGACACTAGCTGTTCAATTACTGACTCTATGTCTGCTGACTGACTCACTCTGATTATCTCTTTTGTCAGAAGATAGAGTTTTTATATTACACTCTCCTTACTCTTGGCGTATACATTCAAAGAGTCTTTAGATCCTGAAGTATTTGGAAAGTCACATAAAGTGTCGCCTTCCAACTGTCATAATTCCCAACCAAAATGGTTATGAAATACTAAGAATATTAAATGATGAGATATTTCTGAAAATGTTGAGTTCAAGAGCGTATGTTCCAAAACGCATCAAACGCATTATATCTAATAAGACTACATTATCCATTTGAAGGTGACGCATTTGTGGTTCGGACCACATGCGGTTCGACCTGCAGGAATTTTAGGCGAGTTTGTGTTACGTGTTTTTAGAATTATATTATGAAACATCTCGAAAACTTAATGCCCTCGTGACAGTATAAAACTATGTTTATTGGTAAAATTTTTTGTGTTTTGTATTACGATTCGTTGAAATTGGTCGATAGAACCTATCATATTTAATTTAATATGAATGCAGAATATATTCTAAATAAATGCAAGCTTTTGTTATGTTGATATTGCTATTTTTCGTTCACACCTAAGATTTATTTTTACGAAAAAGAATATACTTATGTACTTGCATATATAACCATTACTGCAATCTGATATATGAACAGTAACAAAGATATAGTGACATATCCCTAGTCTCTAAACTTCGAATCGAAACTTGCCGCTGCGTAGTGAAATATTACGGAAAGTTCTCACATAAATCACAGCACAAATTATGTGCAATACTACACCCTGCTTCAATTTTCATAAAAATGTATTACTTATCGTCTAATATTAAAATTTTATAATAACTAATACTTGATGTACATAATATATATATATATATATATATATATATATATATATATATATATATATATATATATATATATATATATATATATATATATATATATATATATATATATATATATATATAATAATAATAATAATAATAATAATAATAATAATATTTATTAACTGTAAAGCATTAATACATGCACAGTACGTCATATAAATACAAATACTTTATAAAGAAGACAATATTAAAACGACAAATTAAATTAAAATTATACAAAAGGATGATACAATTTTTTATACATTTTTGATATTTCAATTGAAAAAAATCAGAAATTTTCGTCTGATATACTCGCCGATATTATAATACGATTTAACAGATAACTTTTGGATGATAATATTTCTGAACTTTTTTACCTCCAAATGTCTTATTTCATGTCGTAATTTATTATATATTTTTAAGTTTATACTATTTACTTTAACATTTTTTGAAATAGTTAGTGGATTTATCAAATCAGAATTATTTCATGAGTCTGCGCGTGAGTTACATAGTTGGACAAGTTTTTCTTAATATATACTACACATTGTAATATGTATTGAGAATAAACAGTTAGAATTTTGTTCAGTTTAAATAATTCTCTGCATGAATCTCTAGAACCAACACCAGAAATTATTCTAAGTGCCCGCTTTTGTAGCAGAAAAATCCGTTCGGTATGGGGAGACTCTCCCCAGACAATTATCCCATATGTCATTATGGAATGAAATAGAGCGAAATATGCGATTTTAGCAGCCGCTGGTCCAACAATGCTGTATATTTTTCGTAGAGCATATAAGCATTTAGATAATTTTTTACTGAGCAAATTAATATGGCATTTCCAATGTAAATTACGTGTTACTAACATACCTAAGTATTTAACTGAAAAGTTATTGTTGCCAATACTATTAACCAAATCTAATATATTTGTTTTTGGTTATTTAAAATTAACTTAAATATTAGATGTAAACCAGTTCACGGCTTGTATTAATATAGCATCCGAACTATCATTTAGGATTTTCGTATCGGCATTACAACAGATGAAGGTTGTATCATCTGCGAACTGTATAGTTTTACAATTCATGTTAATAGATAGGTCATTAACATAGATTGTAAACAATAATGGGCCTAAAATACTGCCCTGGACAACACCTTTGTTAATTTTTGTAGGGTTGGTAAGTGTGTTATTTATTGAAACCTGTTGTTCTCTATCTGTAAGATAAGATTCAAACAATTTCAGTGCTATACCTCGTATGCCATAATATTCTAATTTGCCTAGTAAGATGTCGTGTGGTATGGTATCAAAAGCTTTACTCAGATCTATAAAAGTGGCTCTACATGTTTCTTTATTTTCCCAAGCTTTTGTGACACTTTGAATTAGGTTTATCATGGCGTCAGTGGTTGCCCTCCCTTCACAAAAACCAAATTGTTCTTTTGATATAATGTTACGAAAATTTATGAATTTGAGTACGCGATTGAAAATGACTTTTTCAAATATTTTTGAAAATACCGGCAATATTGCTATAGGCCTGTAATTTTCAGTTTCATCGCGAGATTTATTCTTGTGTAATGGAATGATTTTGGCTTTTTTGAAATATGTGGGAAAAACTCCGAACTCTAGGCAACTGTTTATTAAATCAGTTAGTGGATGTATAACGCATTCAGCAATAGATTTAATTAATTTAGTATTAATACCGTATAAGTCAATGGATTCTTTAAATTTCATGTTTCTAATTATAGTATTTATTTCATAAGCAGTAGTTGGATCCAAGTATATTGAATTGTTATTTTTATTCAGTTTCGATAGAAAATGTGTGTATTTATTTTCAGAGGGTTCAATATCTCTAGTTATATTAGCCGCGATAGATGAGAAATACTCATTAAACCGATTTGCATTGATTGAGCATTCCCTACTATTTGATGTTCTACCGGTTTCATAATTTATTATGGACCAGGTGGTTTTCATTTTGTTGGTTGATTCAGAAAGACACCTGAGATTATATTATTTTCTTGCTGAGCTTACCTTAGATCTATACTATTTTTTTAAGATTAATATACTTAGTTTTCAAGTCCTTGTTTTTGTTTAACTTAACAATTTCCCACATAAATTGTAAACGCTCGCGAAGATCTATTAGGTCAGGTGTCATCCACCTACGCTTTAACATTTTGTTCTTTTTACTATACACAATTGGAAAAGCCAAGTCAAAATGATAGTTAAATATGTCGAAAAATATACTGCATTTTTCATTGGGACACAGTTCGCTATATAATTCCTTCCACGTTTCATTATTAAGACTATAAAAGAAGTTGTAGATATTTATTTCACTGTTTAAATTTCTGAATATTGACCTTGCTGTGTTAGAACTATTTTTATTATGCTTTATTTTAGCATGAAATAAGAGCGACGAGTGGTCGGACAAATCAAAGTCTTGAACTGAAATATTAAAATCCATCAAGTTAGTAAACAGATTATCTATACAAGTACTACTATTGTTCGTTACACGCGTATATTGTTTAACTGTCATTTTTAAGCCGTAGCTTAATAAGAGATCAACAATTACATTTTTCTTTGCAGTTGTATCCATGAAATCAACGTTAAAATCACCTACAATAATAAAGTGCATATTCTTATATTTATTTAAAATATTTAAGACTTGTGTCAGAGCATTGATAAATATATTAAAATTACCATTTGGTGATCTATAAAGGGTTAAAACTATACAATTATATTCTTTTATAGAGATGGCAATTATTTTACAATCTAGTTCAATGGCTAAAGATCTTACATTGACAATTTCAGTACAGAATAATTATAGAAATATCTTTATTGAATAATCAGGATAAACTAAGTAAAACAATATACATATATACAAAGAACTAGCAACACACGACGACAGGTTACACAGGCCTGCCTACAAAACAGTTCGAGGTTCGGTGCACCACTCCCGCCTGGCGCCGTTGCTTGGTGGATCTTCTCGATGGTTCGGTCTTTCTATGCTTTCTTCAGTACTGTGAGCTTCCTCCGTTGTTTCGGATCGCCTTGTTGCATCAGCAGCATTTGATCGCCGACTGCGAGACTCGGACATAGTTCGACCGTGACTGCATTATAGATTTGTATGTCAGTTCGCGCCTTGTCGGATTATGACGTCACAATTTTCGACCGGCACTTCGTCATCTAATATTGGCTGCAACGCAGCTTCGCTGATGATTTCCGTGTTTCGAAGCGTTTCAATGCCGGGCAACCTTACTTGGATTAGGTTCACGCTGTCGGCTGGCAAGCATTTGCCTTCCACAGTTTACAGGATTAAACGCGTAGCGGAGTCTGACTACACATTGAAACGGGACATGGGCCGCATCACTAATCTTTAGCACCACCGATTTTCGTGTAGGTTACGTGAGGTAACTCAGTCCAGGTGCGGCCGATGATCACTTCCACCGGCTGAGCTTGATCCGGCATGACTAGAATCTCGATTTCTCCGCTTACTCCATCGGCGCAGATTTTCCCTCGAGCCGTTACAAGCGTCTTCATCACAGCGATCGTCGTGTCTCCGAATGCATAAATCGGATAAATGTTCTCTATCACCTGCAGACCGGTTTGCACCGCTACTGTGGCTCGCATCACGCAGCTTGAGCTTCCGGTGTCAATGAGGTCCAGGAATTCGCGATTGTTTATGATTACAGGCTTCATATACTTGTCGGCGTCTGCAGTTGAGGTAGAGACGGGTAATGTGTCTGTTGGTTTATCTTGGGTGATTTGCCGGGGACAATCTCACTGAAGATGCCCTTCCTGCTGACACAACCTGCAAGTCATCGGTCCCTTCTTCTCCGAACAGTCTCTTGCCAGGTGTGAATATTGGTTGTAGTTGTAGCATCTTCTCTCTAGGTACCCTGGACGGCTAACTGACGCTATCGGTGGCGCCGTTCTTCCATCAACCGTCACGTCCTCCTCCTTCGGTAGCTCACGTCTCTGGTTGCGGAAGCTGGTTTCAAACCGCTCGGATCAATTTCTTACCACGCTTTCGCATCGCTTGATGGCATCCAACAGCGCATCCTCGTCGGTGAACGTCTGGCACACCAGTTCGCTGCAGAGAGTTCCCAAAGGAAAACCGTCAAAATCTGTTTTTGAGCCTTCACGTACGAAAGCCCCAGATCCCTGCACAAACGCATCTTTGAGTAAACGTATTCTGAAGTTGACTCACCCTGCTGTTGCATCCTGGAAGTCATGCGCTCCCATTTCTCGGGCAGAGAATATTTAATGCAGTCTCAAATTCCTGCCACAAATTTATTCTTCCGCTTCTCCCCAGAAACCATTATTTCCCCTCTTTGACTGAATGTAACCTGGCTGTCTCCAATTTGAATGCATCAGCCCATCGATGATTGATCGCCGTGCTTAGCAACGACTCTAGCCATGCCTTCGCGGGGCCCGCGCTTTGTTCACCATCAAAATATTCTATCGAAGCCGATAAATCTGGCATCACACAGTAAGTGACGGCTGACACTTCATCGGTACAGGGTCTATTGCTTTGGGTTGATTCGGTGCGAGAGTTCATATTATGATGCATGGCTGTCATGGATAGCATCATCGTCTTCATCATTTTCAACATCGCCACTTGCATGTTGACGGTCATATTGTCTACGTGACCGGTGGCGCCACTTCCGCTGGCGTTACTGCCTGAGCGGCCACGCCATCTTGTAACGATGCCACTCTCTTTACGCGATCACTGAGCACGAATCTCACTTATGAGTTGTTAGCTATATTATTCTTACGTCACACACAGAATAATAATAGTAATATCTTTATTGAATAGTTAGGATAAACTAAGTAAAACAATATACATATATACAAAGAACTAGCAACACACGACGACAGGTCACACAGACCCTCCTACCACACAGTTCGAGGTTCGGTACACCACTCCCGCCTCAGAATTTCCACCCACGCCAGCCAACGCGTCCCGGTTGTAATAGAGGCTTTAGTGGTGAAATGGTCTGGTGTCGAGAGTAGGCGGGATTTTCAACATATTTTGATGTTATTTGTAAATACCTTATGTTTTGGTTCTGATATTTTCTTTACTTTAAGTTTTGTAATTAATAAATAGTGATCACTTCCGATTTCATTTCCACTTTTTACTCGTACGTCTTTGACATTTTTGTTCTTTGATTTTTATTAGTAATCTATTAATGATTTTTCGGTTCTGCTTCTCACTTCTCAGGTGTAGTTATAGCTTTCTTTATGTTTAAAAAGTGTATTTAGAATTAACAATCCATTTATTAAGCAGAAGTTTATGTCTGTTTCCATTATTATTTTTTGTCACTTCCCCATGTTTTCCCATTATTTCTTTTATTCCGTCATTTTTGTTACTCACCCTTGCGTTAAAGTCCCCTGCCATTTACGAGTATATAGGTTTGTCTAGCTTCTCAAATTCTAACTGTAACACATTCCAAAAGTTGTTCTTGATTGATTTACTTTCGTCTACATTTGGGTCGTATATTATCATTATGTTTGCTATTAATCCCCTTTACTTCAAAACCATGGTGCGACGTATCTGGCATCGATACGGCCAAACAAATTGGCGACGGTATGCTCGGGCGCCAATTGCTCGGAAAGCAATCCGGTCGGAGAAGTAGGGTGTGGTTGATGAAAAAATAAATACAGCGAATTTATTTAAAATCATAAAATAATGTAATTTTTATTTCCTGGTAGGTGAGTATTTGCCAGGGAGGCCGTAGGGTGATATCGGGGTTGGTGAAAAGGTTGGAGACGGTCGCCGGGGCGACCACGACGGTCGGCGATGCGGTGAGCGTCGCGGCGGAGACGCTTGTGACGGTGACACGGCGGTACGGAGCTCGATGATTACGCTGAAGGCGTCGTGGCGATGATGCGAAATGATGGATGAAGATCCGCCAGGTAGGAACGGGGAGGAGTGGGGAAGCGGCGCACGGCCGGAGCCGCGACTCGCAACACCGGTGTCGGCCACACCACAGCGCCCACGCGTGAGACTCTCAGCGCGGTGATGAAGCGGGGGTCGAGCGACTCGTGCTACTATGAGCCCGAGTCGGTCGCGGAGAGAGGGGGTGGGGCAACACACAGGTGACAGGACGTAAGGGGAGTGCGGGGTAGGTATTTGACACTTTGCACGTGAACACTGCGAGCAACACAACAATAGGAAAACATAGGCCGGTTTGATGAACAAAATGTGCGAGACTCACACTCCACGGACCGCGAGACCTCGGAAGCACTATACGTGGCGCTGAACGGTCAAACCGGAATTTGACAGGTAAAAGAAAACGGATGGGACTTACCACGGGTCGGGAACCTGACGGAGCTGACGACGGTGACGGCGATGACGGCGATGACGGTGATGACGGTAATCCAAAATACACGGGGAACTCGCGGCGAGACGTGAAACACGGTTTTTGGTTTTTAGTCGGTACTTCGAGTCGTGAGCACGGCTACTAGTTTTGAATTCGATAACTCGATTTCTAAAATGACTGACTGACTGACGATGTTCGCTCTGACCGCGTATTTATACTAAAATTGGTAATGAATCGTGTCCGGTTAGGTTGGCGGCGGCTCATCCTATGTTAACCAAATGGGTGGTTTGGTTTCAGAAGGAAACTAGGGTAAAAACCACCCGATTTGGTTTAACATAGGTTTGCCGGCCGCAGAACGCGGAGACGTACGCGGTGTCGAAATTTGAACGAAATCGGTGACTTGCCGCGCGTAAATGGATCGCCAGGTCCGGCTTCGGAATATTTCTAAACGCGAATAAAACTATTTCGCGTTTTTAATATTGTGACGAACGACTTCGTCACAATGGTTACGAATTTGACAGCAATGTATTAGAGTGTCCTTTTTAGAATGAATCGTAGGGAAAACATATAACTGAATTTATTATATTTCAATATTATAAGTAATAAAATAGCAAACAAATAAAGAAAATATCGAAGAAATAAACAATAGATATAATATATTTTTAAAAATTCCTCCATTAACAGCTAAACAATGGTCCATTCGATTATAAAACTCTTGAACAACATTACTTATTTGGGCAACTTTAATAGTTCCAAAGACTTTTCAATTTGAACTTTTAATTGTTCTAAATTTAGTAGGTATCTTTTGATTTCAAAACTCCCTATAAAAAATAGTGCAAGAATTCAATGAACCGAAAAGGTTAACGTTTAGACTGGTACAATAGGCACCCACATTATAGGACTTTTTATGAACGGCAAAATTACGGTTCAAAATTATTTAGACTTATTACAAAATGAAGTGATATCTACAATTACAGCTTTAAATATTGAAAACGTTTGGTTTGAACATGATAGCGTCCCTATGCACAATGTTCAGAATGTCAAAACATTTTTAAATAGCACATTTCCACATCATTGGATTGGCGGCAGTGGAGAAGTAGAATGGTCTGCTAGATTCTCCGGATCTTACATAATTACATTTTTTCTATTGGGATTTTTTTAAATCAAAAGTTTACACGTAAAACGTATTAAATTTAGAACAATTAAAAGTCCAGATTGAAAACGTATCTGGAACTATTACAGTTGCCCTAATAGCTAATGTTGTTCAAGAGCCATTGTTTTGCTGTTAATGGACGAATTTTTTAAAATGTATTATATTAATTGTTTATTTCTTCGTCATTTTGTTTAGTGCGGCGGTTGTATTTGTAAAGTTAAGAGTGCGCAGTGCGTTTTTAAATAATGTAGAGGGTGTACGAGTTAAACTAGTACTAATATTTAAGTGTTAAATTTTTCAAACTTAGTTTTTAACAACTAGTGAAAGTATCTATGGCAGATAAAGAGAGGGCGGGATAGACCAAACCAGGTGTAGCGACGACCTTGGAAGCGGTAGAAACTGGCGTAGTAAATTTAGTAGAGATTAAAAAAAACTAATTAAAACTAAAATAACCTTCAGTGCTAAATCGAAGTGACATCCAGGAATGAGTAAAATCGAAAGGGGAAAAGTAGAAGAAGAATACTACAATATATTTAACAGAAGTAAAAAAGCACTCTACAAGAACAAAGAAAGAGAGAAGAAGAATACGGTAAACATATCGAAGAAGTAGAAATAAAAAATAAAAGCTGAAGATACATCAGAAATAAAAGATATGGTCGAACTGGAGGAGATGATGCGAAGAATGATGAACAAAATGGATAAGAACACAATAGATTTCAAACAAGAAATAACGGAAATACAACTAGAAATGGAAAAGAAAGAATTAAACTGGAAAAGAAAATAAAATTCTAACAGATAGAATAGAAAACCGGGAAAGAAATGCAGAAAGAGCAGAAAACCCAAAACGGTAGAATATAGTAATAAAAGGCTTAAAGCTGACAGAGTACACAAGAATAGAGGCCAAAAACTGGCTAAAAAAACATTAAAAATCAATGCAGTTGTCAGCCAACTAATAGTTTTGAATAAATACACAAAAATCGAAATAATAAAAATGGAATTAGCAAGTTGGGAAGGAAACCAAAGGATTATGGAAGCCAGATATAAACTAAAGGATACAAAAATATATATAAACACGTTAGGTGGGACGAAAAAAATATTCAAAGAGAAATTAGGAGCATTGGAAGAGGCGAGAAGCCAAAAGGGAAAGAATCAAATTTGGATACAAAAAAATAATAAAAGATGACATTGTCTTCATATGGAACAAATATGAAAAGAAGATTAAAAAGCAAGAAACAAATTAACAAAAGTGGATATATAGGAAAACAGCACGCCGGACAGAAGAAACGGCAAAGAACAAAAAAAAATCGAAAACTAATAGGATATATAATAAAGAAGATAGACCAAACGAAGACAATCAAGCAAATGGAAAGGATCGTTTAAATAAGAACATGGAATATTAAAAGTATAAAAGTAAAAAAAGGAGAATTAATAGAAGAAATTGAAAAAGCTAAATTATAAATATTAATAAAAAAGAAAGGAAAAAGAAAATAAAACTAAAAAATAATCATCGATAAATATACAGCAGGGTGGAAGAAAATGAAAGAGCAAGAGCAGGAGTGGGCTGTATACTGCATAATAAAATAGAACACGCAATAAAACAATGGAACTGCGTGAATAAAATATTATTAATTATAAAACTAGAAGGCAAATGGGGATTAATAGCAAACATAATGATAATATACGGCCCAAATGTAGACGAAAATAAATCAAACAAGTTCGAATTTTGGGACGTGTTACAGTTAGAATTTGAGAAGCTAGATAAACCTATATACGAGTACTCGTACATGACAGGGGACTTTAACACAAGGGTGGGAAACAAAAATGAAGAAATAAAATAAATAAAATAAAATAAATATATCATCACGCCTTCTACCCATCACTGGGTGTGGCACTCTGCTAAAGCAGATCTCGGTAAGTGATATATTTTGCGCGTGAAGTGCGGTTACCAGTCGTCAAATCACGGCCCCCAAACATGTTAGTGGTGGAGGAGCCACAGGGATAGCTTTTTCAAATTATGAAAATTTGTCGCCTGTGGGAATCGAACCAGGGACCCCAGGATCCACAGGCCGACTTCATACCACTGTGCTAGCCATCCCATAAAATGAAGAAATAAAAGAAATAATGGGAAAACATGGGGAAGTGACAAAAAAACATCATGGAAACAGACTTATAGACTTCTATTTAATAAATGGTTTGTTAATTCTAAATATACTTTTTGAACATAAAGAAAATTATAAATACACACAAGAAGTGAGAAACAGAAACGAAAAATCATTAATAGATTACTTTATAACTAATAAAAATCAAAGAAAAATGGCAATAAAGAAAATTATAAATACACACAAGAAGTGAGAAACAGAAACGAAAAATCATTAATAGATTACTTAATAACTAATAACAATCAAAGAAAAATGTCAAGGATGTACGAGTAAAAAGAGGAAATGAAATCGGAAGTAACCACTATTTACTAATTGCAAAAATTAAAGTAAAGAAAATACCAGAACCAAAACATAAGATATTTAAAAATAACATCAAAATAGTAAAACTAAGAATAGAAGAACTAAAAGATATAAACATAAGAGAAGAATATGAGGCGAACATAAAAGAACTAATTAAAAATACACCAAAATCAGATATACACAACGTAGAAAAAATGTGGAGAACCTATAAATATATAATAGTGTAAGCAACAAAGAAGGCGTGCGGAATACACAGAAACAAAGGAAATAGAAAACAAACACATTGGTGGAGCGAGGAAACCAAAGAAGGGCTAAAAAAGAAGAAACAGAAACGGAGGAATTTTCTCAATGCGAAGAACGAACAAGACTACGAAGAAAATAAAAGGCAAAGAAAAGAGGTTATAGATATACTTAAAAAATCTGAGGCAAAACTGTAGAAATACAAAAAATGAAAACAAATGACACTAAAACAAATACAAGACAAACTAGGAAATATATTCGAAGAAAACAAAGAATAATGGAAAGACGGAGAGAACATTTTGAAGAACTACTTGAAGAAAGACAGATTATAAATGGAAATGAAGAAGAGGCAATTCAACAAAGCTGAAACAATAGAGTAAGCAATAACATTAAATATATAATACAAGAGAAATTTTAAGCAGTTATTAGAAAAATTAAAACCGGCACGACATGATAAAACCAGAACAACATGAATATATGGGATCAAAAGGAGAACGAATTCTGTTAGAAATATTAAATAGAATCTGGAAAATAGGAAAAATCCCTGAAGAATGGAAGCAGGTGGTGATATTTCCCATTCATAAAGAGAGCGACAGTAGAAATGCAATAATTACAGAGGGATATCCCTATTATGCACTAGAGCCAAAATATATGAGGCTATATTGGAATACACAAGGCCACATATACACAATCAGAAAGCTCACAGAGAAAACCATGAAACAAGACAGTAAACTATACATAATATTTGTTGATTTGAAAAAAAAAAAAACATTCGACAGGATATCACGTAAACAGATGTGGAAAATATTACGGAAAAGACAAGTAAAAGAACAACTACTAGATGCAATAAAAAATTTGTACAGAAAAACAACAAATTATAAAGAACATGAAACAAAATATCAGGAAAATTTAAAACAATAAAGGAACTAATACAAGGAGGAGCATTATGCCCATTGTTATTTATAATACACTGAAAAAAATAAAGGACAAAACAAAGAAAGATAAAATTTGATACCATCAATTGGAAGTAACAAAGATAGGAGAATGTGTATTTTCAGACGATCTAGAAATACTAGCGAAGAATGAGGACGATATCTATGCAATATAACCTAGACATATCGAATGAGGAATTAATTAAATCATAATATAAGCATAAATGTAGAAAAAACAAAAACCATAGTAATATCGAAAACGAATACAATAACTAACATAAAGATAAACGGAAGAGAAACAGTACAAATAGAAACATTCACGTATTTAGGAGTAACAATACACAATAAAAGAAGTCGCGAACCAGAAATCAACAAACAATATACAAACCAGCAGTAATATATAGAAGTGAGACGTGGTTAATGAATCAGAGAAGTAAAAGTAATATTCAAGCAACGGAAATGAGATTCCTAAGACGAATAGAAGAAATTACAAGGGTAGAAAGAATAAGAAATGAACAGATAAGAAATAATTTACAAGTTGAAAGTATACATAACACTAGACAAAAAAACAAGTGGCATGGTACGGACACAAAGGTCACAAGAAAGAACATAAGAGGAAGACCAATAAAAACGTGGGACGGCAACGTAGAGAAAATTCTAAGAAGAAAAAAAACGAAGAACAGGAAAGTGTGGAAAGAAGTGATGAATAATCTAATTTAAGCATTAACATAATCGCGACGCCCGAAAGGGTACATGCAGATTTAAAATTGATTAATAATAATAATAATATATAAAATTTTAGATAATACAACGAAGATCTAGATATTGAAAAGCATAGAATATATTAAAACATACGAACGATATTACAACAGGATCGAAACACAGTTTTAAAGTGACATTTCATAAATGAGTTATATAGCGAAGATCTGCACGAATATTTAAATTTCTATTCAATACTACAAAATTTGGATAGATATAAATTTGTTAGATATATCATTTGTATATATATATATATATATATATATATATATATATATATATAAGCATCATGTAATAAAATTTCATATTTTATTGTTTCATTAATAACACTCTGATTTGTATCGACATAAAGAAAAAAAAAACATGATTTAAAAAGTGGCTAGCTTTATCAGAAAAAATAATTTATATATATATATATATATACCTATTAAAGAATCGCGTAATTTCTTTATTATTCTTGTTATTTTGGCCTGTTGTTTCTGCTTTACTTCTCTTAGAGTGTGATACTGACGCTCACGGTGACAATGACTAGCATAATTATTGTTACTTCATATTTTTGATTTATCTGATTTCTTCTATGACGAGCGTCGTCATCTTCAAAATATTATTCTGAATAACATAATTACTAAATTGTATTCACTAGGAAAGTACTGATTTTGACTTGATATAATCGGTCCCATTTAAATTACTCTACGTAATTGAGGTATATATTTTTGATTATTCAGTTAATCAAGTATATTCTTTCGTATATATATTTTACCTCTTAGTACCAAGTACAAGGTTCATGTTGCACTGATATGCAGTAAAAATATGAGAATTACATTTGTTGTTCACCCGTAAAAGTGATATGAACTCCAAATTACACATTACTTAACCGAGTAATAAAAGTAACGAAATTAAATTTACCCATTTGACGAACTGTCTCCACTGACACAGAACGTTAAAATAACGACCACTGCCGCTTTCAGAGTTATCGTGGGGACCTAATCAAATTACATTCCCCAGTTCCGAAGAATCGTGAGTTAACGAAGCGCCTGGCCTGAACTTTTACACACAATCACAATTAAGTTTTCGTTAAGTGAAATAACATTCCAATGTGAAGTACTACGAAATTAGGTTGAGTAAACTCGTAACAAATGACGTTTCACGCGAATATATATTAAGTTGATGGCATAGTTGCTGCGACTGCAATACTAGAAATATCTCTTATTTTTAGGTGTGCTTATTTACGGTTTGAGATTGTCGGATTAAACATGGGCGAAAATTTATTTAAAATCTTTTTTATGCTTAGGCATAGTAGACAACGATTTAGACCGCCAAACGGATAAAATTTAAAATGCAAGTAGATAAAAAATACAATTCTTGACATTAAGTGAAATTATTAAAATTATTTATTTCGTTATTCAACATTATTTGTTGATGTTAAAAATGATGTGCGTACAATTAGATATATTATCTTCAGAATACACTAATCATTATCAATTCCTCAAATTCATAACTCCACAATATATAAATTTAATTACCTTCTAAGAATCCATCGGACTGAGAAATATCCACACAAGAATTGTATTCATTTTAATTCATGACCAGCGAACAACGAACAAAGAATACACTTACACTGACAAATTCATTAAAATGTAATCAAATATCCGCGAAGTTATTAGGCATGCGAACGGTAGAGCATGTTGAAATTGAAAACAAAAGCTCAAATGGAGTATCAGACACAAAGATAGAAGTGAACGGGAAAGTAATTTACTGGCTATCAGAAACAGATGATGAGATGATTTTACTCATTGTGAAAGACAGTTACGAGTACATATTCCAGCGCAGGGTGGACGTCATAGGTGCAGCAGTAGCACCTAATATTTCAATATCTATACAAATATTTAGTACTAGGATATATTTTTACTTTTTCACAGAGGAAACAATAACATGAAAGACAATGATGCTTTATCTAAACAATAGACAATTATTAGTCTGATCTTTACTGAGGCATTTTTATTAACTTAGTACATCTTAACTTTTAATAAATTTATAATAATTTTATGGGTAATTATAAAATATTTATTAAAAGCATATCTCAGTCAACTAATAGTCACATATTCGAAGAATTGTTAATTGAAATTGAAAACCTTTATTAAGAATAATTCAACTTAAGGTTTTTAAAACATATAAATAGCATTATACATTGTACATATTAAACTGACAAGGTAGCTTCATAGTATAGCTAGTAAAACTCAATGAAGTAAAGTATAAAAATACGATTTTAAGGAACAAAAAAGATTATACAGACGTATGTCTTTATGTCAGTGTGATAGCGACCAATCTCAACCTGATACAGTAGATAAAACTTCGTCTACGTAGCGCATTAAATTAACGACCAATTTCCATCGTGCTTTCCCTTCGTATTACGTAATTTAATTAATTATGGCATTAATTAGTACTTATTCTGCGAGGATCAAGATTTACATGTAATCACGGGCAGTGCAGACAGCATGCGAACGGTAGAGAAAATGTCTTTGTGCAAGCATCGCTCATTTCATTATGAACTAAACAGCTACTCTGCATTACTGCATTAATATAATTCTCACGTAATAATAGAAAGATATTAAAACAGATAGCTACAAATATAATGCAATTACGGCCAGAAGTATAGGGGAAAGAGAAAATATTTACCACATTCATTTGGAGAATTGCTAGTTTAAATTAAAAACTTTTATTAAGAATAATTCTTATTAAGATTTTTAAAACATACAGAATTGCTAGTTATAGTAAAAAAATGATATGTAATCTACATAAAATAACATTTAGCGAGTGACTTAATCAATCCAAACGTATTTTATCAAAATTCATATTTCAATATAAACGGACATTACGAACTGTTGATTAATAAAATTCTAAGACTCAAAATTTATTATTCATATTAGAATCTTTGTTCATCCGAGATAAAAATGCCTCCGAAATAGTTAATTTTTAATATAGATAATCACTTATAATATAACTAAGCATGTTATATTCGGTAAGAATATTGTCCCAAAAAAACAATCAAAATTTTTACAAAATTTACATTTTTGACGTGCTTATAAATATATATATATATATTGTAGCACTATGGTTTCCAAATAAAATAACAACTAGGAGACAGAAGAAAATAAATAAACATAAATGATATGTAAAATAATAATTTTCAAAATGTTAATATATGTTTGAAATAAAATAAAAGTATCATTACATTGGCGCCCAACTAAGTGGCCGAAACACGTGATTATTTTTTCGTGATAAGTACAGTTTGAGATTACAAGAATTTATTGTGTCATAGTATTCAAGAATATTTGAACCGGCGCAAATTCATTGTTTAATCAAAAACTTGTGTTTGCCACTTTAACAGTCGTGTGCTGTATGTTCTCTTTTATTTTACTAAATGAATGACTAGACGTGGACGATCCCAAACCAATACAACAATGGTAAATGTTGTTATGTCACAAGAGCAATTCCAAGCGTTGTTAGATAGACTTGGTACTCTTTCAACTGGAAACGGATCCATAATTTCTGGTAATTTTATAAAATGTACATCACGATTCTCCGGATCCAAATCCAGTGATGTCATGGCATTCCTTAATGCTGTGGAAATATATAAAGAATGCGCAAATATAACAGAAGAACATGCTGTAAAAGGATTACTCATTCTCTTAACCGATGAAGCAGCAACTTGGTGGCTTGGAGTAAAAGCTAACATTAAAACGTGGAAAGAAGCCACTGACGCTTTGAAAAATGAGTTTGGTAAGAAAAAGGCACCTTTTCAAATATATAGAGAATTGTTTCAGGTAGAACAAGATAGCATTACACCAACAGACCTTTTATCAGCCGTGCTAGAGCACTATTATCCGAAATACCTGATAATTTGTCAGAGAAGATTAAATTAGACATGATTTATGGTCTCTTGAATAGGAGAATTCGGAAACGAATAACCAGAGAGTCATTCAAAACTTTTGATGAACATCTTCAAATACAGCAGAGCCGCTGAACAAACGTTTGCTTAAAATGAATTGACGAATAAAAGAGAAAATGAAAAGAAAGAACGAATAACGAAAGAAATCAACAAAAATCGTTGTAACTACTGTAAGAAAATAGGACATAACACAGAAGAGTGCAAAACATTATTGAAGAATGAAAATAAAAAAGAAATCATCAAAGAAGACATTAAAACTATTTCAAATGGTTGTAACTCGCAAATTTCAATGAAATCTAACATTCTTTGTTACGGATGTGGAAATCCAGGTGTAATACGTTATAACTGTCCAAAATATAAACCCAAAACAGAGGTAAATACAATAGAATTTTATACAGTAAATGTTAATCTTTCCACATCATTTGTACATCGACCGTTGTTACCACTACAAATTTTTGAATTTAATGGTGTTGCTATTGCTAATACTGGTGCTAGTCGTAGCATTATGGGACAAAATTTATATAAATTACTTCGTAAACGATGTACTTTTATTCCAGCATCAATGAACCTAACATTAGCTGATGGAGTTACTAAGGAAATAGAAGTTCTTGTTGCTGATGTAGAAATTACCATTTTAACCAAAACGAGAATTATTTCTATGATAGTATTACCAAATGAAGCAGATAACCATACACTATTAGGAAAAGATGCCCTGTCTGCATTTGGAATAATTATTGACATCGGAGAGAAATGTTGGTTTTTAAGAGAAAATCCGACTAAACGCCTACCATTTAAAAGCAATGTTACTTCAGTAAAAAGTAACAAAATCGTCGCCGACCCTTTCTTTTCAAAAAATATACAGCTACTACAAGATGAAGGAATTATGTTTCAGGATTATGAAAGAAAACAATTAGAAGAGATTTTAGAAAAGAATAAAGAATGCTTCAATCCAGGGGGAGAAGCTACAACGTTCGCGGAACACCATATCATAATACCAGAAAAACAGCAACCGAACTCGACACCACCATACAAACTTATAGCAGATACGCTTTCTAGGCCTCCTTGCACTCCTGGAAATATTAATATATGTGATTTATGTATAGTTTGTGTTGAAATTCCCAGAAAATCTGCAGAAGACATCAGAAAAGAATAACTTCAAGATCCAGAAATAGCGAAGATCATCCGCACATTTGAAACACAACCACCAGATAAAAATCTAAATAATTGGCTGGACAAAGGATACTTGATGCAAATAGGTATTTTGTATCGCTACTCACCAGATGGTGAATCAGAAGAGATTCAATTGGTTGTACCTGAGATGAGATGAAAACGAATTCTTGAAGAATATCATGATTCCCAAACTGCAGGACATTACGGTATTGAACGTACTATTCAA
This sequence comes from Pterostichus madidus, assembly GCA_911728475.2. NCBI lineage: Eukaryota > Metazoa > Arthropoda > Insecta > Coleoptera > Carabidae > Pterostichus > Pterostichus madidus. The sequence continues at coordinate 29,146,982 of OU452304.1, read as the reverse complement.
AGAATATAAAAAAGATATTATTGGCCTGGTATACGTCGATATATCACACATTATGTCAAAGATTGTATTGCTTGTCAAAAATACAAACCTAAAAATTTTAAACCAGCTGGATTATTGCAAACTCTCACAAGTAAACAAAGATTTGAAGTTTTAGCAGTAGATCTATTTGGACCTTTGCCTTTAACCGAAAATGGAAATCGATGGATACTGATTGTTGAAGATGTAGCGACAAAATGGGTTGAACTTTTTGCTTTAGCAGAAGCTTGTGCATTTCACTGCTCTCAATTGCTAATTGAAGAAATTTTCTTGAGATACGGTTTTCCAAGAAAATTAATCAGTGACAACGGAGTACAATTTATAAGTGAAGTAACACAACAAGTTTGTCATGTCTTGAATATCCATCAATCACTTATTCCAATTTATCAACTAGAAGCAAATCCTGTAGAACGAAAAAAATCGAGATTTGAAACCTCAACTAGCTATTCATGTTGGTATGAATCACAAGAAATGGGATGAAAATCTCAGCTCAATTCGATTTGCTATGAATACTATCGTATCACAGAGCACTGGTTTCACGGCAGCAAACAAACAAAAACCACTAGAAAGCGTACGCAGAGCTGGGCAAGCTACTTAAAAAAAGTAGCTAAGCTACAGCTACAGCTATTCTTTAAAAACAGTAGCTGAGCTACAGCTATAAGCTACATTTTGTAAAATGTAGCTAAGCTACAGCTAAAAGCTTTCGTTAAAGTAGCTGTTAAATTTTAAAGCTACTTTTTTCAATTATTGTGAATTAATTAAATTTACCATTGTCATATGATTAGTTTTTTGTTATAATGACTGTTAATAAATATAAAAAATCGCAAATAAACAAATGTACTGTTAATTTTTGATGCTATAATTTTTATTTATATCGGAATAAATTAACAGTCACATTAAAAGAAGACTCTTAAACAGGGAATGTTTAGTTCATCTAATATTTAATACAAAAGTAGGATAGGTTAAGACCAAGTGAAAAATTAAATATGTTAATAGATTTTACACTATATAATAACTTGTTATCGTACAGTTATAGAAAACAATAAAGAAGGTACAATCAAATACAAAACAAAAATTAATAGTTATTTCTTAATGAACAGTGGTAGCTTTAAGCTACAAAAAGTAGCTTTGGGCTATAAAAAGTAGCTTTAAGCTACAAAAAGTAGCTTTAAAAGTAGCTTCAGTTATCATAACAATATTTTTAAGCTAATAGAGAAAAAACATAGCTCGCTACAAGCTACAGCTATATTTTTTCACATTTAGCTAAGCTACAGCTACAGCTAAAGTAAACGTAGCTAAGCTAGTAGTTAAGCTACAAAAGTAGCTAGCTACTGCCCAGCTTTGAGCGCACGGCACGGTACAGGGTAAAAAAACAGGAGTGCGATTGCTTAGCTAGTGGACGGATTTCTGGACTGGATGCTTATGTTTAGGAGGCTCGCTATCTTATGTGTTTGCACGACAAGAGACGAATGACTGACTGTCTATGATGGCTGATCACTCGGTTTTTATACTCTTTCCCTAATTAATGCTGTCCCGGGATATTATCGGTGGCTCGCACAATTTAAAAAATAGGATATTTTGGTAGAATTTGAAAACTTGATCACGTAAATCTGGATTAGGATCAAAAGTTGGACGGTTACCCGAGAACATTGCAGTTGCAGATATTCTAAAGACGAATTGCGTATTATTCGTGCCGTTGACGACAAAGACCAGGGTGAGATTTCGGTTGGGAAATCGTTTGTTTCTAGTCAGGCACAAGATGTGCATAGAGATTCTGAGAACACTGACAATACGGTAGGTATGTGTAAGTTATTGCACCGAAACTGATGGCCAAGATTGGAAGCAAGTCAAATACAAGCAGAGAATTGGGAAACAGAGCCGAAACAAGTATGAGCAACCAAAGATGGAAGACAAAGCCGGTGGCAGGTACACGCCACCCACGAAAAGAACAGTACGAAAAGAAACTTCAGTGCGACGAACATTAGATGTCCTCGACTCTATTGTCGCAGAGCGGCACAACAGGAAAAGCGCACACCACATGGGGTCAGTTTCAGTTTAGGCAGAAACAGAAGAATTCCAGTTGAAGCGATAGGCAATAAAAGTTAGCAGGTAGGAAATATAGGAATGTTTTTAAAACATATAGAACTGAATTTATTAGTTCAAAGAATGATAAAGCGTTTAAGTATAAATGAATTTTAATTGATATCTAGATAGAGATAATGAAGGAATTAGTAAAATTTAGTCAGAGATTTGTTCAAGTAAGGGGAAAGGAAGAATGAATACTTAATTATGAAGTGAAGTTCAAGTTGTTGAGTTAAATGTTTATCTTAATTTTTAATGGAAGTTGTTGTTGATGATTTAAATAAGTTGTTATTAATTGATTTCAAGATTGAGTTAAAAGAAAGTAGATAGTTGTATTGACAGCAGAAATAAGTTAGATAGTATATAATATGACATGTTGAGACATATTTCTGCCGGATGAATATTTGTTGTAGTGGACTACTCCTTCGACGATGGCCAGCTGGTAGATGACCAGAGATAGTGGACGGTGGACGTACGATGTACCGGGACGTCACCAGGACTTAATGGACTACTATGGCCAGGCTACGTCGAACTGAGGAGATAGACCAAGATGATTCCAATGAGAGTACCATTGGACTATTATTAGATTCTTTCAGCTTTGTAGTAGAGTGTCGAGTTAGATTCAGTTTGAATTTAGTATCTTAGTCACAAGAGTTGCGGGGTAAGGGGAAAGGAATGTAATAAACGGCAGTTGCGTTTATTACTATAAAAGTTGACTTTATATTTGAATTGATTTAAAAGTAAATTAAAAGATTGACGGTTAGTTTTTCAGTTGTCAGTGGAAAATTCCACAATTCGTAGAATTTTAGTTCAGTTCAGTTGGGAGCCTAATCAGCAATGTCAATAAGTTTGTGTTAAACATCTAGTTTCTTATGCGAGAGTAGTGCCCAGTTAGTGTTATTTTGAGAACCACTGTCCCATCCCTTAGTAATAAAATGTTCGAACCATGGACAGTGCACCCACTTGCATTTTGGCTTTCCGTGTGAAATGGTCAAAGAGATTATACAGTTTCAGGGCCTCTCTCGATTGCACGGTATTTTGTGAAGTTTATTGTTTTGAGTTCATGTAAGTAGATTTTAGTTATGTAATGAGAATTGTTGATTGCATATGTTTGTAGTAATCTGGAAATTGAATTGATTGTGTATTTAGTGAGTAAGTGATACCTTGGTTTATATAGCGTCAAGTATTCAGTTCGTAAATATGTTTGATTTATATAATTTATTTTAACTCGTTATTAAATATTATATAATATTGTTATTGTTGAGTACTTGTTTGATTTTGCACACGAGCATATTCCCGCCATTTTGATCATCGGTCCCATTTTAATTACTTTTCGGAATAGAGTTAAATATTCCGTGGTGGCAGCATTTACGCTACTCTTGATTATTTATTTAATCAAGTAAATTCTTTCGTATGTCAGTTACCTCTTAGTACAAAGTACAAGGTGCCTGTTACACATATATATATATATATATATATATATATTAGACTGGTTAAAAAAAATAAAAAGTTCAAAATTGAATCTGCTTTTCTAGTATACTTTATTTCTTTAAGGTCTTGCCAAATTTAAGCAAAACCAGTGAATATTTGAGATCGCTCAAGTGCGAAACTTGTAATTGGTTTTTTCGAAGATTTCAATTTATTGTATCCCTATAAAAGAACTGTTAATCGCAGTTTGAATAAAAGTTGTCTCAATAGCAGGCCACTCCTGTGACTTATTTGTTTTGCCAAAAATATGCACAGGTCATTAGACAAGAGCAAAAATTCTCATTTGATGACAGATAGACAAACATGTTTCAAATAAAACTTGCAGAAGATAAAAATGCCATACACTTGAATAATAATAACCAAAATTTGACCAACTCTTTTCGAGATATAGCAAAAACTTTTATTTTTTAAATTGGCTATCACAGGTAATTGTGGCATCATTAAAAGGAGTAGTTTTTTCTTTCTCTTTCAACAGTATGTACTTTTATATCATTTATTTTTTAAATTAATGTTTTATCACGTACTAGGGTTGTTGACTTTACGAATATTCGAGAATTCGAATATTCGGATTTATTGAACCTTCGAATTTAAATTCGAACTTTCGAATATTTCGAATTTTCGAATTTTTCGAATTTTTCGAATTATTTGAAATGTTTTAAAAGCTCGATGACAAGTCAGTCTTAATCATTATATTGCCGGATCTTAGCCTCATCACAATTTTTACTAGGGACCTGTTATAATTCTTTTTTATGGAGTTCAATTCACTAACCATATTATTGGATAAAAAAGGTATATCACATTAGTAAAACAACTTTAATGCATTTAACTAAAAATAAATTTAACTCCTAATCCTTAATCAATATAAAGATAAATCTAAATACGTATTTCGAGAACTAAGCTCTCATCATCAAAAGACGAAGCAAGGGGGAAAAACCAAGATTTCTTTTTTATGTTTAAATTTAGAGACAATTTTATTAATTATTTCATCTGTGAAGCCATTGTAAATCGCGATTTGTTTAATATATTTTAATTCTTTATTTAATCTGGTTTTATTTAGAAGGAAGTTAATTAGTCGGTTAACTAGGAGATTAAGCACTGCCATTTTATGTTGCCAATGGTGATTAGAGTCTGAAGAAGTGAATCTGTTGGTGTTAGTGCCTTTTCTGTAAACATCAAATTCTAATTTATCTTTGTTTCTAATGACAAAAACGTCTAAAAATGGTCACTTATTATTTTCTTCTGTTTCAATTGTGAATTTAATGCTGGAGAAAACACTATTTAATTTAGTTAAAAAATTATCTAAGTTACATTCTTTAGTACAAATTTTCATAATTTGAAAAAGCTATCCCTGTGGCTCCTCCACCACTAACATGTTTGGGGGCCGTGATTTGACGACCGGTAACCGCACTTCACGCGCAAAATATATCACTTACCGAGATCTGCTTTAGCAGAGTGCCACACCCAGAAATGGGTAGAAGGCGTGATGATATATATATAATATATTATATATAATTATATATAATTATATATTATATATAATTATATTATTATATTATTATATATTATATATAATTATATATTATATATAATATATTATATATATATCATCACGCCTTCTACCCATTTCTGGGTGTGGCACTCTGCTAAAGCAGATCTCGGTAAGTGATATATTTTGCGCGTGAAGTGCGGTTACCAGTCGTCAAATCACGGCCCCCAAACATGTTAGTGGTGGAGGAGCCACAGGGATAGCTTTTTCAAATTATGAAAATTTGTACTAAAGAATGTAACGCATATATATATATATATATATATATATATATATATATATATATATATATATATATATATATATATATACATTCTTTAGTATCTACTATTGCAAAGATCTCATCTACGTAACGAACCCAAATTCTAGGAAAACATAAATTATTCTCTTTAAAATTAATTTCGAAATAGCTCATAAATAAATTAGCTAAGAAAGGTGATAAACTATTACCCATTGCTGTACCCTTTGTTTGCTGATAAAACTTATTGTTAATTTAGAAATAATTCTGATACATGCCAATTTTAGTTAATTTTAAGTATTCCTATATTTTTACTGATTCTTAGAGATTGGAATTCTAGTTCATTTGAGTAAACTAGTTCATTCGTTCTCTTTCACCAAAAAAATTAGTTCACTGAACTAGTTCATTAGTTCACTTTCGTTCACGAATTTTTTAAGACTATGATGAACGGAAATCGTATTGTATTCTGATTCACGAGCGAGAACAAGTGAACTTTTAGGATCTGGTTCTAGTATAATTTGACAGTAAGTATGAAAGAAGAAAAAACTAAAAGACAAAATCGGTTTTTTAAAGTTGTATTTTTAAATAACTAAAAAACTCAAAGCAACGACCACGAACGAACGAACGAAGTATGAAGTAAGTTTAGTAAGCTCCTCTAGTAATTAGTCTCGTTCACTTGTTCTCCGTTCTTCGCTTTCGATTCGACCTCATCGGCCGTGCCGCTGTGGTGGTAAATCATATCCGAATAATTCGCAGTGAACTAGTCTTTACTAAACTCACGAACTAGTTATTTACTATAAGGAATAGTTCATATGAATTAGTTCGTTCACGAACTACATACCTCTACTGATTCTACATTGTTGTTTTTCAAAAGTAATTTTAAGTATTCTAAGGTTTGTGCAATAGGTATACTAGGGAATAAGGCACTAACATCAAAAGAAACTAAAATTTCATCCTTATTTGTTATTCAAAAGTAATTTTAAGTATTCTAAGGTTTGTGCAATAGGTATACTAGGGAATAAGGCACTAACATCAAAAGAAACTGGAATTTCATCCTTATTTAGTTTAAGATCTTTCATTTTATTAATGAACTGAATTAAATTATCCAAAGCGAATGTTTTACTAAAAATCCATAGTATTTAGATGGGCGGTTAAGAGAGAAGATGGCTTAATTAAGACGCCTAACCTTGCAGAGTTTTTGCACAATACTTCGCCGAATTTATTATTTAATTCGTATTCGACTTTTCGCGAATTATGCGTGAGCATACTTGGAGATGACAGATACCGTTAATTCACTGGCGAAAAATTCGAAAATTCGAAGCTTCGAAAAATTCTAAAATTCGTAAATTCGAAAAGTTTAAAAAATTCGAAAAGTTCAAAACTTTCCGACATCAATATTAACCCGGAGCGGCCGACAAGTGCGCGCTCCAACAAGGTTCAGATCCTTATCGTCCCGATCACTAGGAGGGGGGTCCTGTAGCGGATTACTTATCGGCCAATAAGAATGAAGCAGTGTTTTCAACAATTGAACAGCAAACCGACCAATAAAAGCGAAGCATTGTTCTTAACAATTGAACAGCAAACCGACCAATGAAAACGAAGCATTGTTCTTAACAATTGAAACAATGAAGTCGACCAATAACAATGAAGCATTGTTTCTAACAATTGGAACAACGAGACAACCAATTAGCGCAAAGCATTATCCCCACTGCTCTGCAATCAGTATATAAGAAGACGCGCAAGCAGCAGAAGTCAGTGAGTCTACGACAGCCGAAGAGCCCTAGTACACTGATCTCATACGCACGACAGCTGAACAAGCCTAGTGTTTTCAACACTCACGAATTCTTACTACAAGCACGCACGACAGCTGAACAAGCCTAGTGTTTCAACACTCACGAATTCTTACTACAAGCACGCACGACAGCTGAATAAGCCTAGTGTTTCACACTCACAAATTCTTACTACAAGCACGCACGACAGCTGAACAAGCCTAGTGTTACGACACTCTATGTTTCAGAGTTACCAATAGACTGTTGGTAACGTCGACGACGACAACCTGGATTCGGCCATGAAGAACACCAAGTGTCACAACACCAGCAAGCGACTTCTCACAATCCTGACCACAACGAGTCCATACGGCGCGCTCGACACGCAGCACGCTCCGTATCTCCACTGCTGATAACATCCAAGAAGAAGTCTCTGAGCACACCGTCCACGTCTGACTTTCCGTGCACCAAGTAGCCACAGCAGACTATCCAGCCTAAACTACAAGACATCTCCAACCGTCGCATCGGCTAGCCATATGCTGTGAACATTGAATCTGTGCTATAAACATTCAAAAAACTTTATGTTAATTTTAATTTATAAATAAAATATCGTTCAAACTGTTTCAGCTGTCTTCCTTATTTCACTGATCAAAAATAAAATAGTTGGTAATCGGGCTCAACACAATTCGCCCGACGACCCAACAAATTGGTGACTCCGACGTGATCAGTGGATAAGGACAAGCAGCACAATGACGGATCCAGTGGAAGCCGTCACACGAGTAGGACGCGTCCAGATGAAAGTACCACCATTCTGGTACAGCGACCCAGCAGCATGGTTTCTACAGCTGGACCACCCTTTTTCTCTGAGTGGGATTACTACTGACGAAACCCAGTACAGTTACGTAGTGGTCAATCTCTAGGCCAAAGTTTTTTCAGAGGTACGTGACATCATAACCGACCCTCCGACCACGGGTAGATATCAGAAGCTGAAGGAAGCGCTCATCTCCCGCCTTGGTCCAAGCCGGCACCAGAACATTCGACAGCTGCTCGAACATGAAGAAATGGGAGACCGCAAGCCATCGCAATTCCTTCGAAATCTCCACATGCTAGCCGGTTCAACGGTTCCTGAGGAGTTACTAAAAATTCTTTGGTTGCAGCGACTACCATTCTCAACGCAAGCAATCCTGCCACTCAACAGGGGGAGACATTGGAGAAGCTGGGCTAAACAGCGGACATCATCAACGCTACGCACCAGCAGGCGAGTGTCCACCGGGTCACGCAGCAGTCCCCGGTCGCAGCCACCGAACTCCCATGGCAGGAGGCTGTCCAGCGCATGGAAGACGCTATGACTACACTTTCCACCAGAGTGCAGAAGCAGTTGGAGGCCATCACTACGCCACCGACGACCAAACCAACAGCCTGGCGCCGACCAACTTCATCCCACGACGATCAGCAAGACGGGTTATGCTGGTACCACGCCACTACGAAGCATCACATTCATACAACACCAGGGCCACCGGTCGCTCATCGACTACGACGACTCGCCCCGGATAAATTCCTCGTGGCACGGAACGAGATCAACACGATGCTCCGACTCGGGATCATTCGACTGTATGACAGCGCATGGGCTTCACCGCTTCACCTAGTCGAGAAGAAGAACAAAGAATAGCGACCATGTGGCGACTACCGAGGATTAAACAGCCGCACCATCCCTGACCAGTACCCGGTACCACACATTGAAGATTTTTCTCACCAGCTGCACGGAAAAAAAATCTTCTCGACTATCGATCTAGTCCGAGCCTATCACCAGATACCTGTTGCCCCGGAAGATACCCATAAGACAGCTATCACGACTCCATTTGGATTATACGAGTTCTTGTTTATGACGTTTGGATTACGCAACGCAGCGCAGACCTTCCAGAGGTTTATGGACAACATCCTCAGAGACCTAGATTTCGTCTACGACTACATTGATGACATCCTGGTAGCCTCAACTGACGAAGAAGAACATGTCCAACACCTGCAGATTCTGTTCGAGCGATTACAAGAGCACGGGGTCATCCTCAACCCATCCAAATGTACCTTTGGAGTAGACCAAGTGGAGTTCTTGGGTTACCAAGTCAGCAACAAAGGTCTCAGTCCGTTACCTCAGAAGGTGGAGACTATGCGCACGTATCCGAAGCCGCTCACCACCAAACAACTTCGTCGATTCCTGGGGATGGTGAACTATTATCGACGATGTTTACCCGGACTCGCAAACACCTTGACGCCCTTGAACGATATGTTAAAGGGCAAAGGTCGAAGGAATAGTCCTGTATCCTGGACAGAGAACGCCGAACACGCCTTCGAACAAACCAAAAATCAATTGGCCAACGCCGCCCAGTTAAGTCATCCGGATCCTGCAGTCACACTGTCTATCGTAACTGACGCTTCCGATGTGGCTCTCGGCGGATTTCTACAGCAACACCAGGACACGCAGGAGTGGTCACCAGTGGCGTTCTTCTCATGTAAGCTGACAGAGACTGAGCAAAGATATTCGGCATATGATAAAGAGCTATTAGCAATCTACAAGACGATTCGACATTTTCGACACCACGTGGAGGGGCGGAACTTCATCGTCTTTACAGATCACAAGCCACTCACATACGCCTTCCGCCAGAAGCCCGATAAAAGTACCCCACGTCAGTTCCGGCACCTCAGTTACATCAGCCAGTTTACCATCAAAATTCAACACCTGCAGGGGCAGGACAACATGGTAGCTGATGCCTTGTCCCACATCGAAGAAATCACGCAGCCAGAGGGAATTGACTACGAAGAATTGGCACAAGAGCAGGAGAACGACGAAGAGTTACGCGAATATCGAGCAACACGAACCACAGGACTCCGTTTCGAAAAAAGTTAATCACAGGAAGCACAACGACATTATTTTGCGACCTGTCCACAGGAAGAGCACGTCCTTACCTGACGCCAACATTTCGTAGATCCGCCTTTCAGAGTGTGCAGAATCTTTCACATCCCGGTATCAAGGCTACAACCAGGATGATCGTACAGCGGTTCGTCTGGCCAAGCATGGAGAAGGACGTACGAGAGTGGGCTAAGCTATGCCTGTCCTGCCAACGCAACAAGGTGACCCGACACGTGGTGTCTCCTCAAGGACATTTCACGCCACCATCTGCCCGTTTCGAGCACGTCCACATCGACATCGTCGGTCCGTTTCCGATATCAGAAGGGCAGAAGTACCTGCTGACATGCATCCACCGCTATACAAGGTGGCCCGAGGCGTTTCCCCTGCCAGATATTGAAGCAGAAACAATTGCACGCGCTTTCTACAACGGCTGGATTACAAGGTTTGGCGTTCCCCTCCGGGTAACCACCGACCAAGGACGTCAGTTCGAATCACATCTTTTCAAGCGCCTAGAAGGGATTCTCGGTTTCCAGCGAATCAGAACAACTGCACATAACCTCGCAGCAAATGGGATGGTAGAACGGTTGCACCGTCAACTAAAGGCAGCCCTAAAGTGCCATGACACAACACATTGGACCAAGGCTCTGCCCACCGTACTGTTAGGCATCCGCAACGCGTGGGAAGAAGATCTGCATGCCACGTCCGCCGAACTAACTTTCGGTGAGTCGCTTCGTCTACCCGGGGAATTCTTCTCAGAAACCGCTGACCACACATATAGTCCAGAAGACTTCGTCACACACCTACGAGAGCATTTTCGTCGACTCAAACCAACTCAACGGGCTGATCGACACGAGCAAGGGATTTTCGTGTTCTGCGACCTTCCAACCAGTACCCATGTGCTGGTACGTCACGACGGATATCAATCCCCACTGCAAAGCCCGTATGACGGGCCTTTCCGGATCATCAAGCGGCGCGAGAAGCACTACACTATAGAACGAGCAGGACGCGAAGTAGTAGTGTCTATCAACCGACTCAAGCCGGTTTACCAAAATTCAACTATGAGTGAGGAACCAGTAAGGAGAGAGGCAAGCGAAACACCATACGAGATCAACCCGACCAAAGAGGACCCGCCTATGACTCAAGATCCGACATCAATATTAACCCGGAGCGGCCGACAAGTGCGCGCTCCAACAAGGTTCAGATCCTTATCGTCCCGATCACTAGGAGGGGGGTCCTGTAGCGGATTACTTATCGGCCAATAAGAATGAAGCAGTGTTTTCAACAATTGAACAGCAAACCGACCAATAAAAGCGAAGCATTGTTCTTAACAATTGAACAGCAAACCGACCAATGAAAACGAAGCATTGTTCTTAACAATTGAAACAATGAAGTCGACCAATAACAATGAAGCATTGTTTCTAACAATTGGAACAACGAGACAACCAATTAGCGCAAAGCATTATCCCCACTGCTCTGCAATCAGTATATAAGAAGACGCGCAAGCAGCAGAAGTCAGTGAGTCTACGACAGCCGAAGAGCCCTAGTACACTGATCTCATACGCACGACAGCTGAACAAGCCTAGTGTTTTCAACACTCACGAATTCTTACTACAAGCACGCACGACAGCTGAACAAGCCTAGTGTTTCAACACTCACGAATTCTTACTACAAGCACGCACGACAGCTGAATAAGCCTAGTGTTTCACACTCACAAATTCTTACTACAAGCACGCACGACAGCTGAACAAGCCTAGTGTTACGACACTCTATGTTTCAGAGTTACCAATAGACTGTTGGTAACGTCGACGACGACAACCTGGATTCGGCCATGAAGAACACCAAGTGTCACAACACCAGCAAGCGACTTCTCACAATCCTGACCACAACGAGTCCATACGGCGCGCTCGACACGCAGCACGCTCCGTATCTCCACTGCTGATAACATCCAAGAAGAAGTCTCTGAGCACACCGTCCACGTCTGACTTTCCGTGCACCAAGTAGCCACAGCAGACTATCCAGCCTAAACTACAAGACATCTCCAACCGTCGCATCGGCTAGCCATATGCTGTGAACATTGAATCTGTGCTATAAACATTCAAAAAACTTTATGTTAATTTTAATTTATAAATAAAATATCGTTCAAACTGTTTCAGCTGTCTTCCTTATTTCACTGATCAAAAATAAAATAGTTGGTAATCGGGCTCAACACAATTCGCCCGACGACTCAACAGTATATTGTAACATAGTTTTGCAATCTTCGTTATCACACGTATGTGAACTTGTAAACATCGATATTTGACATCTGTCATTTTTTGAACAGACCTCGTATAATCACTATTCCACAGAAAAGTACTTTCAATTTACAATGAAAAGATATTCTAAATGTATTAATATTACGAGTACCTGCCGGAGGCTCTAGAATTGAATTTGTTATATTTAAAGAAATTTTATTACGGTTACAGAACATACTTCAACAGCAAAGTGTTTCGTCGTTCCGAGTGTTGCTCATTTCGTGTTCGTGTAAAGATCAGTAGAAAAGGACCATCAGAAAGTCATCACAAGGCACGCCATCTCCGATTACCGTAATTAGCGTCCGGAAACCGACCACGTTTTCTGACTCCACAATAACCGAACGAGAGTGGAATGTTGTTTTTTATAACGTTTTTTTTTCACGAAAAACAGAAATCGTGTATTCGCTGTCAGTGAGACCAAGAAGAACTTCCTGAAGATGGGGAACAATTCCACAATATACCGCGACTAACGAACATAGGACTTTAACATGTAAAAATCATAATTTTGTAATTTCCTGCTGCCCTAAAAGTTTTGGAGCATAAAATTGTGCATCTAAACCAATAAACAAGATTAATTTTTATGTCAACGGCCATGGCTGCACTCGTTGGAACTGATTTAAGCGATAACGCGAGTTAAGTAACGTTGCGGGGGGTAGTACTTGAATGAATAAGCGTCCAGAGAAACCCGCGTTGCTGTTGACCAATAACACCTACAAATCACAGATCAGGGAGTAATGGCGCCATATGACCTGATTAGTCGGTCCGCCAAAGAAGCCACAAAAAAAAGATTAATTTTGCATTTTGTAGCGGTACAAATTAGATCTGAAAATAACGAAAATTGCTTTAAAACTATCGATACCCATGAGATTGAAACAAAATTAAACAAATGTTTGACGTTTTATCTGGCAAAATAAATGAAATATTAAATAAGGAAATTATTTTGACAGTTTTGATATTTATTTTATTTTTTTTTTATTTATTTCATAATTCGCATTCGGGATTTACCCATACAAATGGTTGACAACACCAATAAAATATATACAAATTACAAAAGTTTCAGTTAGTGATGTACTTTCAATTAGTAAATTTGTGAACAATAATTACATAATTACAATCCATTAGCAATATGCATGTAACAGAATATGGCTGAACCAATTTGTGAAACGTAAACTATATACATTAAATTAGATTCCAAGCCCGTTTCATTCATTCAAACAGAAGCTCCTAAGCTTGAGAGATTCCATAACAACGAAACAAAAATATGATTTATTTTATTAATGCCTAAATCTATAAAGAATTCTGCAAAATAATTTTCATTTAAAATATCAACATTGTATCTATCTATCTAAGTAGTGAGTTCTTAAATGTTGGTAAAGAATCCAGTTCATACTAAATACTTTTCTAAAACATTTTTAACCCTCGCCTACTTGATAGCCTAATTTGGCAGATAATCTGAGTCTTAATGAATGGGATTTTTCATATCTATACATGAACCGTTCAAACTAGGCTTCAAATAAACCGATATTACAATGTATTTATTGTGAGTATGCTCAAGTTCTATTATCAACCATAAATTGGAAACTTCAATTAGTGTAGCTTTAGTCTTATTGTTAGTCTTCACCAAAATTGCCAACCCCCACTTGCTCTTCCCATATTTATTTCTTTAACTGCGTTACTAAAAAATGAAGAAGTTAACCAGACATGAAATCCGGTAATGAGAAATTCTCCACACATAACCATGTTTCACATATACAAAATATGTCAGCTTCTAATATTCTGTCAATAGATTCAATATCTAAATTAAATATATTACTTATACCATATATGTTCCAGAATATTAGACGAAGACAGGATGAATTAATATTGTTGAAAAAAATATTACATTTAATTATGCCATTAGCATTTAAACAATTTGTTTTATTTATTTCATTGACCTTAGACAAGTTCCTTGCGCACTGCGTTTCTGACGTTAACGGCCTTGGTAAATTGACCAGTGAGCTGAAGTCAGTTATAAAAAACTGTCCGCTACAGTTTTTTCACTGGCGTTATAATTGTTGCCTACTTGGTTCTTGTGTTGCATCGAAATCTTTAGATTTCTAGAAGATGCTTCTGCTACTTTAGATGGGGTATCGTCAGATGGCTGCCGGCCCCGCTTTGGTGTTTGCTTATCGCCGTCTGTAAAGTTTTGAACATTGGGATATGTAGTACTAAAATGTAACTTTTGCTACTGCTTACGTTCCAGATATAATAATTTGCGTTTCCCTCTTTCTTGACTCGATAAATCTTCACTCAGGGAGAGTTTACAGTCTATTAATAGAGCTCTTTTTGAGAATATAATTTTCTTAATACTAATAGTGTTAATTGCTATTAGCACAGGTCGTGGTTTTAAATTATTCTTACTTTTACCCAAACGAAAAACTTCATCTATATTCTCAGCTGAGAGGTTAATGCCCAACTTATCCTTAATTAGAGTTCTAATTGTTTGCTCTAGCTCGAGTAACGAATGCTCAGTTTCTAGTAATCCAAACAAAATCAGATTTCTTCTTTTAATAGCTTTTGAAAGAATGTTATTTTCTGTTTGTAGTTCTTGTACTGTATTTCTCAAGGTTGTTATTTCTTCAGAATTTTTATTTATTAGTGATCCATATATATTTATATCAGCTTTTATTACGTCCAGTACCTTCAGTTTGTCCCAGATTGTTTCCAAAGTAATAGACTCTGGAGTCGACATGTTTTCCAATAAACACTTATTAGCTCTCCAACCTGGCACTTTGCGAGGACTCCCGCACTTCAGAATACAATGATGAAAACGTACATTAAAAACAAGAAGGATATTAAGATATTAACTGCAATTATCTTTACTTTTTGAAGAGAGTTTTGCAAACAGTGTTCACCTTTACAAAGCAGAGTTGCCATTCGACAGTTTTAATATATAAAACATTTAATTAACTTTGTTTCAATTCCATGGCTATCGATAGTTTTCAGGCGATTTTCGTCAATTTCAAATCTCTTTTGTGCCATTACACAGCGTGCCAAATTAATTTTGTGTACTGGTTTAGATGACTAATTTTATGCACTAGAACTTGTATTTGAAGCTTTTTTGCTTAAAATCATTAGGGAAGCAGGTAATTTCGAAATTATGATATTACATGTTAAAATCCTATGTTCGCGAGTCGCGGTCACCAGCATATATATATATATATATATATATATATATATATATATATATATATATATATATATATATATATATATATATATATATAGAAAATTTCGCTGTGAGTGCCACAGACAAGAGTGGCGCTAGCGCACGGTGATTGCTTAGCGTGATAATAGACAGTGGCGTAGTTAAATTAAATCAATTTCTA
This sequence comes from Pterostichus madidus, assembly GCA_911728475.2. Taxonomy (NCBI): domain Eukaryota; kingdom Metazoa; phylum Arthropoda; class Insecta; order Coleoptera; family Carabidae; genus Pterostichus; species Pterostichus madidus. The sequence goes on along the minus strand of OU452304.1, from coordinate 29,131,262 downwards.
ATTTGGTAAAATAATTAAATTAAATAAAACTTAGTGGATATTGGCGATGAGCAAGAGGTTAAGGGGACAAGAAGAAAAAGATCACGATACTATATTTAGGAAAAGTAAAAAAGTAATACGATCTCCGGAGCAACTCAAGAAACAGGAAGAAATAAGAAATACAACAAGATACGATAAAAGCACGCAAGAAGATCCTACCAGCATGAAAGAGATGGAGGAAATAAAAGAAATGGTTCGAACAATGATGATTAAGATGGATGAAAATATGAAAGAAATAAAAGAAGAGATAAAGATGTTAAAAGGAGAAATGGAAAAGAAAGAGGAAAACTGGAAGAAAGAAAAAGAAGGACTAATAGAAAGAATAGATAAACTTGAAATGAACATAGAAAGAGAAGAAAGACAAAAGAAAAGAAACAATATCATAATAAAAGGACTAAAAACACCCCTAAACACAAGAGAAGAAATGAAAAAATGGGTTGAAGGAAATCTAAAAGTAGAAGTGGGTTTCAATAAAATAACGACTCTGCATAAAGGCACAAAAAACGAACTCATAAGAGCTGAAGTAAGTAACTGGGAACAAAAACAAATGATAATGGCAGCCAAAAGAGAGCTACGAGACACACAAATCTTCATTGACAACGACCTAACCTGAGAAGAGAGGAAAATACAGAGGGAAATAAGAAATATAGCTAGAGCGGAGAAAGCAAAAGGAAAAAAAGTTAAAATTGGATATCAAAAGATAACAATTGAAGAAGAAGTTTATCACTGGGATAAACAGGAAAATGGCGTCTCAATAAAAGGAAATGAAGAACAAAGGAGATCAAGAAAGGAGGAAACTCCAAAAAACGATTAACAAACAAAGGAATAGATGAGGGAAGGGTGGAGATGAACATGCAAAAGAAAAGGTCAATGCAAATAGGCACATGGAACATAAAAAGTTTAAAGGATAAGGAAGAAGAACTGATAGAAGAATTTGAAAAGGCTAATTTACACATTTTGGCCATAACAGAAACAAAAAAGAAGGGAAAAGGAATAATAAAGATGAGGAACAAGCACATACTAATATATAGTGGAGTTGAAAATAACGAGAGAGCAAGAGCAGGTGTGGGATGCATAATAAATAAAGATTCAGTACACTCAATAAAAGAATGGATAGGAGTCAACGAAAGAATATTGACAATTAAACTAGAAGATGACAACGGACTGTCGACAAACTTAATGATAATATATGGACCAAACGAAGATGAAACCAAAAGTATCAAAGACGAATTCTGGAACACGCTACAATTAGAATACGAAAAACTAGAAGAACCTATATATATAACGGGGGACCTCAATGCAAGAGTAGGCAACAAAAATAAAGGAATAGAAGAAACAATGGGGATACACGGTGAACCAACCAAAAACAACAATGGCAACAGACTTATAGACTTTTGTATAGTAAATGATTTGATAATACTAAACACGTTTTATGAACACAAGGAAATACATAAATACACACGAGAAGTTAAAAGTAGGAACGAAAAATCCTTACTAGATTATTTCTTAACCAACAGAACACAAAGAAGAAATGTGAATGATGTAAGAGTTAAAAGAGGAAGTGAAATAGGAAGTGACCATTTCTTGACGATAGCGAAAATCAAAGAGAGAGAAGAGACGAAACAAAATCAGAAAGAACATAGGAAGAGAATGGACATTATTAAGCCCAGAATAGACAAATTAAAGGAAATAAAAACAAGAGAGAAATATCAGGAAAATGTAAGAGAAATAATAAACAGATCAAGAAAGCCAGATGTAAATAGTGTGGAGGAAATGTGGAACACATTTAAATACATCATAAGGGAGGCAACAGAGAGAGCATGCGGCATAATAAAAAATAAACGGAATAACAAACAAACCAACTGGTGGAATGAGGAAATAAAATTAGAAGTAAAAAAGAAAAAACAGAAATGGAAGAAATTCCTCAGCACAAAGAAGGAAGAAGACTATGAAAGCTACAAAAAACAGAGGAAGGAAGTGAAAGAAATCATACAAAAAACAAAGGCAAAATCTTGGGAAGATTTCGGAAACACATTGGAGGAAAACTTCAAAGATAATCAAAAACTGTTATATAGAACACTGAAAAACTGCAAAAAAGGGAAACAAATCATTCTAAAGCAAGTGGTAGACAAACAGGGAAAAATAATAAGAGGAAACAACGAAATAATGGAGAGATGGAAAGAACATTTCGAGGAATTATTAGAAGACAACCCGGTCTACGATGGAGACGACGAAGAAGAGGTACAACAAGACAATAACAACAGAAACAACAGTGAAACAGAAGACATAACAGAAGGCGAAGTGAAAGCAGTTATTGACAAACTGAGAAATGGAAAGGCCCCAGGACATGACATGATAAAATCGGAACAATTGAAATACATGGGAGAAGAAGGAGAACAAATACTCAGGGAAATGCTCAACAGAATTTGGAAAATCGGAAGAATACCAAAAGATTGGGAAAAAGCGGTAATATTCCCTATACATAAGAAAGAGGACAGTAAGAAGTGCAGCAATTATAGAGGAATATCACTACTATGCACAACAGCCAAGGTATATGAAGCAATAATAGAGAAAAAACTTAGACAAGAAATCGAACCAAAAATGGAAAAAGCTCAAAGCGGCTTCAGAAAGGGACATTCTACACAGGACCATATATTCACAATCAGGAAGCTCATAGAAACAACGATAAGACAAGACAGTAAGCTTTTTATAACATTTGTAGACTTAGAGAAAGCTTTTGATAGAGTCCCAAGAAGATTGATGTGGAAAATACTGAGGAAAAGACAAATAAGTGGAAAATTAGTAGAAGCCATTAAAAGTATATATAATAACACATCCAACTACATAAGAACTGGAAAAGAAAAGTCAGAAGAATTTACTACTACGCAAGGATTGAGACAAGGAGGAGCTCTAAGTCCCCTACTATTCATAATATTTCTTGATGATATCCTAAAGAATATTAAAGATAAAACAAAGAAAATGGAAATAGGATACCACAAGCTAAATAGAACAATGATATCAGAATGTGCCTTTGCAGATGACTTAGCAATAATAACAAAAAATGAAAAAGACATGCAAGAGAATTTAAATATTTGGCACGAAGAACTAAGAAAACACAACATGACAATAAACATAGAAAAACTAAAGTAATGGTGATAGGAAAGGTTGACACAACAACGGACTTATCAATAAATGGAAGAGAAATAGAACAAGTGGAAAACTATACTTACTTGGGAGTAAACATAAATAATAGAGGGAACTTGGAACAAGAAATCAATAGAAGAATACAAGCAGCCAACAAAAGCTACTATGCAATGAATAAGGTAGTACTAAACAATAAGCAAATATAAAAAAAAAAACTAAAATGACATTGTATAAGACAGTATATAGACCCACATTAACCTATGGCAGCGAAACTTGGGTGATAAACCAGGGAAGTAAAAGTAAAATACAGGCAGCAGAAATGAGATTCCTAAGAAGAGTAGAAAGAGTTACAAGACTAGACAAAATAAGAAATGAAACGATACGGAACAGTCTACTAATTGAAAGCATCCAAAATACAATAGAAAAGAAACAACTGGCGTGGTACGGACATTTAATAAGAATGACAGAAGAACACCAAACCAAGCAAATTTGGAACGCAAGAATAGCAAAGAAAAATAAAAGAGGTAGACCAATGAAGACATGGGAAAACAACATAGAAGAAATACTAAGCAGAAACAATATCAGTGGACACGAGGCAAAGAGGAAAGCGAAGAACAGAAAAGAATGGAAAGAACTAATAAATAATTTAAAATAAAGACAATAATAATCTCGACACCCGAAAGGGTATAAGAAGATTTAAAATGATAATAATAATAATAATAATAATTATATTGTCAACGGCCATGGCTCAGCTCGTTGGTACTGATCTAAGCGATAACGCGAGTTAAGCAACGTTGCGCGCGGGTAGTATTTGGATGGGTGACCGTCCAGAGAAAACTCGCGTTGCTGTTGACCATAACATCTAAAACGCAGATCAGGGCGGAATGGCGGCATATGACCTAAGTAGTTGGTCCGCCAAAGAAGCCAAAAAAAAAAAAAAAAATAAAAAAAAAAAAATAATTATATATATATATATATATTGTAACGGGACGGAATTAGATTTAATTTTTTTGGGTAAATAAATTAATTTTTCTTATGATACATAATCGAAAACAAGAAAGTAAAAGAATATTATTATATTTCACTGAAATATCATTCCGAAACCAGAGTCAGAAGTTTTGCAGAGCAGGTACTCGGGTCGGAGGCAACAAACCAGCCGTTGGCTAATTTTAGAGATCTTTAAGGTTTTTGTAGAAAAGGCACTTGAGCTGTGCAGTGATTTTCAAAATATTTGTCAAGTGAGATATTTATTGTTAACTTGAAACCATTGTAAGTCAATTCATAGTCTAGAAGGTTGTAAATTATCCAAAATCTTTATGTGAAACGTCACTAGAGTGTGCTCACAGCACAGGGCAATTAGGGAAACAGAATACAAAATTAATACATTCTTCGAGGAAAATAATATGAAATGGTCTGCATTGTTCTTCTAAATTATTTGTGTCCGAATAGAGTAATAATTTGTGTATTTAATTGGTTAACAGATTGGTACAATTCTTAATTACTTAAGACCCTAATTTAATTGTTGTATTAGTAAAGTAAAATCACTGTAAATTGATTCATGTAATAAAAGGAATTCCACGGTGATGAAAAGATCATAAATGAACGAGCGATGTTCCACAAAGTCTACTGAGTGAAATTCTTCAAATACACATACGTTTATAAAATGATAATAAATTCAAGTTAGAGTAAATGTATAATTAATACAAGAAAGAATCGTACTCAAAAACGCAACAAATGGTTGAGAGTTTGTTGGCTATCTCCGTCTAGCCAAGGGTAGGAAGGTTCGCGCGCTGTCACTCTAACTGAAACCGACCACTGATTGGGACACTATGGGTACGGTTTAAGTAAACGAACGAATCTTCGCTAAGCATGTTCAAGAAAGAACGATGTGGGTGGCTGTGACGTAACAGCGTCACACTTTTGGTTTAATTACAGATACGCGATTTGTTGATGTTTTTAGGAGTGTTGCTTTGTAGTAGAGGTGGTAGTCAATTGGGAGAGGGTAGGAATATCGGTGGGGTAATTAGGTTAAATATGCATGTTTTTGTTCGAATCGAGGAACTTGATTCCGATCTCGTTCCGTTTGGCTATCTTTGCTCTATCGAAAAGTGTGTGATCGCGACCGGCTACGCCGATACCGTTGCAGCCCACTTTTCGTATTATTACAAATTTAAGCAGAACTTTGATTCCAAACCTATCGTCCTGGGGTATGTGATCGCGGCCAGTTTATTCTTGCACCGTTGATCCCACTCAGATATTTTGTATTACGTTCTGACTTTGAGTCTGAACACCTGCCGAGTGTTGGTCTCTGACTATTTTTATTGTGTGTGATCGCGATCGGCTACGCCGACACCGGTGCAGCCTACATTAGAAGGAAATCAGAGTAACTCGCATTCGCTCTGTATTATTAAACACATCAGCTGTCTTCTGCCTTGTGCTGAAGTTGCTTATATGAGCTGTTGTGGAGAAGTAATTGTGTACATACTTTTGTTGTATCGTATGATCGCGACCGGCGAGGCGCCCGCCGACTCCGTTAGAGCCTGTACAACAAGTGCCAATTACTGTTATATTAAAATCCATCGAATTCATTATTTCGATTTCGCTAGTGACATGGAAGCTATTTCTGACTGACATTAGAATTGTATTATCTAGCAAGTGTTGTAATTGAGAACTCCGGTTCTCCGCAATATAAAATCCAACGAAGTCATTATTTCGATTTCATTGGTGACACAGAAGCTATTTCTAACTAACGTCGGAATTGTATTATCTAGCCCAAGTGTTGTAATAGAGGACTTCGGTTTTCGGTAATATTAAATCCAACTAATTCATTATTACGAATTTGTTGGTAATACACATAAACTATTTCTGGCTTACGCTGGCAACTGTATTATATTAGTTAATGTGTGTGCATGTCGGATGATTCTTCCCGCGATTTCTCGACCGTGAAGATCGTCATCGGCTCGCGCACAAGAAGACATCCAAATCTGTGGTATTGTATCGTTCTTAATTTATTTATATCAAACATTATTCTAAGATGGCCGCTAGTGACCGGAACTTGTGATTTCAGAGAGCTGTGACCGACCGCCCCGAGCTTGGGTTCACTACCTGGACCAGCTGCCGCTGACCGCCGGGCTGTCGGGGACCCCCGTGAAGCCGTAAACTTATTCATTTGCTTTTGTACCGAGGCCACATAATATTGTAATGTCTTTTTAATTTCATTATTATTTACTTTTGTTTAATACTGGTTTAATTCTTGCGTCGAGTTGGTTGTTGAGCACGACTGTTGTGTTCGCGGTTTGCTTGAGGGTCGTGACAGTGGATTACGTTTGCTAAACTTCTGCAGTTCCTACACACTAGCTGGCTACGTGGGGAAGTGAACGTAGCGTCGTAGCCCAAACCTAACACTATTAATTTTAACTCGTTTGGCACCGAGGTCCGGTTGACGCAATAGTCCTGCTCGGCACCGAGGTCCGGTGACGCCGTAGTCCCGCTCGGCTGGGGATCCAGTGTAGTTATATAGTCCCGCTCAGAGACATCGACGAGAGGGTGAGTTACGGTTATCTAATAGCATCACCACCCACTGGTCTAGCACACCTGGCATTAACCAAATAGAAGTGACGGCATTCGTATTTGTTGAGAAGTAAGCAATACATTTAGGGAAATAGAAGCAAGCCGACTCAATCACCGTGCAACTATTTCGAACAGGTTTTGTTTTATGTTGTTCAATGCCGGAGATTTTTGACATAAAAATAAAGTCTCGTTTTCAGTTTTAATTTAAAGATAAAATACGCGACACAGTCAGCTGCCAGTCAAGAGCGGTCATTAGGCCGCTTATATTCATCAGTATCAGCGTACAAAACATGATACTCAATGTTCAAATCAGAAGTGCGCAAACTTATTTTATATTGTGTTTTTTTATGCGCCTTCTTTTGTATCCAAACATTTTATGAAATAAATATTTCGTTTGAGATTGGCATTTATTTATTTCTCGACGAGTATCCAGCACCACTGAACAACAGGTTATGGACCCAGTCTCACACTGAAAACCTGGAAAATCTTATCGAGAAAGCCAGTCGGACTCGCCGAACTTATTCAGTCAGCCGTCAGTCAGCCGGGTCATTCGCAGTCAACGACAAGTGCCGCAGTCAGCCGCCAGCACGTCAAGTCAGCCGCCATTAGCCGCGTCAGCCGAAGTCAACAACAATTATGGATTCAGTCAGACCACAAATTGAATAATTAGCTGAAGATGCGCAGGGAAACGTTGATTATACCGCGTGGAGATTTAAGATTAATTAAATTTTGAAAATGAAAGAAATCTTTGATATTACATCAGGAAATAAAGTCAGACCAGCCGGGGCACAGACTGATGATCAAGTCAAGACCTGGATCAAGAAGGATCTTGAGGCACAGGCCGTCATAGGATTGAGCGTTAGTAAGGATATAGCAAGTAAGATCGCGAATTGTACAACCGCTAAACAAATGCTAGACAAACTCAAAAATTTGTACGGTAAGAAGTTGGATTTGACCATAGATGGTCTACAACGTAGATTCTTTTCTCATACATATAACCTGAGAAAGTCAGCGGTGCAAAATAGTATGGACATAATACAGATTGCCGACGATCTAGCTGAAGGCGGGGAAATGCTGAAAGATACGTGGATCTTGACAAGGATACTCGCCATGCTACCTCCGAAGCTACACCACCTGCGTACTGCGTGGGACAATTTAGGGGCAGCGGAAAAGACTATCGACACCCTCATCGAACGACTTCGCCTGGAGGAGGATCGACTCAACGATGGAAGTTTCATCGGGCGAATCTCACTCAAGCAACGCCCTCTTCACCAAGACAGGAAGAAAACCGGAGCAGCAGAACTTGTACAAGTCGGAGTCCACTGCTGTTAACTGTTTCAAGTGTGGTCAAAAGGGCCATTTAAAGAAGCACTGCCATAACAAGCCTTGCCAAAAATACTTGGCATATTGTATGGAAAATTACACCTGTAATTGGTGTGGCAGGAAGGGCCACTTCATCAAGAACTGCCCCAAATGAAGTGATGACAGGCCAGGAAGAGATACTGCCAACTCGAGGAAAATCGCAGAGCACTTATGACAGTGGGACTGTCGACTGTCAACCTGAACCACATCAAGTCAAGACAGGATGCGGAGTACGTCTGGTACCAGGACTGCGCAGCATCGCAGCATATGACGTCACACCGGGAATGGTTGTGCGACTACACCAAACTAGTCAGTCCCTACGAGATTTCCATCGTTGATTCAACAACGCTGTATGGAATAGGTGTCGGAGACGTTGAGCTAGAGGCATACAACAGCAAGACTTGGGAAAAAGTCGTCCTGAAATAAGTTTTTCACGTACCTAGACTCGAATTCAATCTGTTTTCAGTCAGTCAGGCACTGGATTCAGACGGCAGACAAGGACATATCTGTTTTCAAAACGCCAGATCATCGTCAGACCATTGCTGTTGCGGAACGGGACGGAAGCTTGTTCAAAATGCTTCTGCGCAGGGACGAGCCGGGAAGGTGTCTACTTTCTACATCGATTAGAACCTGGCACGAAAGATTATCACACCAAAATATACAGTACGTGAGATATATTCTGGACAGGAATCAAATCAAATACCGAGACGACTGGGACGACTATGTCTGCAAGGGATGTGTTCTGGGGAAGCAACACCATGTCTCACATCTCTGGAACGAGAAAACTACTGAGCAGCCACTGAATCTCATCCACGTCGATCTCTGCGAGATGGACGAGACTTCTTTGGGTGGAGCGAAGTACTTCTGGCTGTTCAAAGATGACTTCTCCCACTTTAGGACAGCATATTTCCTCAAGAGAAAGGATGAAGCAGCCGCAAAGCTGGATAACTACATCAAGATGGCGGAGAACCAGTTCGAAAGGAAGGTGAAAAACTTGCGGTAAGACAACGGAACAGAAATCAAAAACGCGAGCACCAGGCAGACACTTGAAGAATTAGGCATTCTACACACCTTTACGAACGCGCATACAACGCAACAAAATGGGCGGATCGAGCGCGAGATGCGAACGATTGTCGATGCAGCTCGCTTGATTATTCATGCTCGAGATCTGGACAGGAGTTTGTGGGCCGCGGCCATAAACTATGCAGTGTTTACCATTAACCAGACCGGTACAAGCACTGTAAAAGGTAAGAGCCCTGCAGATCTGTGGTTTGGGCGTCACATTGATATCAAGAAGCTAAGACCATTTGGATGCAGGTGCTATGTATTGACTCCAGACACACAAGCGCGTCAAACTGGATGGCTAATCAAAGCAAGGAATTCTTGTCGGATACGAGCTGGATTCACCGTGTTTTAGAATTTACTTGGCAGATGAAAGGAACATGACCAGCTTAGTCAATGTTGTATTCGACGAATCAAGAGAAGCTGAACAGTACGTCAGTTTCAAATCACCAGTCCAGGCGAACGCGTCAGCTATACGGTTGGACACGTCTGACGATTTTGACAGCGACCTTCGACAGGAGGAACCAGATAACCAGGAGCATCGACAGGAGGAGTCAGATGACCAGGAGCATCGACAGGAGGAGCCGGATGACCAGGACGACGGAGCGGAAGACCAACAGCCGAGAAGATAGGGTCTACGCAATCGTCGCAATATCCAGCAACCTTCGAGATTCTCCGACTACGTGATGGGTAACCTGAGACGAGGTAACTCGAATGCTGCCATGATAAGCGAAGTTGAAGACGTTCCCATGTCAGCCGCCTCCAAGGATGAAAACTGGATTAAAGCCATGTCGCGCGGATTTGAGCAGGAGGAGGGAAGAGATTATGCTGAAATCTTCAGTCTTGTAGTCAGATATGCCTCCATTAGTCTCATCCTCAGCCACGCCGCCTCGCAGAAAATGAAACTCGTACCGTTTGACGTCACCACAGCATTTTTATATGGAGATCTGGAAGAAGAGCTATATATGCGTCAACCAGAAGAATTTAATGATGGGACTGACAGAGTCTGCAGACTGAGAAGAAGTTTATACGGTCTGAAGCAGGCTCCTAAAAAGTGGAATGAGAAGATTTCGGGCTATTTTGAAACCATCGGGTTGACAAGCACGGACGACGATCCCTGTGTTTTCTACAATGAGAGGAAGACTGTAATATTAACCCTCTTCGTGGACGATGGATTAATTGCCGGACGAGATGAACGAGAAATCTACAACATTCTGAGCAAAATAAGCCGCCAATTTGAAATCACGTACAAACGACAGCCGCCAGATGAGTTTACTTACCTTGGAATGGAGATGAAGACTGAGTCAGAAGTTATTTCTGAACGACAAACCGATTATACACAGAAAATCCTGGATCGCTTCAAGTTCAACCTGTGCAATCCAGTCTGGACTCCCATCGAGAAGGGAATGGTTACAGGAGAAGAAAGTAAGGTGAATGACGAGCCAGCATTCCTTATCGTGACGCTACAGGTAGCCTGCTTTATTTGGCTACTATTTCACGCCCAGATATAAGTTTTTCAGTCAACTACCTCAGCCGCCAATGTAGTAAGCCAAAGTTAAATCACTAGAAGATGGTTACTCCAGTTTTCCAGTATCTGAAGGGCACGAAGGATCTTGGTATCCAGTTCAACGGAGACACAACTCTATTGGCCTACACAGATTCAGACTACGGAGGAGATCTGGAGACCGGACGATCAACGAGTGGAGTTTTACTGATGCGGGGAGGACCACTGGTGTGGTACTCACAGAAGCATCGTCTCGTCGCCACTTCGACTGCCGAGGCCGAGTATCGCGCTGCCGTGGTATCAATCGACGACATTAGCTGGGTAAGAAGTATCGCACGAGTTGGAGATCATCGAGACAGACGAGCCAACCATCCTCTTCGTAGATAACCAGTCAGCAATCCATATGCTTCACAACGCTTACGAGGGAAAAACAACCAAGGGAAGGAAGCACATCGAGATACCTCGGAAGTTTATCCAGGAGCACCTAGGCAAAACTGTAACTCTCAGGCATATACCTAGCTCGGACCAGGTCGCCGACATACTTACCAAACCGTTAAATCGTAAAGTTTTAGAAAAATTTAGAAATGTATTACTTAGGAGTATTGAGAAGTAAGCAATACATTTAGGGAAATAGAAGCAGGCCGACTCAATCACCGTGCAACGATTTCGAACATGTTTTGTTTTATGTTGTTGAATGCCGGAGATTTTTGACATAAAAATAGAATCTCGTTTTCAGTTGTGATTTAAAGATAAAATACGTAACACAGTCAGCTGCCAGTCAAGAGCGGTCATCAGGCCGCTAATATTCATTTATTGGGATTAGGAGATAAGCAACAAATATTGTTAAAATGTCATTCGAGTATCACCGTACAAAACATGATACTCAATGTTCAAATCAGAAGTGCGCAAATTTTATATTGTGTTCTTTTAGGCGCCTTCTTTTGTACCCAAACATTTGATGAAATAAATATTTCGTTTGAGATTGGCATTTATTTATTTCTCGACGAGTATCCAGCATCACTGAACAATAGTATTATATTGATGCGCACCGCAAGCAAATGGTGGACGCGCACTGCGTTTCGGCGACCGACTGTTCGTCTGAGTTAAACCAGCTCGTTTATAATATTTTTGAGTGTTTAATAAATAATTAACACTCATTGGTTGATTTTATTTCATGACAACCTTAACACATCCTAAATGACGACTTCAAATTACGAATCCTGAGAAAAGGTAGTTCGTTTAATTCAATAAAACACAACGTAGGAATTTAATTGACGATCACAAAACTTATTATATTTCTAATATATAAATTTTAATTACATTATTAATTAATTGAATAACAGCCGCGTTACAATATATATATATATATATACATATCGGTTGTAGGGATAGAAGAGGGGTGTACATTGAAGATGATAATAAATAGGTATGGAACCAAAATAAAATGTTAAAACAGCGGCAGTCTCGTTATTTAATATATATATATATATATATATATATATATATATATATATATATATATATATATATATATATATATATATATATATATATATATATATATATATATATATATATATATATATATATATATATATATATGCCGCTGTTTTAACATTTTATTTTGGTTCCATACCTATTTATTATCATCTTCAATGTACACCCCTCTTCTATCCCTACAACGCTCCATTCGAATCTTCCATTGTTCGAAACTGTGCTGGAAGTCTTCCTCTGTTAGCTCCTTCAGTACGCGTGCCGATTTTTCTTTCATAGCTTCAACACACTCAAATCTTGTTCCTTGTAAGGCAGATTTCACCTTAGGAAACAGATAGATGTCGAACGGTGCAAGATTCGGCGAATAATGCTGTTAGTCCAACACTGAGATGCTGTACTTGACTAGAAACCTCTAGACATACACTGCGGAATAAGTCGGCGATTTGTCTTGATGGAGAACACCATGACTTCTCCTTCAATAATTCTGGTCGTTTTTTCCTTATTTTTTCACGGAGATCAGCAGTTTTTCCAAGTTTAATGTAAAATTTCACAATAATTCGTTGCTCTAATGTTGCACTTCAAATTCTTCCGGCGAAACAAAAAACAACTCTAATGAGAATGAATGCTACGGCTATACGGATTGTTATTGTTAAAAAAAAGTTATCGAAAGGTAATGGATATGCTCATTTAAAAACAAATGATTTAAATAAATATTTTTTGTTTAAAAGCACCTTAATACCGCGAGTTAAACTTAAATTTAAACCGCGATTGTAATACAACTGTTTATTCAATTTTGCCCTTATAAACTTCTCCAATTTGAGTGTTCGATTTTTATAAATTAAGCCAGAAGCTTGAAATGTCAATAATCGCTTACTGTTATCTAGTCGCTGAGTGTCAGATTGTTTGATGCGTTACCATGGGTTGAATTAGTTACAAGAAAAAAACTGAAACGCAAATAGAGCACAATGGTTGTGAATTCTCTGCAATAAAGTCTTTACAGTGTGTCAGTGGGTAGAAAGTGAAAATAGAAGATGAAGATGTTCTAATAGATGAAGCAGTTCATTTACTTAAAGTCGTGAACAACGAATTAGTTAGTGCTACGAAAAGTTTAAACTTTGAAAGTGGCAGTGTCCAAAACTGATTTTTTTTTCATAATCCTTACAAGCCCTAACTTCGTTAATGAGGAAATGAAATTCATAGGAAACTTTGTTTTTGAATTTTTCAATACCTTATAATGTATGTATAATTATTTAATTTATTTTGATTGCCAAAAATTAATAAAAATATTTTTTCAAACTATGCTTCAGGGTATTATCAATATTTTGTAGAAATACAAGTACAATTGATACTTTTTATAAATATAACAAGAAACACAAAATTAAGTGTATCAAAATTTTATTAATAAGTATATTAAAAAAATCATGATTTGCTTGAATTAATTTTTAAAATCAATAATATTCTTTTTAATATATCACGATTTTTCCCTATCCTAATTTTTATTCAGTTTCCATTATTCTTTTTATTAAAACAAAATTCTAAATATATAAACAAAACGTTTAAACTTCTTTCTATTGCACCATTTTTGCTACAAAAATTAATTGACTAGATAATATAAATATTATTTGCAGAGTAATTAAAATTCCTGTTTTCGAATACACATTATTTATTTTGTTTGCTAATATCAGATATGATAAAAATATTTTTGTAACTGCATTCATCTTTATTGAATTATTCACATAACTAACATGAAAGTATAATAGAAATTAAGAAAATTATCAAGGAAAAACGAAATAGTTCTATTATAATGAAATTTTTAATAAAAGATTTGTTTATTAAAAATATTACTAAAATTCTGCATTTTCACTAGTTTGCAGTTTCCTTTTTCATTTTATTCTAGAAAATATATTTTATTTTTAGTCCAATAAAATAATATGAATAATACTGTTCTCTGAGGAAATAAATCTTTTTTGTCAAAACGTGTGTCATATTTTCCCATCCAAAAAACGTTATTTATTATTTGGAATGTACATATATAGTGTGTTTCATATCATAAAATATTAAATGATAAAACAAAATATATCATATTCAATATTATTACAAAAAAAAGTTAAATTGTAACAGATTAAAGCATTGACTGTAAAAAATAAAATTTGCAAAATATGAGTTCCTTATTTCTCATTCTTTTTAATTTGCAGTAAATTTATAGCAAAGAAAATTAAACTTTATGTCTGCAGTTCTTCGCCTTCAGCGATGAAAACAGAGATCCACCAAACGACCGAACTCAAATGTATGTTAAGCTGAATATATATTTCATGAAGTTTTCTCTGATTGCGGTTTAAGTTAATAGCGTTTTTGTGATCATTGCATTGTTTTATTCTGTACCTTCACTTTTAGATGACACAGCATATTTCACTTGATACGATGGATTGAAGTCACATTAAATTTAATATTTTGTTTTTATGTTTGTGTCGGTGTTTTCTCTGTTAGTCAGTTTGTCCATATACGCGATATTTGTTTATAACATGTTTCATTTTCCAATGTGTATTATTAAATGAAGGCTCGTAGATTAATCAGACAAGTCGTGAACAAGCTTTGATGTATCAACGATAATATTCGTAGCTGCATGCTCGAATTTAAAATGACTTTTCTTATGAAAATTGAAGGAGTCTTCTATGATATCATTAGATTGACTGCCTTTTAATAGACTGTGATGCTTATTTGCTATTAAATACGGATATGTCCAAAATCTTCGCTTTTTAACTTTTCTTTTTCTTCGTGTTAACAAAAGTAGCATTATTGCATCATTTTCGTCGGACGACATTATTCACTCAAATGGAGTAGGTGGCTCAGTGGTATCGAGTCGGAATGTGGATTTAAGAACCCGGGTTCAATCCCCACAGTCAATAAACACTTATCACTAAGTTAAAATTACCCATTACTCCCCCTCCAATAATATCTTTGTGGGTCGTGATTTTACGGCCAGTAACCGCACTTCACATGCAAAATATATCACTTACCGACATCTCCTACGGCAGAGTGTCACACCCAGTAATGGGCAAAAGGCGAGATGATATATTTATTCATTTATTTTATTTATGAACGAAGTCCGCTGTTTATTTACGACATTTGTCTGTTGAAAATTGTCGTCGACATGTCATACAAAAAATATTGCAGACATGTCGCGTGTATCGACGATCGACCGATTTTTTTCAATATGTCCCATATGTCGATGGGAAAATGCATGCGCATTGCGATGTTTACTGTTATCCAATGATATTAAGTTATAGTGGTCACGTGCGTCGAGCGACCAACTACCCGTAATGATATATTGGTAAGCAACAAAATATACTGGATGTAACATAAGTGAACATAGGGAAATCAGTTTTTCCATTCGCATTGCTTCCTTACTTATTTTAAGCAAAAATGTTTCAAATAAATGTTGTAAAGCATAACATTCTACATCCGAATCAATAAACAAAATTAATATCAAATGCTTCATAGCTGCATAAATTAAATTTGAAAATTTACGGAATTACGACTTAATAATAATAGCATTGAAATTAAAAACAAGATATGAACAAATACGTAACGTTTTAAACGTCAAAATATTAGTACTTATTTTGACAAACTGCGATATGAAATTAATATTAGGGTTCATTATTATCAAAAGTGAATAATTATTCAGATGAATAAAAGTTGCATATAATTAAATACCATTATTCTAGCCATAATTTACGACAATTTCGTGACTATATTATGGCTATTTGGCAGAATCAAGATATTCCTGGTATGTCAACTATTTATAGGTTTACAATAAATAAAGTTTGAAAAGACAGATACACTAAATTTCAAGAAAAAACGAAACGAAACGAAAGAATTAATAACAATGAGGAAAATATTTTTATTTTAATAGAACTGGAGCCAATAATAAGCGTGCGGGAAATTTCCAGAGAACTGAATACAGATTTGAATCTCTAATTTAACAATTTAAGAATATTTAGTTTGTTGATGTTTTTATTGAATAAATTGATGTTAGATTAATTCATTTGTATTAGATTAAATTTTTCTTTAAAAAACTATACCTATTTAGTAGGTATTTTGCCAATCAATTATTCTGACACTGACATAAACGTTACGCCTTTGTTCATCTCTTGTGTTTAATTCCATGGCTATTACTATTAACTTGTAATTCCGTGAATTTTCAAATTAAATTTCTGCAGTTCGGAAGCATTCAATATTAATTTTGTTTATCGATTCAGATATAGAATTTTATGCTTTACAACAATTATTTGAAACATTTTTACCTAAAAAAAAATAGGGATTGTATGCGAATGAAAAAACTGATTTGCCATATGAAATGCCTATGTTTCACTTTTCGTGTTACACCCAGTGTACTAAATAGTAAAAAAGTCAATTATAGGTGGCCTTCAATACTTATATGAATTATGAAGTAGAACACTGGTTTAGCAATTATTTAATAACATTTAAATAAATACTTAATTATAAATATATTGGAGGGGGCTTCAGTTCCCAAAGTCCCCCATAGCGTGCGCCACTGTATTCCAGTCCGGACCTCAGCCACTCGGACCGACGAAGGATTACTTGGGGTAGAATGCTGTTAATAGTAGGATTAGGGTTGCTTTTTCTATCCGCTATCAAATTAGATTTGTGTTAGGGTTGACATGATTATACGAAATTGGGTCCTTTATCTTCACACTTAAGCTGATACAGACATAAGAAAATTGTACATTATAAATCTTTGGTTAATATCTTTGGCGAATAGTGCAATGATGTAAAAGAGAAACAAGTAGATAGTGTAAATAATGGCGAAAGTATATCCATGAAATATTTCTCGAGTAAGTAACAATAACTTTGAATTTTTAAATGGATATTCTATTTTATTTTCTAATCATACTGTGAATTTGAGGAAAAGGGTTCGATTCCCACAACCGACAAACAATTTTTACCACATTAGAATTACCCCTGTGGCTTTTCCCACTAACTTCGTTGGAGGCCATGATTTGACGGCTGGTAATCGCACTTCACGCGATTAAATATAAAACTTCTCGAGATCTGTTGCGGCAGAGTGCCACACTCAGTTATGGCTGAAAAGCGTAATGATATATTTATTTATATTATTTTTACTATTTTAATTTACAAAATTTAGAAGTACGTAAAATAAAATTTACAACCATGCTCCAAAAAGATCGAATATTACATAATAAAAATTTCTACGAAAAGTATTTCAAATATACCTACCATAAAGAACACTAAAATAGTAGGCTTTGTAATAAAACAGTAGGTATGCTGCTTTTTTGTGATAGAACATCTTGGCATTCGGAATATAACTATTGCTATGATCCAAGATTCTAATTATCTGTTATAATAAAATATATAACGATCATGTATAGGGTACGTGGCTTAGTGGTATCGCCCCAGGTTCGATTCCCACAGCCGACAAACAATGTTCACCACATTAACATTACCTCTAGGGCTCCCTCTCCACGGAACATCTTTGAGAACTTTAATTTGACGGCTAGTAATCGCACTTCATGAGCATAAATATATCACTTACCAAGATTTGCTATGGTAGAGAGAACCGGCTAGTAATGGATAAAAAGCGTAATGACATTTATTTTATTCGATATAATATATAAAAATACTTACAAGTAAACAGTAAATGTGAAATATGGTAAATAACGCGTATTTATTGACGATTTCTGCCACATAACATGATTTATATTGTAATGACTTATAGTGAAATTAATAACGAATATAAATTTGTGATAATATTGCTAGTGTCCGAACAGTTAGTAATATTTTATAATATATTTGAAAGTCGACAATTTTTTTATATAGTGTATACATTGTGTAGAGATCACATCAATGAAAAATTATAAAATTTTGCATACTTGAAATATACTTTGTAATTAAGAAAACAAATGAAAAATAAGAAAACAAAGCACAAAATGCCCTAAATTAAATTTTATCTTAATTTTATAAATTCGTAATATTCTTAACGTCAATACTCACAATTTTGGCGTTCTTCATAGTATATTTCATACTGTATCGTATTATTATTATTATTTTTAGAGAAAATTGGAATACTTACTCTTGATAGATTACAGTATAGGCTTCATTTAAATCCTTAAAATTTTTGTTAGAGATTTTCATTTGACACTATTGGATTGTTGGTATACACTAACGAGGTGAAGAAGTGTTTCCTGTGCCAAATTATCTTTTTTTTGCTTCTGAACTCTCTTCGACTGTAACATGTTTCAATATATAAGATAATTATTACAACTATTAAACTCCTACAACAGATACACTTTAAAAGGATTGAAAAAATTTACACCAGTTATATATTTTTTTATATTTTATTTGGAATAAATATTAATTAAAATTACTTTTCTTGAAATAGAAATATGTTGATTATGATAAACAATTATAAATAATAAGCAATTAAATTAAATTAGTTTTTAATCATTTACACGTATAGCGTTCACAAATTGAATTATCTATTTATTTTAATCTCTGAATTATTCCGTATATGAATAAAATATAAATATGTTTTTGAGAAATTAGAGCATTCTACAATATTACTTATTTAAGTATAAATAAACATTTAATTGAGCACTTTTCTTTCAGTAGTCAGATGACATATTTAATTTCGTCCTACCATTAGTGAGTCAAAGAAATTTTCTTATATTTTGCAACACTCAATATACAGTACAATTGTCTCGATCAATAATTAATATAATTTTTGGTTTAAGTTCTGTAAATTTTTATTTAATTCGACGTTACAATACATATCTTCGTCAGAAAAATAGAACATACATACATACATACATACATACATATCTTGACCCTATATCTTAACAAATGGGGTAGCACGAACCCTAAAAGTACTCATAAAATATTCACTCATCACACTCATCAAACAATCAGCCATCGTCAAACATCATCATCCAAACACACCATCCTGACTTCAACCGCATTCATAGATCACTCCATATAAACTTATTCATTTATTGCACTCGAAATCATTTATCACACAACAAACCTTCAATCTCATGATTCCTATTCACTTATCATTCATCTTCTTTCTTCAATGTACATAACATATGCATAAAACATTTTAAATTACTCACGCTTACTCCTAACAACGAATCTAATAACGAATCTACAAAGATTAGAAAAGTTGAAAGAAAAGTCCACACAATGCAATAACTGAAAATGAAACAAAAAGATAAAAAAGGAAGATAGTATCGCCCTGCGCTTGTTTTTGAAAGTGAATCCCACACAATTGCAGTTAAACACTCTACGTAAGAACTGAAAACGAATTAAAAGATAAGAAAGGAAGGAAGTGTCGCTATACGCTTGTTTTTGAAAGTGAATTCCACACAATTGCAGTTAAACACTCAATGTAAGATCAGAAAACGAATAAAAAAGATAAGAAACGAAGGGAGTGTCGTCCCTGCGCTTGTTTTTGAAAGTGAATTTCACACAATTGCAGGTAAACACTCTAATGAAATTACTAAACAACAAAATTAAAATAAAAAATCCTGCACTTTTCTCAAATCATCAGATTCATTACACAATTAATCTTCTCCAAATATTTCCACAGTAGTTATACGACGTTCATGTTTATTCATCCACACCCAACATTTACTACCGTACATCAATGTACAAACTCCATTATGCACACTCAATCGAGCATCTCTGGATACATTTACATTTCGAGCAAAGGTTCCCAGAGCACCCAATAGCTCGCATCCCGCAGAAACTCTTCTTTCAATCTCACAATCAATACGTCTATCCCTCGAAAACAAACTACCCGAATATAAAAACTCATTCACTTGACCTAATCTCACACCATTTACCGAAACACTGCAGTCTGTCATCAAATCGCTCTTTTCAAACACTAACACTTTACATTTATCAACATTTAATAACAAATTTTAATCTTTTCGTACTTCATTTATACTTAGAATCATACGTCTCAATTGCTCTTCAGATTCACCCATAACAACATCATCCGCATACGCTAACGCAGGCACAACACTACCACCAATATGTACTCCATCTACCCCATTCAACGCCGTTCGTAACAACACATCCATGTACAAATTAAAGAGCCACTGAAACATCCTACAATCTTGTTTCGCGGCAATATCTATATAAAACCAAGCACTCAATCTACCATTAACTCTCACCGCAGCCTCATACGAAGAGAAAACAATTGATCTACACACCCTCTCTCAGGCAAAAAAGCACCTTGCATATCGCTTAACTTGGAGATTGTTAAGGTTCGTACCTA
The DNA here is from genome assembly GCA_911728475.2 of Pterostichus madidus. Classification (NCBI taxonomy): domain Eukaryota; kingdom Metazoa; phylum Arthropoda; class Insecta; order Coleoptera; family Carabidae; genus Pterostichus; species Pterostichus madidus. The sequence continues at coordinate 29,110,767 of OU452304.1, read as the reverse complement.
TGAATAAGAATCTTCCCGTACAACTTTCCTACCACACTCAGCAAATTATCGCACAAAAATTTGTACATTCACTCGAATTACCTTTACCTTTAAATAAAGGACAAATGATAGTACGTTTCCAATCATCAAGAGCCACACACCGTTTTAAACCAAATCTAAACTAATAAACTAACCAGCCAAATAACCTCTCGCCTCCATACTTCAACATCTCATTCGATATACCATCGAAACCGGGAGCCTTAGCATTCTTCAGACGCATCAATGCGAAACTAACATCACTCTCATCTATATCCCATTCATCACCACTTACATTTTCTCTAACATTTTCACTACAACCATTCAGTCTATTAATACTACCATATAAATCCTTAAAGCACTCACACCATCATTATAAAGTATTTCCTTCCAATATTTAAAAAATGCAATAATATAAATTATTATTAGTGAATATATAGTGTTTTATATGAAAATTATGATGTGTTTGATATGAAATTAAAGCTTTTATATTATATTATTGCGGTTAGGGCAGACCTGAATTATAAAATATTATATATGGTAACTTGCAGTATACTGTGGACTATCAATCTATTTATTTATTTATTTATTTATTTATTTATTTATTTAAGCTCTCAACAGGACAGAGTCCCAATTACAGAGGGCATATAAGAAAATAACACAATTTAAACAATTTAAACACGTTACCACAATTAGACAAAGACCATACAAAAATTAAGACATAAATAAACTACTACCACTACACTTATTCTATACCTAATAGTAAAGACCCAAATAATTTGTTTTTAAACTGCTTCAGAGTATCATTAAATATATCACTATTATTACCTGGATTATCTAATTTATTAAAAATATTGCACATATATCTTATAGGGCTCCTTGCCTCATAGTTAGTTTTTACAGTTTTAATAGCAAATGCAACTTTTATCCTCGTATTACAGTTTCGTGGTACATTTGAACATAATAATGATACCAGATAAGAATCGTCGATAGCATTATTAATAAGTTTATATAGAAAATTCCAAGCCTGCAAGCTACGACGATTTTCAAGTGATATCATTTGGAACTCAAATAGAGAATCATTATAATGAAAAACAGTAATGGGCAATGTAGGTTTACAGAACTTATACCAACAATGTCGTATAAATTTTCTTTGGATAGATTCAATTGGTCTAATTGAGTTCCTATATAGTGGATTCCATACCAAAAAACAATATTCTAGTTTAGCACGTACAAAACAATAATAAAGCGATTTGAGGGTACTGAGTTTATTGAAATTACGAGAATTACGAATTATAAAACCTAAATTTCGATAAGAAGATTTGAAAATTTCTGTAACATGACAAATAAATTGAAATTTTGGATCAAACAATACCCCCAAATCCCTCATTTGTGATACTCGAGATAGTGTTACATTTGCCATTTGATAATTACAAACAATAATAGACTGCTTCATAGAGTAAGACATAACTTTACACTTACGAGTATTGAAAAATAATTTGACGTCAGAAGACCAAGAAAGAATGGAATCAATATCTTGTTGAAGCATAAGGTAATCTTCAAGCGTATTTACAACTTTATAAACTTTGATGTCATCAGCATATAGGAGACATTTAGAATTTTGAATGACGTTTGTGATATCATTTACAAACAAATTGAATAAAAGAGGGCCGAGATTAGATCCTTGCGGAATACCAGAGGTGGCAATAAAAGGAAGGGAAGAATGATTATTGTAGCGCACAAGCAAATTTCGGTTAGATAGATAAGAGCATATGAGTAATGATAATTTACGAGAAAATTTAAAGTTATAAATAAGTTTTTGAACTAAAACTTGATGATTCACTTTATCAAACGCCTTTGCAAAATCTGTATAAATAACATCAATTTGGGAATTTTTGCGCAGACTGTTAATGGGGAATTCAGTAAAATTGGCCAGATTGGTAGAAGTAGACCTCCCCCTCATGAAACCATGCTGATCTTCAGAAATTTTATATTGTACATCCTGGTATATACGATTGAAAAGAATCCTCTCAAAAATCTTGGAAATATTGGAAAGAATTGCTATAGGACGGTAGTTACCTATATATGTTCGATCTCCTGACTTGAAAACTGGGGTAATAAAAGTAGTTTTAAGTTTGGACGGAAAAATATTAGCAGATAAGGATAGGTTAAATAAGGTAAATAGAGGTTTCACAAATATGTCGCAACATCCTTTTAGAATAAAACTAGGTAGGTTATCAGGGCCAGGGTTGCGAGATGATTTTAATTGTTTTATGGAAATGAGAATATCAGTTTGAGAGATAAAGTTAATAGATAGTAAATCAGAAGAATTGTTATTCATGGGTGCAGGAGTGGGAGAAGTAGTATTGTCCTGTTCATATACAGAGGAGAAATAAGTTGCAAAAGCTTGAACAACAGACGGAGTAGTGCTGAAAGACTTGTCGAAATGCATTTGACCAGGTATACGAGAATTGTTCGATTTCTTACTTATGTAAGACCAAAAATTAGATGGTTCAATAGAGATGTTATTTTCAAAAGAATTCAAATATTTTTTATGCGCAATTTTCAAATCTTGTTTTATCTTCAAGCGAAGTGCTTTGAAATGTTTGTAATATAAGATGTTATTAGTGAGTTTATAAGCTTTATAATATTTATCCTTTAGTTTAATAGTTGAAATAATAGAGTTTGAGAACCATGGAGGGTATTTAGGTATTCTTCTGATAGTTTTGGGAATACATTGGTCAAAGATGTCATATAATATAGTACAGAATCTCGAAAATGCATCATCTACATCATCATATTGAGATAAAACACTCCAATCGGTCGCATTCAAGAGATTATATAGAAGTGGATAGTCAGCTAAACGGAAGTTATAGCTAGGTGTAGAGCTATCAAAGGATGAATTGGGACAGTGAGGTAGACTTTCCAAAGTGATATCAATAGCAGGGTGGTGATTATCTTCGTTTAATAATGGACACGGATTACGGGAAACAGAGCAATTAAGATTCGATAAGACAACATCTAACAACCTGTTGTCATTGTTGTAAATAAAATTATATTGAACGGCATTCAAAAAGCTACGGAAATTGATAAAAGAGGTAATAATATTATTGGTATAAGAGTAAATATAAAAATCAGACAACTTAGATATATTTAGATCACCTAGAATTATAAAATCTTGCTACAAAATATTTGGAATAGATTCAATGCAATCATATATAAAATTATGTTGTTCCATGGAAATAGGAGGAGGAGAGTATACGACTACTATATAAATTTATTTACCAGCAGTTAATTTAATTTGAACACAGATAATATCAGCAATTGAGGCGGGACTGAGATTTAGTTTAATCAGAGTAGATGAAAATTTGCTACGCACTGCACACAACACACCTCCACCTCGATCCTTGCCAGCTCTCAAGGAATCACGGTCAGCTCTATATACATTGTAATTAGAACTAAACAATTCAGCATCGAAAATTGAGCTATTAAGCCACGTCTCCGTCAATGTAACGACATCAAAGGTAGAGCAACACAAATTATTGGAGAAGTCAACCAACTCGGTATTCATACCTCGGACATTTTGATAATATAATAACATTATTTGCAAAGATGATGCGTATAAGATATATAGTGAGTATAAGAAATGAAACAAATTATTTAGGTTTTAAACAGTTAGAATAATGTTAATTAATAAGCGACAAGTGAGCGTACGAATCAGACACAGCTGATAGCGGTGGCCTGCACGCAAATGTAAGAATTACAAGAAACATAAAACAGATAAATACAAAAAAATATATAAAAATGAGTATAACACTCAAACAAAATATCTAAATCTATGAGAAATACAAAAAATATTAATGCACTTATATACTGCCACTCCCAAACCAAAAATAAAGAAAAGTAAAAAATATAAATATAAATTATAAATTTTCAAGATTAATGTTCAAATTTTGACAAGTCATCCAAAGAATAAATTTTATGTACTAGATTGTTAAATTTTACAAAAATATTGCCATCACGTGACCAAACATTTCTAAAGCCAAGTACTTTTGAGGCTTGATTAAATAACTCTAATCTAATTTTCGTAAGATCTTCCTTTATCGATATTTTTGTTCCTATTAATTGTTTTCTGGCACGAATAACTATATCACGGCTTTTGTAGGAACTGAATTTAACAATCACAGGTCTCGGTTTATTCAATTTCTTAACACCAACTCGATGACAACGATCTATGTCAGGCACGACACTGAGATTCAGGTTCTCTTTTATGATTGCACATACCTTAGCCTCAGTGACTTGGGACTGTTCATTGATGCCATCCTCTGGTATTCCGAAGAAACGAACACAGTTGCGCCGGGAATACTGCTCCAGTTTATCGACACGTTCTTCAAGGAATTTATTCTGAATAGATCCTTAATGGTAGATTCATAGAGCAGCTTCTGCTCTTTCAATTTGGCGTTCAGTTTGTCAACGACTTTGTCCACGAGTTTAGCGACAAAATCACTGTTGCTAAGCAAACCGTCAATCGCTTCTTTAACGATGGCACCCAAACGCATATTAGCCATAGTTGATCTCAAAAAATTATAATTTTTAAATTAGAGACACAGATTCTCATACACCGTTTATATTAAATAACAAATTTGCGGAGCGGCAGGCAAAACACGTCTATTCGCAGCAACGCATCGTACCTAAGAGCTAGCTGTATATGAAACCTTATCACTACGGAATCATTAGCAACATATTTTGTAAGCTGCAGTGAAGTGCGAAATTGTATTCTAATAAAATTTACCAAGTCGTTACCGTAATAACAAAAACTTTTCGCTATATAATGATTTTGAACATTTACAAGCTAGGACAGTTCACAATTTTCTGTAAAAAGTAATAGTAAATTGCTTTTAAAAGTTAAGTTGAAAGATTGCTGCAAATTTAAAGCGAAGAGCTAAGATTTAAATTTTGAAAATTAGGTTAAAACGATTTTATCAATGCTGGAATTCTAAACACCTACTGGAAAATTTGGAAAGGTAAGTCCTTTACATTAATTGCGATTAAGTTTTTGTACAGGGTGTTCAATTTATTTGTGTCACCATTGCTATCTCGAGAACTATAAGAGCTATAAGGTAGAATAAATTAGCAAAGAAATGCCATTTTCTAAGTGTATTATAAAACTCTTAACAAAATTTAGTTTCGACCAGTGGTTCTCAAAATATGGGGTGCAAGTTTCTTATTTTAAAAGGAAACCTATTTTTTTATTTTCTTATGCGACTCAGAATTTTTTTTCTGAATTTAATGACAATAAAGTTCAATACTACCACATTACAAATTTTTTGACTAAAATTCATATTAAATTGACATTAATTTAATTAGAATCGCATGGAATCAGCATGCTATGACAGAAACAAATGAACAACTCTTATTATTTTTATTTATTTGATTCATAACTATATGTAAATACAATTATTTTGTGAAGAAATAAATAAATAAATTTTATTAGTCATTTGTTTCTGTTAATTAATATCAATTATTGTCAAACAAATTATAATGTGAAGGTACTGAACTTTATAGTCGTTGAATTCAGAAAACAATAATGAATCGAATAAGCATTTAAAAAATGGGTTCCTATTTAAAATAATAAAGTTGAAACACTGGTTTAAAAAAACCTCTTGTTAATAGTTTTATAATAGACTTACAAAATGGTATTTCTTTGCTAATTTAACTAACCTTGTAGCTCTTATAGTTATAGTATCACAAGGCTCCATTCTAGGTCCTTTATTCTTTTTTTCATACGTTGCTGATATGCCCTCAATCTTCTCTTTTTTCTGTCCTTTCGTACGCAGATGATACACAAATTTTGGCATCAAGTGGAAAAGCTGATACTGTAAATATGTGTAAATCTATTCATTCAGATTTTAATAATCTAGTAATGTGGATTAAAAATAATGGGTTGAAAATAAACGCAGAAAAATCTCCTTTACTAGTATTCAGAAATTGTCAATCAGCTGATATAATTCTTGCCGGCTCAAAATTAAAATGCAGCAGTGTTATTAAAAGTTTAGGCGTGCTAATAGACGAAAACCTTCTATTTCGTAAGCAGTTAAGTAAGAAACTGATGGCGGCTAGGCTTAGATTAATATATATATATATATCACTTCCGGTGTGTACTTTCTCCATAGGTTAAACTACGCCTAGTTAACACATTAATCTTGCCCTTATTTGATCATTGCGCATGTGTGTACTCGTATGTACCCAACTTAACACAGGTTGATAAGTATATAATTACGCTCCTTCAAAATAGTTGCTTGAGATATGTATTTGGTGTAATAAAATATGATCATATTACTCGATACCGTTTGTTAGCAAATTTAAATTTAACGATGATCGTTTCAAAATACTTTATCTATGTCTTGTACATAAAATCAAACTTACAAGTTGTCCATCATATTTTTTAAATAAATAAATTAATAGAATATAAATACATTCGAAGGGGAAAGGATTTATAAACTGAAACCGTCTTTTAATAAAGTAAAATATAAAGGTTCATTCTCTTACTTGGCTCCAACACTATATAATAGTATTCCAACCACTTTAAAATCTTTATCTTTGAACATATTTAAGAATCATGTAAAATGCTTATTGAAGTTAAAATGAAATCTGTGATTTAGGTCCAATGTATAGTTAAGTCAAAATTTAGTGATTGAGATCCTAGCTTTGTTGACATCATTTTCTATTTTTGTTTTGTATTTATTTGTACTGGCTGAATTACAAGCATTACACTATCAAGTCTACAGATATCGCTCTATATTTGCATTTTTCATACGGAAGTCCAATTAAATGTATATCAGCTGTATCCAATTTTTTTGTAAAATAAACAAATTGAAGATTGGTACTAGATTTTGCGCACTTTTTTACTTGACACTACACAATTTTAGGCATTTTTTAAAATAATAAAATAATAAATATATAAGGGGAACTAAATTCAAGGTATGATAATTCACAAGACTAAACTACGAGCCAGAGAATCTACTAAAATCAATTTATGTTTTGTAGAGATGACAAAACGATTCATGTACAAATGTTTAAGGGCTAGATAAGCATTCTTAATTAGAAATGTTACATGTTCAGAAAATCGCATTTTAGTGACTATAGTTAGACCTAAATTTTTATGTTTACTTTTGATATTAATTTTGTCATTATTTTTGTGGATATTAATACTATTATTACCTATAAATAGCTGTAGAATATATTTGTTGCCGAATAGTATAGCTGCAGACTCACTTTCATTAATAAGCAAGCAACAGTTTTTAGCATAAGACGCAATTTTTTACAAATCATTATTAACCATAGACAGCAGAAACATAATCACTTGGATCAAATGGAAAATATATCTGCATATCATCAGCATATACGTGTGTATTGCATGCAGAAATGGTTGTATTCATGTCAAAGGTATATAAAGAGAAGAATAAAGGGCCACAGATTAATCCATGTGCTATGCTTTTTTAAATATTTATGCACTCAGAAACATTGTCTTTGAACGCTACTTTTTAATGACGATTATGGAAATAATCTTGAATTAAATGTACACTCCCATCATCAAATCAAAAAAATAAAAATTTAGTAATAAACAGTTCATATGAGATAGTATCAAAAACTCTGCTGAAATCTAGAAGAACAAGTAGAACCATTTTCTTATTATCTATATAATGAAATAAATCGTCAGGAACTTTTAAAAGAGCTGTCGTGGTGCTAAACCTAGGTCTAAATCGCGATTGAAAGTCGGAAAGAATTTTAATATTATTGACGTACTCAGAAATTTTATTATAAATAACTTTTTCTAATATTTTAGAGAGAGTAGGGAAAATGATAATACGTCTCAAATCATTATGGGATGCAGAATTCTTACATTGGGGAATAGGTTTAATAATTGCTATTTTCCATAGATCAGGAAACGTGGAAGATAGTAAATAAGAATTTGTTAAATTTATTAACTGTGGTAAGCTCAGACCAACCATAAGTAGACAAATTCTGTCGTATTAAAGTCAATGCAGTGTTGTGAAGTAGAAAGAGTTAAAGTAACTTGTGGGTGAGGCGGTGCGTGGCAAAGAACGAGTACCCTTTGATGTTATGCAAGTTGCAAACATTTGTATAGTTATTCTTATATTCAATTACTTACTGTTTATACATCAAAGTAAAGGTTCGTTTTTGACATATTAAGTGTTTTGTATACGTACTTTTGTGTTTAAATAAATAAAATGCTCGTGTCTGATACCTGTCATCAACAAAAATGCAACCCGCATAACACTAAGTGGTACTAGCTCTTCACCGCGCACCCGTCTCATCACCAAGTTATTCTAACTCTTTCTACATCACAACAAACGCCGTTGTTCTCCGTCTAAGTTATGTTTTGTCTGAGGTGGTAAGAGTGCTGGTATTTTTTTTATATTTACCCTTGTCAAATTAATTCCATTAGCGCCCATAGCGTTAGAGGGGATTGAATGGAAATATCTTGTACGTCCACAGTACTGAAAGAAAAATTTTCAGCATCAGAATTAAACATATTATTGCTATAAAAGGATAAAATATCGGGATCAAGTTGGGAAATATTAGACGAACTAAGAAAATGAACGTCAAGAGAATTCACATCCGAAATTATATTACTTAATTTATTTTCAGTTTTATTACAAAATGCGGTGCAGCTAACACTTTTGGGCGAAGCGTAAAATTGCATCAGGGAGCACAAAAGCTCCAAAATCTCAACTACAGTCTCGTCACCAAAAATCAAATCGGCAGTAAATAGCGTCAGACGTAACACGTCACGAAGAAAACGGAGAAAAGGAGATAAACCAAAACAGCCAAACGTACAGAAAAAGTATGAAAAAGAATTTATGATAAGGATCATAGCGCAACGATACTGCATTTGAAATAAATCAATTAACAAAAAAAGGAAACAAGCGTGGTAAAATTACTGAATTCATTACCTGAAATGAAAGGCTGCTTTAGAGTTGTAGAAAAAGATTTAGACGGTTGAAAATAAAACTCCGGAACAAATCCGCGGAATAACACTATTCCAAATGTTGCGCAATTATAAAATCCAAATAAATTGGTTTCGTAGACAACAGAATAAATAGCACTCGCCTGGTAAGCTACCTTGACTTCCACTCTTCTAGCGAGACAACCCTTCTTTTATTTCTTTTATTTCTTTTGGTTAACTGAAGAATAAATGGTTGAAATTTGATGAATGAAAGTGTGGTACGTGGAATTTTAGGGGTATAACTGGTAAAGAAAATGAATTGATGAATGTAATGCGTGTGTATAATGTTGATGTTCTGTGTGTCAGTGGGACTGAAAGGAAGGGCTGTAGTAAGGAAGAGTTGGATGGAATGTTTTGCTTGTGGTCGGGTGTTGCTGAAAATGAACATGAGAAGCATGGTGTGGGTGTGCTTGTTAGTGAGCGAATGTAACCGTTTGTGAGGTATTATGGTTGTACTTCATCGAGAATTTTTGGCTGAAATTAAAGGTTGGCTTTAATAGAATCTTCGTTGTGTCAGTTTGTGGCCCAACCGAATCCGAAACTGATCTTGAAAATGATAGAATTCGGAATTTGTTAGATAGTGTTATTGATTCATGTGATTCAGGTGAGAAAGTTATTGTATGTGGTGATTTAAATGGCTGGGCGGGAGTTAAAAGAAGCATGTCTGGGTATGTATTGGGTAAGTTTGGTGATGCGAGAGTGAATGTAAACGATACGAAAATAGTTTCTTACAGTTTGGACCGTGATCTCTTTGTTTCCAACTCTGCCTTTAAACATAAATTAGCTCATTTATATACATGGGAGAATATGAGTGAGAATAGACAGAAGATTATTGATTTAATTTTGTATGGTGAATAAATGAGAAGTTTAGTTGCAGATACGCGTGTGAAGCGTGGTGCTGAAGTGGGTACGAATGACCATTATTTGGTGGTATCGCGTATATGTCTAGATAAAATACCAAAAAACGTTTCGTGTGAAATCTAGTGCGTTGCAGAATGAGGATATTAGAGATTTGTTTGTTGAGAAAATAAATGAATCTTTGCCTGTATGAGAGCTTAATTTTAAATGCAGCATAGATGATGTTTGGTTGAAATTTAAAGATAAAGTTCTTAAATATGCAAAATAAGTTTGTGGTGAATGTAGTTTAGGCTATTGTCCAAAGAATTCATGGTGGAATGAAGAAGTAAAAGAGGCGTTTGAGGTGAAAAAGAGAGCAAATTTACGATTTCTAAATGTGAAAGATGTGCCTGGAAGTTTACGTGATGAATGCTTGCGGGAATACAAGAGGTTAAATAAATGTGTTAAGAGAATAGTGAGAGAAAGCAAAACGAGTTTTAATGATTTGATGAGTGAAATATTGACTAATAATTTTAGTATGAATAAACGAATGTTTTTGTTGAGAGTGAAGAGATTGAGAAGTGGCAATGTAAGGGCAGTGAAAACGATGAAGGGTGCGGATGGTGAGTTATTGTGGAATGAATCAGATGTTGCTAATAGATGGTGTGAGTACTTTAAGGTTTTATATGGTAGTATTAATAGACCGAATGGTTGTAGGGAAAATGGTGGAGAAAATGTAAGTGGTGATGAATGGGATATAAATGAGAGTGATGTTAGTTTCGCATTGATGCGTCTGAAGAATTCTAAGGCTCCCGACTTGGATGGTATATAAAATGGTGTGTCAGGATAGGAACTTTTGGCGAAGATTTATTGCGGAATGAATCTGATGATTTCAAAAAAGTGCAGGATTTTTTATTTTAGTTTTGTTGTTTAGTAATTTCATTAGAATGTTTACCTGCATTGTGTGAAATTCACTTTCAAAAACAAGCGCAGGGCGATATCCCTTCATTTCGTGTCTTTTTTATTCGTTTTAAGTTCTTACGTAAAGTGTTTAACTGCAATTGTGTGGGATTCACTTTCAAAAACAAGCGCAGGGCGACGCTCCCTTCCTTTATTAACTTTTGTTGCATTTTCAGTTACTACATTGTATGTACTTCTCTTTCATATACAAGTGCAAGCTATCACTTTCATCTTTACTAATCTTTGTAGATTCGTTATTAGATTCGTTGTTAGGAGTAAGCGTGAGTAATTTAAAATATTTGATGCATATGTTATGTACATTGAAGAAAGAAGATGAATGATAAGTGAATAGGAATGATGAGATTGAAGGTTTGTTGTGTGATAAATGATTTCGAGTGAAATAAATGAATGAGTTTATATGGAGTGATGTATGAATGAGGTTGAAGTCAGGATGGTGTGTTTGGATTATGATGTTTGACGAGGGCTGATTGTTTGATGAGTGTGATGAGTGAATATTTTATGAGTAATTTTAGGGTTCGTGCTACCCCATTTGTTAAGATATAGCGTCAAGATATGTATGTATGTATGTATGTATGTTCTATTTTTCTGACGAAGATATGTATTGAAACGTCGAATTAAATAAAAATTTACAGAACTTAAACCAAAAATTATATTAATTATTGATCGAGACAACTGTACCATATATTGAGTGTTGCAAAATATAAGAAAATTTATTTGACTCACTAATGGTAGGACGAAATTAAATATGTCATCTGACTACTGAAAGAAAAGTGCTCAATTAAATGTTTATTTAAACTTAAATGAGTAATATTGTAGAATGCCCTAATTTCTCAAAAACATATTTATATTTTATTCATATACGGAATAATTCAGAGATTAAAATAAATAGATAATTCAATTTGTGAACTCTATACGTGTAAATGGTTAAAAACTAATTTAATTTAATTGCTTATTATTTATAATTGTTTATCATAAACAACATATTTCTATTTCAAGAAAAGTAATTTTAATTAATATTTATTCCAAATAAAATATAAAAAATATATAACTGGTGTAAATTAAATATATTTTTAAAATACAAAATATAGTAGGTACTTATATCGGTAAATACATTAAATCTGATTATTGTGAACCTTGGCTTTTATTATTTCACTAAAATATATTTTCTTTTAATAAATTTTAAAAACTATGATTTGATAAGCTTTCAGAACAAATTCAAAACGAAAGTTCACGTTTCATACTATATTAGAAAAGCAGAGAATTCCTCAAATTTATTAAAATTGATTATGAAATATTTAGTTCCAAATTTGTTAACAATTCTAAGGGACACTCTTCGACTTTTAAAAGTGTAAATTGTATAAAATAATGTGATTATTCTTTTTAATAAAGGTTACGTTAATGTTACTATTGTAACGAACATAAGAAATGAGCTAACCAGTCGAGAACGTTCTAGAATCTTTTCGAGAAACGAGAGCGTTCCAGAGACCTTCTCGGGAACAAGAGCGTTGCGTTGCAGCGAGGCCACCCAGATGCATAGAGCGAGCTCGCATATCTAAACGTGCGGTTGGGTGGGAGAGATTCTGGGACGTTCTGGAAAGATCGAGATGTCGAACTGGAGAATAAAAATCGGAAGCTGACGGCTCGAGTTAGTTAGTTGACAGTTGTATTCGGACGCGGTTACATAAATATCCTAATATAAATAATAGTTCTAGTGAACGTGATATAAATAAAATTTGTCTCTGTATTTTTATAATTAATGTTTAAGTTTTGTTCTGGTGTTAATTCAGTTTTAAATAAGTTTCTTTAATTTAATTTTTCATTCCTTAATTAAAACTTTTATTTTCGTTTAACATAAATAGTTGCGAGTTATTTTGTGATTAAATCCTACACACTTCCAGAAAGACGAAAAACGTTACAATTTGTCTCAGGTGTGGGGTTATTAAATAGTGAGTTGAAAATTGTGATCCTCAAGAGAGAGTTAGCAGAGCGATATTTGGACTCATCAGGATTAAAATTAACATTACAACAGCGTCTGAGGCAGGCCTTAGTAGCGGCTAACAAGAATCCTGAGGAATTTGTGTTTCAAATTAGTTCTACTGATAATCATAAAATGTTGCAAAAAATAAAAGAAGAATTAACAAAAAATTCTAGTATTCTAAAAGAAGAATTAACATAATCTGTACAACAAAAGTTGACATAAAATTCTAGAACTATGGAACAGAAGTTAGAAGAGTATTTTAGAATATCCGAAGAAAGTTTCAGAATTTTAAAAGAAGAATTGACAGAAAATTCTAGAACTTTGGAACAGAAGTTAGAAGAAAATTCTAGAACTCTGGAACAAAAATTAGAAGAGTTTTAGAAAATCAGAAGAACATTCTAGAACTTCGGAATAGAAGTTAGAAGAGAATTCTATAAAATCAGAAGAAAGACCATGAAAAGACAGCTTTTACAGAACAGGACTTTGGCAATTCACAGTTATGCCATTTGGACTCTGCAATGCTCCTGTAACATTTAAACGACTTATGGAAACCGTGTTAGCTGGGCACAACATTGTCGTGAAAAACCTATCCAAAAAAGCCCTAGTGCAGCTTACCTATATTATAAATTCTATAATAAAGCTTCAACATTTTCCAAATGTCTGGAAAACTATACTAATGGTTCCCGTCTTAAAGCCGAACAAAGATTCAAAATCCCCTGCCAGCTACCGCCCCATAAGTCTCCTCAATACACTCTCTAAAGTCACTGAAAAAAACCATATTCACACGAATACACACTTTTGATCCCAAATTTCAAATAACACCGCCCTTCCAGTTTGGTTTTCGGTCCCATCACAACACCGTCCAACAAGTAACTCGAATTGTGAGAAACATTAGCACTAACTATAACAGAAAAAATGTCACAGTAATGGCACTGTTAGACGTCGAAAAAGCATTCGAGAAAGTATGGATAGCAGGACTCATTTACAAGTTAATTCGAGCGAAATTTCCACTCTTAATAATCAAACTAGTCCATAGCTATCGCACTAACAGACATTTAATAGTAAAAATTAACAACACAAAATCCACTCCATGTCCTATAGCCGCGGGAATAGTTCAAAGCAGTTGCCTAGGCCCGAAACTATTCTCTTTGTACCTGCATGATTTCCCAACTTTTCCTAAGACACAAACAGCACTCTACGCAGACGATGCAGCACCCTATTCGCACTTGTTTAGCGCAGAAGTCGCAAACAGACAAATACAAATACACTTAAATATCCTTAAACCCTACTGGCGCTTATGGAAAATATCCATCAACCACACGAAAACTGAAGCCATAGATTTTACACGTAAACGCACAAACAACACCGTATACACACCAATCAACATACATAGTCACCGCGCGGTCCCGTCATCCACCGTCAAATATCTGGGAGTTACACTCGAGCCCCGCCTATACCATAAATCCCACATCAACCATCAGAAAAGGAAATGCCACAATAAGATCCTTGTATCCACTCCTCTGTAAAAACAGCTCCATGACTCCTGATAACAAAAAACTCCTTTACAAACAAATCATCCTCCCAACAATCACGTACGCAGCGCCGGTCTGGTGTAACGCGTCTAAAACAGCTCTGAAGCCGCTTCAACGATTACAAAATAAAAGTCTGCGCTTGATAAATAATGCTGACAGATATACAAAAATCGTAGATTTACACAACACTGCAAACATACCATATTTATACGATCACATCATTCAAATATCACAAAAGTTCTACACAACTCAGTTACAACACAACTCACTCACACGAAATGTAACACAAATCAGAGAACATAACTTCTCATTTCCATTCAAACATCTGCTACCCTACCAAACGCTCCCTATTTTTCTCCAGAACATCCCAGGATAGTAGCATCACATTACTAATACAAACATCTATCAATAAAATTTTATAATATCATAACAGCATTGTAAATAAATCATACCGTCACTCATCTAGTTCTAAGTTAGGCTATTTGCAAATTGTTTAAAATAGGTTTTCTAATTGTTTTTCCCATAATCATTCATTCAATCAATCGCACCATCTCACTCATGCTCATTAATCCATTATTGTAATTTTAGTAACTATGTAAGATATTACCTAGTTAATAAGGCACATGTGTGTCAGCAATATCAGGTAAAATAAATATTAAAAGCGCTCTGTGTACCCTAGCCGCTCGACTGTACGTAGCCCTGGAATGTTACAGCTATCCGCAAATCCCCCGAGATTGAGATATGCTGTAACATACAGTGCGTTCGGCAGCCGCTCGGTAAATTCGCACATGAGCAGGAGACCCGCGCAATGTGGTGTAATTACAACAGAAAATAAAGATAATAGAAAAAAAATAGTCGGCCTGTGGATCCTGAGAACCCTAGTTCGATTCCCACAGACGACAAACAATTTTCACCATTTCAAAAACTACCCTTATGGCTCCCCTACCACTAACATCTTTGGGGGCCGTGATTTGGTAACCGCGCAAAATATATTATTTACCGAGATCTGCTTAATTAAACGAATAAATAATTTTTCATAAAAAAAAACCAATAAAATAGCAATACGAATCTTGAGATTCATGATTTAAAATCAAATGTGAATAAAATGAACAACACAACACTCATCAACTATCCAATGCCCAAACATTTTCTAGACATCATTTTGCGCGAAACATCACGACATGAAACCTTTCGCAAGAATAAAGTAACAAAAGAACAAGAAAGAATACATTGCGTGATGTTCGTGAAACCACAACCTTAATTTGTGCTCCCTCATAAAATGCGACCAACACGGATATTCTCTGACGTTGGACCCTATCCGAGTGTTGGTGCTTCGGACACTACATAATTACATTCTCTCTGTAGTTCGCAGTTATAGCAACGAAGTAGAAAAACCCTCTTGCTTTTATGGGACAAAGGAAGAAAAATGGAGTGAGTTCTCAAAGGTAATACCATAAGGGGTGAATATTTTTTTGATTTTTTGCAAGTGATCACGTCAAAATCTCACGATTCAAAAATGTATTTAAAAACACTATGAAACTCAAGGTCAATTGGTATTTGAGAAAATTTTGTGGAGCAAAATTTGTAATAATTTGCATTAAAACAGAAAAAAATATCTAAAAAATAATTAATTAAATTAATTATTAATTAATAAAATATATTTTTAATTTACTAAAAAAAAGAAAAACTACTCGTTAGAAGTAAATATATTTGAGATATACAGCCATCGTCATGCAAATTCTGTGATTTTGATTGTTACTATGGTGAGTGAGATTATCAGTATAATACAGCTGTGATTGGATGATACCGACGATGTGTAGGCACCTTATTGGCTAATTCAATATAGCATTGAATAATCTAATACATGCACGTGTATCAATTTTTTATTTTTTTTTAAGAGAACTGTGTACATTTTTAGATTTATTTAGAGAACTAGAGAGATTGAATTACTTTCATCATGTAATTAGTATCGTATCTAGCTTCGTAAAATTAATTCACGTTCAATTTCTGCAACCGACAACTGATATCACAATGAAATTATTCCATACTCAACATTCAATCACTGAAATACAGCGATCTTATAACCTTACAGACACTGACATTTATTTGTAAAATTGATTTGAAACAGTTAGCAATATACCGTATGTCCCACATAAATGTTGCCATAGGCAGAAACATGTAAAATTTTTTTTAACTTTAAAAACATTACGGTACCAAATTTTTATATTCCAATACCGACGGATCGAGAAGTATCGAAAAACTACCACTTGTCAATCTTGATACATAAATAACTATTATACAACTTTCAAAAATATTAACTTTTTCATTAATATTGTTAACTACTACGAAAAAATATTCATATATATATATATATACATATATACGTATGCGACGTACCCTGTTAATTTTAACTTTTGAGTCCCCAGTCGTCGATCTTTTATCATAAGCACTCTCGAATCAACCTTTGCGTGGATATTATTGCATAATAGTCTTTTTATTGATCCAAGTAGCAAAGGTTGTCAAATAAAAAAAAATATTTCGAGCGGACACATTTTAGAAGCTATTAACTGCCCCTTGTCCCTTGTAGCAATTTTGACTATTTAGCTTGATTTCTTTATTTTGAGTTATAACATTTTTAGTGAACTGTTGCATTAAAATGTTAACGTATATAAAGTTTTATAAGAAGGTTAAAATGAGTGCCCAGTAGTTAGTATCATTACTGACCCGTAATTCTATCTTCGCAGTATATAAATACCAATTTTATGTATAACCATCATGCTGTAAAATATCTTTTCCCAATAATTTTGCATATTTATTTAGATGTTTACAAACCTGTTGCTGTAAAAAGTTTATTTTTTATGTAATTTATATAAAATTAAATATATTAAAATATATATAAAACTTGATTGGAAATCGCTCTCTCCTCCCAGAATATTGTCCTGAATCCGCCCGCATAAGGATGCTGAAATAATTATAATATTAGAATATGTCTGATACATAAAACAAAATTAATTTAAATTCCATCAAAACGCGACCAAAATTTATAACTTATACACATATAATCATCATTTGCGTGACGGCAACTTTCATTTTTTCATTTTTTTTTCATTATTAATAGTAACAGATTAATTTAATGCGTCTTTACCTAGGACATAAAAAAATAAATATAAATAAATATATCATCACGCCTTTTACCCATTACTGGGTATGGCACTATGCCGCAGCAGATCTCGGTAAGTGATATATTTATGCGCGTGAAGTTCGCTTACCAGCCGTCAAATCACGGCCCCCAAAGATGTTAGTGGTGGGAGAGCCACAGGGGTAATTTCAAATTGATGAAAATGTTTTGTCGGCTGAGTGATCGAACCAGTGTTCTTTGGATCCACAGGCCGACTTGATACCACTGAGCCATTACACCTAGTATATCAAAATACAATAGCTACGACGAACATCAAAAACAAGGATCAAATTAAATGAATGTTGCATTTCATTAATATAAATCCATTGTTATTTCAAAATTACGTCATTCTAATTATTTTTATAAATCTTTGCATGCTTTAACAAAATTTCCAATTTCAGTTTTAAATCAAATAAAATATATACGTAGGTACCCTTTATAAAGAACATTTCTATACTTGCGAATCAAACTTTAAAGATAGATATGATATGATATGATATATTCTTCGCGGAAGAAAACGAATGAAAAAAAAATATATATTAAAATCATTCTTCGTAAATGCTTTCTAAGAATTGTCATTTGGTGTCAAGGAAAATTCTACAGCCATTATTTTTTTTTGTGATTAGTCGAATAACAACGAAAATAACCTAAGTTAAAAATTATTTGACAAATATGCAAAATTTTCAAAACAATGGAGAAAATAAATGATTATATTTCCACATACTAGATTTGTTGAGTTTAATAAACATACCCGGGATTTTCAGACTTGTAAAAATAAGGTGCGTGAAGTTGGCAGCCACTTCGAATCACAAATAATTATATATACATTAATCGTTTGTGCTTCGTTTGTGACTGTTTGTGATCCATGTAAAAACCCAGCAACCCCTAAGGGTCGGAAGTTATTGAACTTTGAAAAGTGGTTGCCAACTTCACTCCCAGCAAACACTTATGAAGCACAAACAATTTGTTGCATACCAAACGATTGTGCTTCGTTTGTGACTGTTTGTGATCCATGTAAAAACACAGCAACCCCTAGGGGCCGGAAGTTATTGAACTTTGAAAAGTGGTTGCCAACTTCACGCCCAGCAAACACTTATGAAGTACAAACAATTTGTTGCATACCAAACGATTGTGATTCGTTTGTGACTGTTTGTGATCCATGTAAAAACATAGCAACCCCTAGGGGCGGGAAGTTATTGAACTTTGAAAAGTGGTTGCCAACTTCACGCCCAACAAACACTTATGAAGTACAAACGATTTGTTGCATACCAAACGATTGTGCTTCGTTTGTGACTGTTTGTGATCCATGTAAAAACACAGCAACCTCTAAGGGCCGGAAGTTATTGAACTTTGAAAAGTGGTTGCCAACTTCACGCCCAGCAAACACTTATGAAGCACAAACGATTTGTTGTATACCAAACGATTGTGCTTCGTTTGTGACTGTTTGTGATCCATGTAAACACACAGCAACCCCTAGGGGCCGGAAGTTATTGAACTTTGAAAAGTGGTTGTCCATCTTACCGAAATTCCACTGCTAATACTATAAAATCGTTCCGCATATAATGTCCATGGCATTCACATGTCCTTAAATTATTCATAATTGCATACATTTATTTAACATATATCATGTTTTGGCAAGGCTCGCTTCGCCCATATTTTATACAAACAAACCTCAAGCCCAAAGAACGCACGCATCATACATGCAAACCTTTATATTTGTTATTGCAAATTGGGCTCGACGAACTGTTTCTTTTCTTTATGCCTATGTACTCACACATATTTCACTAAGGCTCACGGTCAAGCTCTTAAATTAAAAAATTTGACTCAATCGAACCGAAAAATTTTGAATTTTTTTTATTATAAATTTCGATTTCGTTACGATTTCAGTATTTTTCGATATATATATATATATATATATATATATATATATATATATATATATATATATATATAATATTATTCATCCTCTTCTTCCTATTTACGCTTCAGTACGATATTTATACAGCTTAAAGTTTTAAATGTACGATTTTAGAATCCAAAGAACATCGGTTCGCTTACAGGATCAATTTAATTTTCGTATCGGTTTTCGATTTTTAATATTTCACGAAAAAAAAATGTGTTTCAGTTTTCGGTTACGGTTTCATGAGAAGGTAAATATCGATGCGATTTTTAGTTGCGATTTCGTTAAGATCCGCGTTCCTAATTTAAACTATTAGTTAGTTCTTTGTATTTTCATTAGTTTTTTGTTTTATTTATCAGTTTATGAAATCATTTACTTTTTTAGAGACGTGCCACCTTCACACCTAGCGCAACAATATTAAAATTATAAAATATTTAAAATATCATTTGTTAGTACAGCGTTTCTTTCTGCTTTTTTTTTATTTGTATAAAGAAGTTGCATACATAATTTTTTCTATGATCGAGTTTTAACTAATTATGCTAATTTAACTAATGAAATTTATTTATGTAGTTATGTTTATTTCAAAGCCACTATTTAATTAGTTTTTTTTTGCAGCTAATTAATGGAAACGTGCAAAAAATTACACGCCGTGCAAAAATAACGTTTTTTAACACTATAAAGTAATTAAAAGTTAAATGTTTTCAACATTAATGGTAGAAAATAGTTATTTATATATTTATATACCTCGGGTATTATGAAGATGTTTATGCTCGAGGGGTATAAATATCCAATAATGCTCATGATGTATCCAATTTTTTATGTTTCATTAGTATTTTGTTAATAACCTAAATAATAAATTTATTATCTGGCAACAATGAATAGAAGAAATGTCAGTTTTAACAGTATTACCAAAGTAACGTAACTCTTAATGCCTTAGGGCATATTAAAAACATATATTGTCCTAGGGTATTATGAACTAATGTACTTTGTACCCACTGTATTAATAAACAATAATGAACTTGGAAGAAAATAATTAACTTATTTTAATATTAAAATCCCTTATAAGATTATTCATCTCTTGATCATATCTATTTCTGATATTTCATTTATTAATACTCGTATACATACATAAAAAC
This sequence comes from Pterostichus madidus, assembly GCA_911728475.2. Taxonomy (NCBI): domain Eukaryota; kingdom Metazoa; phylum Arthropoda; class Insecta; order Coleoptera; family Carabidae; genus Pterostichus; species Pterostichus madidus. The sequence continues at coordinate 29,090,179 of OU452304.1, read as the reverse complement.
ACGCTATATCCCATCAAATGGGGTAGCATGAACCCCAGAATCATTCATAAAACATTCACTCATCAAATTCTTAAAATAATCAATCCTCGTCGAACATTACATATTACATGCACGTGTACGTATATATCACCAATAAAGCGTGAAATTCAGGCTAATTGTGAAATGCAGTATTAAATCATAAATTTTATCAAATATAAATGCTTGGATATATGGAGCACGCATTCATATAAACTTGAGGTTTATTTGTTTAAAATTCAAGCGAAGCAAGCTTCGTCAAATACACATTCAATATTTATGTAAGTAAATGTACGAAACTCAAAATAATTTCAGTTAAAATCGAACTTAACAGCTTACAAGTGTGGGCCATGTGTTCTACAGAATTAGGATTTGTTTATAAGAAGTGCGACTGAAGCAAGTTTCGCCAGAAGTCGACCAAATATACAAAAATAATAAAAAAATTACATTTGGAAATTTGTAGATTAACATTGCCAGGGGTCTGATTGATTGTTAGAATTTAATTTTCTGCAACATTTATTTAATGTATTTTGGGAAATTTTGTGAAATGAAAAACTGATTTCCTATGTTAAACACATATTACCAGTTTTCTAATTACGACCCTTATTACCTCTTATTATAATCTATATTTTTTTAATTAGGTTTTTCTTTAATTTTGATTAACATTATTTAATATTTAATTTCGTTCAAATATCAACAAATCATTGTGACAAATTTATCTTTTTATTATTTAGAATTATATTATATTCGCACGAGTTACGATATCTGCACACCTTGATCTATGCAACCCACTATCAGGCATCAAGCAACGTTCTTTTATTATGGCAAACGGTTCTACAGAAATGTCACTCATTAAAGTATTTCACACATTAGGCTTAGAGATAAAAAAATTATCATTGTAATGAGTATTATGGATAATAATTTATAGTTAATTAAGTTATAAAAATTATACAGAAATTATACCAATATTTTATTTTCGTATTTATTATATAAGTACCTATACACGTACGAGTATATTAATAAATGAAATATCAAACAACAATTATATTTTCTACTTCCGGTTGGTAAAGGCTGTTTATTTTATTTATTTGAGGTAGACAATAAACATAATTATTTCTCTCAGTATAGTCATGATATCATTATTACAATATAACTCTAATTAGTAGAATATAACTTTATTCTGTTTATTTGTTAATATATAAAAGTATTTGTTTTAACAGTAAGTATTCTGACTTCTGCATACTGATAATGTAATTAAGTAAAAAAAAATTAAATAAATTTCAAATCTGTGTTATCATTTTATAATAATTATTATCTCGTTTTATTTTATTTAAAATTCCGTAGCTTCTAATCAAAAATCCAAAATATAGGTCTATCTCGTATTTAATAACAGTTCACAAAATATTGAAAAATTAAGAGTGAAATTAGATTTAATACGTAAATATAATCAATAAAAATTATGTTTTCTTGTAATTGACAAATATTATACTCATATAGTAAAAAAATGGTACAAAAAATTTCTGAACGGACCAAATTTTAGTAAGTATATTATACAGTAATTATATTATCGTAGTATCAAGAGAGAACTACTCGTAAGATATAGTATATCATAATCAGTCCTCTCATTTGAAATAGATATTTTTAACGAGCAATATAAAAAAAATGCATTAGTTGTTACGAAACGGCTTAATTTGCAGTGCGTGAAGTTTTTCTTTTCCGCCGAAGCGTTTATGGTATTTAGCAACGAAAATTTGTTTCTCAGCAATATAAAGATTATATTTCTGTCTCTAATTATATGCTAATGGAAAAAAATTGTACGACCAGCAAAAAAGCAGTCTTTTTGATCATAATTCGGTGACAAAAAGTGAACAATTGCAGGCCAAAATTCATTGCAGACCGTTGTAGTTGGCAAGGAACTATTTGTAGACATTTGTGTTTAATAAATTGTTGCTAGCCGAGATGTTGGTAACGACTATACAAAATTAAATAATTTTCGATCTACTAGGGTTGCTATGCTAAGCACAATCATTTGGTATATCACAAATCGAACCGATATTTTTTGGATTCTAAAATCGTACATTTAAAACTTTAAACCCCTATAAATATTGTACTGAAGCGTTATATATATATATATATATATATATATATATATATATATATATATATATATATATATATATATATATATACATATAATGGGATGGCTAGCTCAGTGGTATGAAGTCGGCCTGTGGATCCTGAGGTCCCTGGTTCGATTCCCACAGGCGACAAATTTTCATAATTTGAAAAGCTATCCCTGTGGCTCCTCCACCACTAACATGTTTGGGGGTAATGATTTGACGACTGGTAACCTTACTTCACGCGCAAAATATATCACATACCGAGATCTGCGTCTATTCTTAACCGAAATCGTGAAAAATCCGCAACCGCAAAATACTGAAATCGTAACGAAATCGAAATTTATAATAAAAAATATTCAAAATTTTTCGGTTCGATTGAGTCAAATTTTTTAATTTAAGAGCGTGATCGTGAGCCTTATTGAAATATGCGTGAGTACATAGGCATAAAGAAAAGAAACAGTTCGTCGAGCCCACTTTGCAATAACAAATATAAAGAGTTGCGTGTATGATGCGTGCGTTCTTTAGGCTTGAGGTTTGTTTGTATAAAATATGGGCGAAGCGAGCCTTGCCAAAACACGATATATGTTAAATAAATGTATGCAATTATGAATAATTTAAGGACATGTGAATGCCATGGACATTATATGCGGAACGATTTTATAGTATAAGCAGTGGAATTTCGGTAAGATGGACAACCACTTTTCAAAGTTCAATAACTTCCGGCCTATAGGGGTTGCTGTGTTTTTACATGGATCACAAACAGTCACAAACGAAGCACAATCGTTTGGTATGCAACAAATCGTTTGTGCTTCATAAGTGTTTGCTGGGCGTGAAGTTGGCAACCACTTTTCAAAGTTCAATAACTTCCGGCCCCTAGGGGTTGCTGTGTTTTTACATGGATCACAAACAGTCACAAACGAAGCACAATCGTTTGGTATGCAACAAATTGTTTGTGCTTCATAAGTGTTTGCTGGGCGTGAAGTTGGCAACCACTTTTCAAAGTTCAATAACTTCCGGCCCCTAGGGGTTGCTGTTTTTTTTACATAGATCAAAAACAGTCACAAACGAAGCACAATCGTTTGGTATGCAACAAATCGTTTGGGCTTCATAAGTGTTTGCTGGGCGTGAAGTTGACAACCACGTTTCAAAGTTCAATAACTTCCGACCCTTAGGGGTTGCTGGGTTTTTACATGGGTCACAAACAGTCACAAACGAAGCACAAACGATTAATGTATATATAATTATTTGTGCTTCTAAGTGGCTGCCAACTTCACGCACCTGTAAAAATATAGCCGATCCTATGTTATATAACAAAAAGCTCTTATTTTGGTCTTATCTACTTGCCCTAAAAATTTGTAAAATTAGTTATTGAACATCTCTTACAATATGTTTCAAATTAGAGGAAATATCACTGCTATCTTCCAAACTATAAGAGTTACGAAATCATTTAGAATAAACTTTTTGCGCACATTTTAGGAGACCATCTCTAATTTGATTTTGTTTTCCCTATAATTTTTTTAGGTCACTATATATTGACGTAAAACTAATTTTTGGACAATTTTTTTCATTGTCATTTAATTCATAAAAGGTTGCAGATCGAGAAAAGGTTTCAATTTAAAAAGTAGACACTACTGATATCTAACTAGTAATGAACGAAAATATTTTTTATAGGAGCACATACCCAAGATATGATATAAATTTATGATGTTTCATAATATTCACTAGTAACTTTTGTCTGTACATAGTATTAAATAAGCTCTAAAATTGTATCTATTTTTTTATAATGATTGATTTTGTTAATATTGTATTTTCAAAATTGACATAGTAAGCTTAGCATCGTTCATATCTGAAAAAACTATGCATTTTAATAAAAATATTTTTAGATATTGGTACCATTTTTCTCGACACGCCACCATTTACGAAATAACTGTTCAAACTCGATTTTTCGTCCTTATTTTTTGGAAAATCAAAACTACGTTTGAGATAGCCTCCCAAATGTGCACTAAAAAGTCTCATCTAATCGAATTCTAAGTTAGCAAAAATAGCCCTTAGAAATTGAGATATATTGAATGTACAGTAGAGTGGATGGAAAATGGACGAAATTTAACTAATGTACGAAAGTGATAAAGCCTGTGTATACAATTGATGTCACTGGTGTTGTATAGTAACCCCATAAAATTTCGTTTTCCTATGACGTCATCTTTGGCTGCCGAAATGGCTTTGAATATTTGAAAATTAATTATCATGCGCCAAATGAAGTTAAAAATGCAGCTCTCAGCAGGTTTTTTTTTTATTAAACCAGCCAGAACTCACCATGTGGAGGTAGCTGCATATCGAGTTCCACGCTACCCACCCTCCTAATAAAATATTAAATTAAACATAAATTACTTTTTAATCTCTAACATCTTGAAAAATTGTTTTTTTGTTTCAAAACATGGCAAAGTATCCCTAGATTCAATACGAGCCCTTATAAATCCATCTCGCGCATCTTCTCCACAAACAGCCATGGAAGAGTCAGTTACCAATTTTATACACCGTTCCACAGCTTGTGTGTGACAAGGAAATTTATTTAATTTTATTTCATCCGGAACCAATGAAATCATCTTTGTTAACTCTTCATCGGACATTTCCATTGTTAACGGTGGCTCACTTATATTATCTTCTTGGCAGTCAATTAAGTCAACATAGTCGCTGCAATTAAAATTAAGTTTCTGCAGTTGAAATTGCCGAACGCCTTCTTTTTTTCCCGTGGTTAGTTTTCTACATTTTAAAATGCCAACTCTCGAATATGTTTCCTATCATCCGCCAACATTGCTACCAAAATATTTTCTGGATGACCGAAATATCCATTTCGCTGAATTACTGGATCAATTATGTTTATAAGATTTTCAGGGAGGTAGCGAGATTTCTTTATCATGGTAAATAAATGCATGGATCCATTTTTACAGGACGGTTTGAACTTAAATTCGAAATAGCATACGGCGTAAACTTTTATTATAAACTCAGTTATAATTTTTAGGTTTTTTGATGGATTTATAGAGGATACGTAGAGTCTTAAAATTATATTTGCCGTTGTAATCCATCTGGCATGAGACTTTTTCCTGGCGCCCGTTGAGCTAAACCTGCTGGTAAATTGCCTTGAGGGATTCCTTGACATATTTCATACAGATACTTCTGATCCGAACTTAATAATTCAAAATCAACTACAGATAATATAGTCTCAATTTTTTCAAATTTGGTCACTGATAAATTTTCGCAAGATTCAAGGGCTTTACCAATTTCTCCAGAAAATCAGGACCGGTAGATTTTCCGACTAGGTGATTTAATAGATGACGCAATGGTAACTCATCTGTGTGTAGCAAACATATAAACCACTGTAATGGCTTTCCTAAATCTGTCTCTATTTGTCGAATGATTCCATTTTTTAATCCAGTATTCACTACAGTTCCATCGCAACCAATAGCTACTATTTTATGTAAATTATCAATTTGTTGCAATAACTGTAGGATACATGACTTAATATTTTTGGCACTTCCAGATGTGGGACTGACATGTCCGAGGTATTTTGAATCTGGCTCAGAAACAGAAATATAGTAATATTCAATGATCGTTTACCTGTAATATCTGTCTCCTTTTTTTTCTTGAATTAAGGTTTTGTCCTTCCTTCCATCAAAGTATATAACTTTAATTTCTGTCGTAGTTTCACTAAACTTACTTTTTAGTTTGTCACGGTTCCTTATTCTAGCTCGCCTTACCATATTACGATCTACTACTTTTGATGTATCTGACTGTAACAATCCCTAAGTCTTTGAATGTAGCACTCACTATAATTGCAGCTGATCTGTCGGATACGCCTGTTCTATCACAAGCTTGTCCCAAACTCGGTAAATTAATTCTCATTTGCGATGCTGATTGTTTTCTTTTTTGAGAAGATGCTGGCAAATTTTGACAACCTTTTGTATCAACTTTGGACAATGGTGATAGTTTTATACGTTCTTTGTTTTAGCTTAAATCTTGCAATCGTCTGCCTTGAGTAACTAAATTCTTCGTTTTTCTTTCAAACATTTTTTGATTTTCTTTGTTGCTGCAATATCTACGGCACCGATTGCCATTTTGCGATCTGTTCTTTGGTCCATAAGAAAACCTCATTCAGATCTAAGAATTTTGACTTTACTTTTACAAGTAGAAAAGTCTTTGCATTTGCAGCTTGCAATATCAAATAGTTTGTTTTCTGCAGATTCTTTAAACAATTTTACATTTTTTTTGCAGGTATTTTCATATTTTGATGTAAGACTTTTCTTAATTGATCTGTGCTTAGCATGGTACTGTTTAAATAAACTTAAAATTTGCTGATCTGAGATCATTGGAATAGAACTTTTCTGCCATATTTGTTTTAAATCTTCGATCAACTGCTTAAAAATTTCGTTCATACTCGGTTCTTGTTTACTCTCTCGTAATTTTTCAAATATAATCCACAAATAATATTTCATTATATCAGCGTACATTGGTAAGACATTGTCCTTAAATTTTGTTAATACTCCGAACACAGGACATATGGCGTCCTTACGAGTTTTAAACATTTTGTACTGTCTTATAGTAGATAATAAAGTATAGTCACTAACAAACAACTTACGAAAACAGACGACATGCGTCGATAAACTCACTCACTTGAAATGTAACTTCACAGTAACACAAGTGTAATAAGAAGAATATTGAAGGCCGTTAACATATAAATACATTAGGCTCCGCCTCTTATGATTTGAACCGACAAAAACACTGTAAATACAACTTTTTTAAAATAAGAGATCTTTAATATTTTACTCAGAAACAAACAACATTCGAAAATATTTGTTTTCAAAAAATTTTAAATTAAAAAATTAAAAACTTTTTCGGCAGCCATAGATAAAATTTTAGAAAGACCATTTTTTGGTCACATACTCTGGCCTATAGTAAACACCTATTGGGCACACAGGCATTTGGAATTTTTGAAAAAAAAAATCGATCCACCCTAATGTACAGCCTATGTCTGTAGTACGTACTCCATTCTAACATGAACGAAAATGCACATTGTGAGATTCCTACTTAATATTTAACAAAAAAAAGAATATATGCGAAATCCAGTACTATGTTATCTGACTGATATTAATATTTCCCGTCCTCAGCAGCTGATGTACTAAAACTACTCTTTTCAAACTGTTGACTGCGGCCTCCTTGGGGATAGAGAGTTTTGTTGCGGTAACCGTGAAATAGTGTATACAAATTTAAAATATTTTAAGACTAAATGAAAAATTATTTATCAGGAAAAGTATTAGTCTTACGAAACAAAGTTTAGATATCGACAGTGCAACATCGTGTTTGATAATATTGTTCAGAGAAATAAGATTATTGCAGAAAACATTCAAGAACGAAATATGATTGATAGAAGAAAGAGTATACACTGACATAAAACGAAAAGCAAAACTATTGGCAATAGTAACACTTTTGTCGTTAACAAATTTCCAAAAATAACGGGTCATTTTTATTTCACAATATGAGATATAGTCATTATACTCGTAGACCTTCTTGATGTTACTTTTATTCATGCAAAAAAAAACTTCGTCATATCTTAAAAATAGACGACTGAAAAAAATATTTTTATTCTCCATTGTAAATAGGGCTTTAGTATTTTTTTTTTCTAAACATAGTCCTAACCGACTCCTATTTTTTAATTCAATTTATTTGAAAATAATTACTATATCCGCATATCCACTCATATCTAGTGACCTATACTACTAAAATTACTATAAAATGGCCTACTAATGTAGCTTCTATATGTAGTAAATAAATAAAAAAATAAATAAAAAATAGGTCATATCTATAGATAAATATAAAAGGAACTACATGTTTACCGCAGTTTTTTGAAGCATTTTCTATAAAATAATTTACAAGGTTTACAATATAGAAAAAAATTCGGTAATTCGGTAATATAGTTATTCAGGTATTTTATTTTTTAATAATGAATTTTTATTATAGTGTAATCGACATTTTTGAAAATTTTAATATTTGATACGATCAGACTCTATTCAAGATCCGATTCAATCCGAGATCCGATCCGTACCGAAATCCGATGCAACACCCAATCCGAAATCTGTTTCGAAATTAAATCAGACATCCAAACTAAGATTCGATCTGAAATTCAATTCCACCCAGCAATTTCTACGTAAATTCTAAATTGCACATATATTCGAAAGAAAAATAACCGTTATAGATGAAGCTAAAACCTAGTGAAAATGTCAGCTGTACGAATCAAATTCGGATTCTATTTGAATAAAGTGCCATTACCAAGCCGTCCAATCAAGGTCTTCACAAATGTCTATGGTACCTCCCTAAAGGATATTGTCATTAAAAAATGTACTTATTTAAAGAAAAGTATACGTGTATTTAATATTCATATTTTTTACTTCCCACGTATCTAGGCGTTAAATGATATAATATAATCATTTCTCCCCGAATGAAACGTTGTATGTTTCGTTATGGAATACAAAGAAAATGATTAACTCTAATCATATATTCTTTAGGTTTTTAGATCTTCCAGCCGTTCTAGTCTGCTGTCAATACAATTCATATTAAAAATTTAAATATTTTGAGTTATTTATGAATCATTATTGATTAAATTAAACGGTTTCAGAAAACACTGTACATAATAGGTCAGGAAAGTATTTTTACTTGACTCTGCGGATTAAAATATCACTTTCCTGTCTTATTATGTAATATACTATGTCCACAGAACTCAGTGAGATGTATTTTAATTTAATTATACAAATAGAGTAGTCTCTGCATTTACCTTTTTCATAAACGTATAATAATATTACCAAATATCTGAACAGGATTACGAGTAATCTTCCGTTTCAAGAGATGAAAAATTTGTACCTCTAGAAATTATGAACATATGGATTAGGACGCAAAATAATTGTAAGCGTAAAAGAAAACATTATATTCCATCCCAAATGCTTCAAAAATTAGGTCATTCCACAATTGCAATACTCAGTTTCTACATGTCTCAAAAAACTATATCGTATTACAATATTATCATGCTTTAAAGAATGACGTAATTTTCAAGCCATTTGAAATGGTTTATATTTTATATTATTATATTTTAATCAACATTTTAGCTATTCAAAGGCTCCCTGTATTTTGAAAACATAGTAATATTGTATATAAAATCAGTGAAAATAATTTAATTAAAAGTAAAATATATTGGGAAGTAGGTAATAATTTCATTTAACTTTTCGTCGATGTTAGTTTTGTTTACAATTTTGAAATACAAATAGAAAGAATCGATACTCAAATATTGAAATGTTAATTATTTATTTAAAACAGTTTTTCTGACACAATTAAACAATGATTTTTTTAATAATTTCTCTAAAAGTTTGGTCTTATGGTTCGCTTTTAATGCTGAAAGCGACTGTTTATAGTATAGGTGTATTGCAAAGTACTCTATAGTGATATCTTGAGTAATGTGTCTATTTTCGGATATCAGTAATTTTTAAATATAGGTAACATTAATTTCTAAATAACTCTATCATTTACATATTCTAGTTTACAGCGATGGAATTTCTATAATTTTGTTCTCATTGCTCAGCACAAGAACTAAAATAGAGCTTTTGTTGTATGTTTAGATTTTCAGTAGTATAATGCACTATACGAGCCCGTTCCCACTTCAGTTGGCCCGAATCTAATTTTTTCGTTAAAAATGTAAATAATACTAAAAACCAAGGTATCCTTCATTTACTAAATTCTACAATGAATTTTCAACATATTTAAATAAATTTAATATTAAGTATATCTTAAACACAAAATGTATAGCAGTATAACTATCATTTTTTTTCTTTACATGAACTAAATCAACACACAAATAAACTATCATGATTATTATCTTGTGGGCAGTTTGGCGGATGAAATTGAAGTTAATTATTATTTAAAGCAAACATTATTATTATACAGTTTTTTATTAAAACAATTTTTTTTTAGTTAAAACAGAAATGTTTACTTTTTTTTTTCAATGGTTGTCATTTCTAGATGTATGTATCGATTGACTTAAAATTTTGTATTTTGTATTAACAATATACTAGTATATGTCTCATTAAAATTTCATTCCATTTTCTTGCATACTACACGAGAAATAAAACTGTAAAATATAACATCAAACGAAAAAATAAAATTGGCCAATTGAAGTGGAACCGAGATCATACACATTCGTACAACTCGGTCGTGTAACGAATCAGACGAGAGTTTAACTTTTCCACTGATTTTTAACGTTTTGAAGTTGGATAAAAAGTATGGAAGTGTAATAGGGAGTAATAAATATTTTATTAAAGAACATTTTGGTTTTAATTCCTTGTTTTAATCATAATAATTTTTCACATATTCTGGCTTGTTTGAGTTCACGAATATATTCAGTTTCACATTGAGGGCTTAGTTACGGTTCTAGCCACACTGTATCCCGAGAGACGTCGAACTACTCTTGAAGAACATAATGAATAATTACTCAAACAAAAAGAGATCTAACTATATTAAAAATAACAATTTAATAACATCATATTCTTGGTATAAATATCCTCATACGTTCTTATTAACAAATCATTATCTATCTCTCTACGAACTATAAAGAAATAATTGTCGTAAATAAGAGTTTGTCATCTACGTCTAATAAAATAGACCTTAAGTTGGCTACACGAACTGTTTATTAATTAGATAGATACACTTAGATATTAGCTGGTAGTAAGAGTCCAGTTCCGGTTCGGTTTTAGCTAAAACCGAGGAACGAAAATGTTGATGTTATAACACTGTTCATAATGATATAAATACGAACATTTTGACATTAAGCATATAACTTATCTTATACAAAGTTAATTAAAAATGAATGTTTTCACAATTTTTTACTATATTAGAAATCATTTATTATTATTTATGGTTTTATTTTACATTTGTGACTGTTGACAGCTAATGTCAAATGATTTCTATTTTGTTCGCATCCAAAGAGAATTATTCACAACGTTGTTACGTCAAAATCCTTTTCTCGATTTTTACTAAAATCAAGTAAAAAACCGAGCTCTTAATATCAGCCAATACGATTTGACATGTAACTGGCTTCATCTATGTTGTTGATTTAAAAATAATACCGTAATACTATCTTTTATATTTTTGACATAAACCTAGAAAGATTTCTTACAAATTTTGAAGTAAATGACACTACGGCATTCTTAAGAAATAAATACTAGATCACAATAATTTCGTAGCACATGACAAATGCATTTTGAATACTGAATATTCCGGAAAGGTGTTTAAGAATGAAGAAATAATTCTTGAAATGTATACCCTGGCTTAATATTTATTTTAAAACGAGTCTGACTGGTTTGAAAATAAAAATCAAGCCAAGTTATCCATTTCTTCATCCTTAAATGATAAATGACAAATTTTTAGTGGCATAAAAGGGCTAATTTGTTACAAACGATTAGAGGATCAGTAACATTAACCCTAATGGCACTGTAATTAATTTGCCTGTGACATTTTCTGACTTTTGATAGTGTTGTTGATAGTTATCAGTTTTCTGCTGCGGATTCGGGATAAATCCTTCATTAGACACATAATTGCAGAGTTTACAAGGAGTAAGGAATAATCAACACGATACTACCTACTGTCGGTATCGGTTGGAAATCTAACTTTAGAATAAAATAATTTATCTATTAAAGATGCAGAGGATCATGCTGAATGTTCGATGTATTATTCAACACGCATGTAAAATTATGTTGATTCAGGTAGATGGTTACTAAAACAAATATTAATATTTATAATTAATTATTATTCAAAATAAGCCAGGGTTTCCAACTGAATTTAACTAGGTCGAATTTAATATTTACCTACGAACTATGAACTTTGCTAATTGGGCTACCCTATATTTCAACTTTAAAGTAAGGAACTAGAATATCGCGATGTGATTCTAAACCTGTCCATGCACACAATTTTTCTATACACTTTCTACATTTTGTTCTACGATTGGAAATTAAGATTATTTAATTTTTAATTTTATGTAATTGATAAAAAAATTGAATGTACATAACTAGGAATATTTTCTTACGATTTTAAACATCCAATAGTGTCTCATTATTTGACCACATTATTATTAATGAGTAATAATTTGCACTACTGCAATTATCATTTATAAAACTATAAGTAATCATAGTAATATCGAATATATTTCTTGTAGTAAGTATTACGAATGTTTTTGAGCTGGTATATGAATATTACGAGTGCGCAGCGAGGGTGATATTCGGAAGCACTGTGACGAAGTGCAGTCGTCACAATATCCTCACCGTTTTCAATTCCAAAGAATTAGATCGCGAATTAGGAAAACGCAAATATCTCGCGAACGTTATCCACTTCACAATTGTTACTAAATTATTCCATATGCTAGTATAGAGCGAACCACCAACGACAACCCGCGAAAAAAATCATTGAGGTGAAACATTCGGGCTGAAGTTCATTAACCAACAATTTGTTATCGTGTAAGTGGTGTTTCTTGTGGTTCTAACCAAAATGTGGATCTGTATAAAGTAGTGGAAGGGGTATTGGCGCGCGTTTAATTAGTATATTAGAGTATCAACAATGAGAGTGATGACATACGGTTACGGCCGACATATTTGTTCCAATGTAATATGGATTGTATACGGGCGAAACACGAAAATATTATCTTACGAATGTATTACTTGAATTTAATATATTTTTTATTTATAAATTTCAAGCATAGACATATTTGAAAATTTAAAAATATATATAGACATTGATAGTAAAGTCATTATATTTAAGTAAAAGTATAATTACTGTCAGAACAGAATTCATGCATAAGATGAAATATTTCATTTCAAATCTTTAGTATCAAACTAAAAAAGAGCAATAATAAATAAAATAAACCAATACATATTACATTACCAGAAGAAATACTATTTATTGTATAAAAAATTACTCCTTCGAGTTGCATAAGTATATTGAAATATAGAATAGATGGTATATATATATATATATATATATATATATATATATATATATATATATATATATATATATAAATTAACTTTCAATTAACAATAAGTCACTTTTTAAAAAGTTTATTTATTACTACAAACAATTATTTATGTCATTACAATATGAGTTCTGAATCTAGACTAACTACATCTTAACAATTCTATCTAAGGAAAACTATACTACGTGACATTAAATAGTCACCAAATAGTGTGAGAATATAATATGATAATGTTTAAGTCATCATAATGTGGCACTATAACTCCTCCACCCTTAGAAGGGGGCACCCCCTGGAAGTTGTACTGCGATGTCTTCTATTTTCTGCGGTGACTTCCGGTTGGTTGTTTGGAATCGTAGCCTTCGCAATATGATGTAGGCTATGATAATCACGGCTGCGATGTAGAGGAGTATCGTCCAGATACTGGGGATGTAAATATCGCTGTCGATGTCCTGGGTCGATATTACTTGGTTTACTTTAATTTTATCGAGTTTTAAAGACAATAAGTTTATTGAAAAGTTAGAAATTTTATTATTTTCGAGTTTAATTTAGGCAGCAATAGAGGTAGTCCTTGTGTTTTATCAAGAAATATTAATTTTTTTATTTTTAAATATTATTTCACAATTGTTACCACATTTTATTAAGTAGATGCCGGCTAATGATTTAATGCTTGTCCCTTCGGGACAAATTGTGGAGATTTTTTCTTCTTTAGGAAGGATGGCTAAATATTGGTTTATCTCAGGCAGTAGTTCGAAATGGTTTTCTTGTATGTCTAGCTTAGTGTAATGACACTGGCTTGTATGTTGTTTATCTAATATTTCTTCTTCGCATGCAGGGTTGATGTGGTCATGGAATTTGTTGGGGTACTGATATATTCTACTCTGAATACACATGTCGCTTAGAGGAATGATATCTTTATTTGTTTTTAACACATACTTTGAATCTGGTATAATAGTAACAAATTCTGATCCGTATTTAGTTGGGGTAGAGATTAAATGATAAAGATCGAAATTAGTTTCATAATTAATAGGAATAGATATGAAATAGATTATTTGGGAGGATTCAATTTTACAATTAACTTTTAACAATTGCTCTTATTCTAAAATATTTTCTAAAATAGGTTCAAATAGTAATTGTGTTTTATAATGATCTGATATTTTTTGAATTTCTAATAATAATTTATCTGGTTGAATTATACTTGGATGCAGAGTTCTAAGTTTACAAAACGTTACGGAATTTTCTATATCTTGTAATATGTTCAGAATAGAATTGTAGAATATGATTAATTGATTGAAAATACCTTTTGCATATAGGAAGTCTTCAACAATCAATTTATTTATAATTTCGGATAATTGCATCATTTTTGTTTTTAACAGATTTTCGTTATGTTGTATATCTTTCAGAGTACTATTAAAGTTTTCTATAACTTGGTTATTTACGGAATATGATAATTTTAGTTGGTTTTCTAATTTGTGTTGATTTTATTCCAAGTCTGTTAAAATTTTATTATATCGTTTGCCGTCTTCGGCATCTAAATTTCCAGAGATAAATTTACAAACGCTTCCTAAGCCATTTATTAGACCTCTTTTACTTCTTTTTGTTAAGGCGGTTGAATGAAAGCCAATGTTCAATATTTTATTATTAATGCTGTTTCTAGTAAAATCAATGATGTTATAAATGAATAAATGATTTCACAGCAGAACTTTAGTTAACATGGATTTATTTTAAGACAGAGAAAAATTACTACAGACCTCATAACAAAACAATAATGAACTCAGTAAGTAAGTAGTGCCAACCTAGCATTTTAATAGCTAACAATATTGGTATTGCCATATTTCAATACCCCCTCTCAAAACCAATATTTTTAACGAACAAAAAAAAAACACATATTAAAAATTAGAATACTCCTACAGTACAGAAATTAAAATGTTTGACAATTAGATCTTTACTTAACGCTTTCGTTAAGATATCAGCTGGCTGATCGGCAGTTTTTATATACTTTAGACAAACTTTATTACAGTTACACAAATCATTAATAAAATGATAACGAATATCAACATGTTTAAGTCTTTTCAGAGACTCTGTATTTGCACTAAATATAGCTGACTGGTTGTCACAAAAAATATTTACCGGACAAACATTATCATAACCAAAATCACTTAGTAAAGTTACTAGCCAACAAGCCTCGCTTGCTGCCATACTCAAGGCAACATACTCCGATTCAGTTGAGGACAGGCTAACCGATGACTGCTTCTTTGAGCACCACTGGATTAAGCAGTTGAAATATTTAAACATAAATCCAGATGTGGATTTTCTGTCTGCCACATCCCCAGCCCAATCAGAATCACAAAAACTTTCTAGATTTTTATTATTATCACACTTAAAAACAATTTTAAAATCAACAGTATGCTTAACATATCGTAGTATACGTTTTAGAGCTACAAGTAATACATCACTTGCATGCTTCTGATACCTACTTAATAAAGATACTGGAAAACATAAGTCTGGCCGAGTGCCTGACACCGCATACATTAAACTTCCAATAATTTTTCTACACAACTTTTCAGTATCTTTATCAGGCACACATTCTTTAGAAAACATTTTAGTATTAAGGTTAACATCCATTGGAGTAGACATGGGCTTACAATTCTCCATATTATATTTTATAAGTACATTCTTTAAATATTTACTTTGGTCTAATTCAGTAACACCGGTTTCTAAATTTTGTTTAACATTAATACCCAAGAACTCAGATATTAATCCCAAATCTTTCATTTGAAATTGTTCATTTAACACCTTTTTAAATTTCAAAATAAACCTCTCATTTGTGCCACAAATCAATAGATCATCCACATACAATAAAACAAAAGTATTATCACAATCAGTTTTCCTCACATAAAGACATGAATCGCCCTTTGCCCTTACAAACCCTTCCTTCGTTATTATAGAGTTAAATTTTAAGTTCCAACATTTTGGAGAGCTTTTGAGACCATACAACGACTTATTTAATTTAACAATATTGTTATTTCCCTGGTAAGCACCCTTTGGTAAACTAATATAAACATCTCCATCTATTTCCCCATACAAAAATGCTGCAGTCACATCCATTTGATAAACAGGTAGATTTAATTTCGTTGTAATTACCATGAACACTCTAAACGTAGATAATTTAGCTACAGGTGAATAGAACTCGTTAAAATCTATACAGTCTTGCTCAAAACCTCTTGCAACCAATCTAGCCTTATATTGCTTTGTATCTCCTGACCCTTTAAACTTAAACACCCACTTACTGCTAATTACATTATCAGTTATTTTATCAATACAATAATCCCAAGTGTTGTTTGAATACAAGTTTTGTAACTCACAGTTTATTGCCTCACGCCATCTATTGGCGTCACTCCCCTTCATGGCTTCTTCGTACGTCACTGGCTCAACACTCTCACTGTTCACAAGGTTGCACTTGTAGAATGATGTTTGTTTACGAACACGTTTGTCTTTTCGAATAGCAATGGGTTCCACTGTCTCACTTACACTATTATCTTCTTCGTCACTGCATGGCAAACAATCCGTCTCGTAGTCGCTTAAGGATGTCACAGATTCCTCCATGTTATCAACACTGGTCTCTCCAGGGGTAGCCTGTCCTTCAGGACAGCTTTCAGTGATGTCAGCAGGCTCATTCTCTAAGTTGAGTCTAACACATGTCTCGCTCGATGTTTCAACGCTCTGGTCCAAGAGCACCACATCCCGTTTAGTCTCTACGGTGTTATATTGCGGGAAATATACACGAAACCCTTTGACATTTTCTCCATATCCAACCAATACTCCTTTTTCTCCTTTAAAGTCCCACTTCTTCCTTTTTTCCTTCGGTATATGGACGTATACTGCTGTACCAAATATCTTTAGGGTATGAATGTTAAAACTCTTTCCCGTCCATACTTCAAATGGTGATTTTCCATTCTCACTGCTCTTTCCGGTTCTATTTAACACAAATGCAGCTGTGTTAACTGCTTCTGCCCATAACCTTTTAGGTAGCTTCCTAGCATGTAGTAACGTCCTTGCTGCTTCCACCAAAGTCCGGTTTTCCCGTTCAGCTTTACCATTTTGTTCCGGTGTATACACCACAGTAGTTTGGTGTCTTATACCATGCTTTGAGAAGAGCTCTCTTACCTCCTTGTTGACAAATTCAAGGCCGTTGTCAGACCGAAAGACCTTTATTTTGTTTCCAGTCTCATTATGTGTTCTCTCTATAAAATTCTCTAGACAATTCTTAATCTCGTGCTTGGCCGTCACAAAATAAACTGATCTGTAGTTCGAGTAGTCGTCTTTTAGCAAAACAAAATACCGCGAACCACCAACAGACACCTCTTCCATCAAGCCACACGTATCTGCGTGTATTAGCTCACACACCTTGTTGCTCTTAGATTCGCTTCTTGGGAAAGGTAAACGATGTATTTTCGCCGCTAAACAGCTCTCGCATTTCACAACCGATGTTTGGGTGGCACTGATGTTATTTATCTGCAGAACCTTCTTGACATGATCGAAGTTTTGATGTGCCAATTTTTTATGCCACACGTTTAAATCATACTGAGCCACATTTGCAACTGACGCCGTTTCGTATTTATAACGAAATTCCAGGTAATACGAATTCTCAATTCTTTTTGCAACAGCACAAACTTTATTGTTTTTGTAGAATTTGCACTGACTGTCATTCGCTACCAAAACATAACCTCTATCGGCGGCTCGATTGACCGAGAACAGATTGGTCTTTAGTTCAGGAACGAACAATACGTTCTCTATGGTCGTTTCAATCCATTCACTCCCGTTGAAAACCAGTGCTGCCAACTTTCCGCGACCAACCACACTGATTTTGTCGCCATTTCCAATAATCACAGATTCCTGTGAATTATTACTCGTAAATGATGTAAACAAATTACGATCGCGGCACATATGCTCACTTGCCCCCGAGTCCACTAACCACTTTGACTCTTGGTACTCTTCCGCAATGTTCGACACTATAAACGCATTACTTTGCTTCACATTATTGTTATTGTTCATTTTACTTTTTCTAAAACGACACTGCGATTTATAATGTCCGTACTTGCCACAGTAAAAACAGTTGTTATTGTTCGCACTTTTACTGTTATTCTTACTCGTTTTGCAATGACTAGCAATATGTCCGAGTTTACCGCATTTAAAGCACTTTACGTTATTCTTATTCTTGGCATAAAATGCAGATGAAGTACTTCTTTCCAAGTCCGATTGTACTCCATCTTTCTCTTTCACTCTCTCTTCTTCGATAAGCAACCTGGCCACCAGATTATTCATTGTTTGCTTGTCATCTGGAGCAGATTCCCATGCAGAAACAAAATGCTTATACCTTTCTGGCAGAGACATCAACACCTTGGTTATAACGAATTTATCCGAAAGCTCTTCACCCATTTGTTTGAGTTGGTTTTGCAATTCTTGTATTTTCGATAAGAATATGGACATCGAGACCCCCTCTTCGAACTTATATTGAAAGAAGCGCTGTTGAACTATGTGAACGGATGTTTCTGACTTCTGTTCGAAAACACTTAGAAGCTTACGCCACATTTCAGCCGAAGTGGAACATGTGATAACGTGTATCATGACTTCCTCACTCATTCTTGTCACGAGTAAAGTTTGGGCCTTAGCATCCTTGCTTTCCCACTGTAGCTTATCATCAGCGACACTTGGTTTTACACATCGTCCTTCAACGATGTCGAGCCATCCATTACCGCGTAGTTGAACCACGGTCTGGAACTTCCAAACGTTCCAATTCTTTAATCCTTCTAGTTTCATCACATTGCTGTTATTAATTCCTTCCATCTTGTCGGATGCCTTCCTTCCTTGTATAGAGAAACAAGTATTTCTTTCCCAACGAGGAAACTTTTTTAAAAAAAAAAATTTTCGTGGTATTTTTAACCTCACTTTTCTCTGTGCCGGTACTTCGTGATATTTTTTTTCTTCGAAAAAATTAATTTACAAAACAGGTGACCGTGTGTCTGGGCCCATAACCTGTTATAAATTAATAAATGATTTCACAGCAGAACTTTAGTTAACATGGATTTATTTTAAGACAGAGAAAAATTACTACAGACCTCATAACAAAACAATAATGAACTAAGTAGTGCCAACCTAGCATTTTAATAGCTAACAATATTGGTATTGCCATATTTCAATAAATGATTTTTACATAATTTAGGGATTCGTTAACGTAATGAGAATTATTTGAAATAATAATTTGGAGATTTGTATATTGTTCATTTAAATTATTATACTGCTGGAAGAGCGGCTCCAAGTTGTAATAATGGACGAAGGTATGGGTTGTTTTCTGGAGTTTTGCCGGGCCTAATTTAATAGGAAGTTTTCGGTTATATTTTGGATGGTTGATCCGTTGCTGATCGCGAGCAGCCTGGAAGAATTTTGAATTTGTAAGTTTTTTCCTAGGACGTTTAACATTAGTTAAGTGGATTTTTTCCACTGTATTATCGTGTGTTGGTTTTAGTTTCGCAGTTTTTAAGTCTTTATCTATTGTTCTTAATAATTCGGGTTTATATTTATTTTTTGTTTTAGCCTGCTTTTGTCTGTTTTTAACGTAAATTTTGTTAGGAATTTCCGGTAATTCTTCTCTAGTTTCATTAAACTTTCCGATGATTTTTTCTTTATTTTGGTTTATTTTATCTTTAATTGACTCATACAACAATTTTGTTTTGTTTTTATGGTTTTCAATATAATTATTTATTAATTGTTTCTCAATGTCTATATTAAAGGGAGATTTTGTATCAAGGTATCCAGATATAATTTCGGAAGGTTTTAATTTTGTCACGGAATGTATTGCATTGTTATATGCTAGTAGAGCATAATTTACTTTTATTTTAATTGTTTTTTTTTTATAAATTTCTTGATTATTGAACAATCTAACATGCTCAATAAGAGTGGAATGGAACCGTTCAATTATTCCATTTGATTCGGGATGTTGAGAACTGATAAAATGTATCTTAATTTTATGTAGAACTAGCAATTCTGTGACAATTGAATTTTTGAATTCCAGGCAATTATCAGATATTATCTGGTCGGGAATTCCGTGGTGAGTGAAATATTGTACTAATTTATTAGCAATTTCGGTACCTTGACTTGAATTTAGTTTATATGCTTGTGCATATTTTGAGAATGAGTCGATTATAGTGAGAAATTTGAGATTTTCTAAAGTTATACTGTCGACATGTAATATTTCGAAAGGTTTAGATGCGGTTGGTGTGATATTTAATTTTAATTTAAGTGGTTTTCTGTCATATTTAGTTACTTGACATATTTCACATAAATTAATAAAGGTTTGAACTGATTTACGTAATTTAGCCCAATAATAGTTTCTTTTAATACGTGCTTCGGTGTCGTCGGTACCGCGATGATTTGTCTTGCCTTCGTGACTGTTACGAATAATTTCTATTATTTCATCTTCGTCTGTTACGTCAGTAAGAAATTGTGTACATTTTACTAAATTTATTTCAGAATTTTAAAAATAATTTTGCAGAATTAAACTAAATTTTTCATATAAATCGCATTCGAAATAAACGAGATACTTTACTTTATTGCGACGTATCTGGCAGCGATACGGCCAAACAAATTGGCGACGGTATGCTCGGGCGCCAATTGCTCGGATAGCAATCCGGTCGGAGGAATCAGGTGTGGTTGTAGAAAATAAGAACACAGCAAATTGGTTAAAAATCATAAAATAATGTAAGTTTATTTTCGTGTAGGTGAGTATTTGCCAGGGAGGCCGTAGGTGATGTCGGGGTTGGTGAAATGGTTGGATACGGTCGCTGGGGCGACCACGACGGTCGGCGATGCGGTGAGCGTCGCGGCGGAGACGCCTGGTGACGGTGACACGGCGGTACGGAGCTCGACGATTTCGCTGAAGGCGTCGTGGCGATGAAACGAAATGAGTGAAGATGATCCGTCAGGTAGGAACGGGGAGGAGTGGGGGAGCGGCGCACGGCCGGAGCCGCGACTCGCAACACCGGTGTCGGCCTCACCGCAGCGCCCACGCGTGAGACTCTCAGCGCGGTGACGAAGCGGGGGTCGAGCGACTCGTGCTACGCTGAGCCCGAGTCGGTCGCGGAGAGAGGGGGTGGGGCAACACACAGGTGACAGGACGTAAGGGGAGTGCGGGGTAGGTATTTGACACTTTGCACGTGAACACTGCGAGCAACACAACAATAGGAAAACAAAGGCCGGTTTGATGAACAATATGTGCGAGACTCACACTCCACGGACCGCGAGACCTCGGAAGCACTGTACGTGGCGCTGAACGGTCAAACCGGAATTTGACAGGTAAAAGAAAACGGATGGGACTTACCACGGGTCGGGAACCTGACGGAGCTGACGACGGTGACGGTGATAACGGCGATGTCGGTGATGACGGTAATCCCAAAATGCGGAGAACTCGCGGCGAGACGTGAGACACGGTTTCTGGGGTTTCAGTCGGTACTTTAGTCGTGAGCACGGCTACTAGTTTTAGATTTCGATAACTCGATTTCGGAACTGCCTGACTGTTCGCTCTGACCGCGTATTTATACTACCAATTATTAATTAATCGTGTCCGGTTAGGTTGGCGGCGGCTCATCCTATGTTAACCAAATGGGTGGTTTGGTTTCAGAAGGAAACTAGGGTAAAAACCACCCGATTTGGTTTAACATAGGTTTGCCGGCCGCAGAACGCGGAGACGTACGCGGTGTCGAAATTTGAACGGATTCGGTGACTTGCCGCGCGTAAATGGATCGCCAGGTCCGGCTTCAGAATATTTCTGAACGCGAATAAAATTATTTCGCGTTTTTAAATATTGTGACGAACGACTTCGTCACATCATTCTTTAATGAAATTAAATATTTCTTTATCAGGATCATGTTTCGAGATTTCTATCACAAAGCGTTGTTTTGTACTTTGATGTAATTTTAAAATTATGGGTGATTTAGGATTATGTTCTACTTCTTTTATTATTATTTGGTTTTTTCCATAATCAACAGAACATTTTCTTTATTCGAATGAATTGTGATATCACTGTCACTTGACGCTTCGTCGTTGATGTTAATTTTGTCACCTGTTTGTACAATTAAAGACTGATTGTCTGTTGGTTCAAAATTTTTAGTATCAAATTCTTAAACTGTTTCATATATTTTATATTGCATCATCAGAGTCGTTTACATTTAATTCGAATTTTTGCAGATCTGATAGTTTAAACACTGTGATAAGGATGTCGGTCTTATTAAATGTATACTGAAGCATAGTTTTTACTTCTGTCGATTATAATTCGTCTTTTCCACAACTGATTTTTGGTATAGATAAATTTTTAATATTATTTTTGATGCAAAATAATTTTAAATTTAGAAGAGTGTAAAATACATCTTGGTTGGTGGGTTTGTTATAATAGTGTTCTTTAGTAATTAAATAAATAATCTATCTGAATTTTGTTTTAAAGTAGGCTAAGGAATAAAGTTGTGCGTTTTGTTTTTTAAATTTTTCTACATTGCCAAATTTAAATTTAATTGTTTTGCGATTCTGTCGTTCATGTATAAATCTCTACTCACACAATGAGCTAGATTGTTAGTCTGTAGTGCGTTAAATAAGTTACCTTCTATTTCTAGTATATTGTCGTTTGTAGATGTATTAGTCAGTTTGGTTGCCAGGTATTGTTGGTATTGTGCTAATGGGGTTTGTGATTCGGGTTGATTTGATAAATTTTGAATTTTTTCATTTTTTTCAAAGGGGATGCGACTTAATGCATCCGCATTTGTGTTTAGTTTACCTTTCTTGTATATAATTTCGTAATCAAATTCCTCTAATTTTAGTCTCCAACGTATTAATTTCTGTCTGCATTGTTTCAGAGAAAAAAAGCCATTGTAATGGTCTATGGTCTGTATAAATTATGAATTTACGGCCAAAAATGTATGGTCTAAAGTATTGAGTTGCCCAAACGATAGCCAAAAGTTCCTTTTCAATGGTGGAAGAGTTAATTTCAGAATCATTCAATGTTCTGCTCGAGTATGCTACTGGGAGGTCATTACCTATGTCGCCTTGAGATAAGACAGCTCCGATTGCAACGTTACTAGCATCACATGTTAGATTAAATTCCTTAGAAAAATCGGGGTATTGTAAGAGCGGTAGATTGATTAACAAATTTTTGCATGTGTTAAAGAACTGAATGCAGTCAGGGTTGTTGATGTCTATAGTCGCGCCTTTTTTCAAACATTTGGTCAGAGGTTTAGTTATTTTTGCAAAGTCTTTGATAAGTTTTCTATAATAGCCCAAAAGTCCTAAAAATCCTTTAATCTGTTTAGTAGTTTTCGGTATGGGATAATTTTGGATAGCAATTATTTTGTCTGGATTAGGGCGAACACCGTCAGGAGTCACAATATGTCCAAGATAGCTAATTTCTTTCTTTAAAAATTCTGATTTGTCTAACTGAATTTTGAAATTGGATTGTCTAAGTCAGTCAAAGACTAATTTTAAATTATTAAGGTGTTCCTGTAAACTAGTGCTAAATATAATTATGTGATCTAAATAGACTAGACAGATTTTATGAGTTAAACCATGTAAAATATTATCCATAACTTTCTGAAATGTTGCGGGCGCGTTTTTCAGTCCGAAAGGCATACGTAAAAATTCGTAATGCCCATCGTCAGTATTGAAGGCTGTCTTTTGTATGTCATTTTCGTTCATGTCGATCTGATGGAAACCAGATGCGAGATCGAGTGTTGTAAAGTACTGACATCGTCCTAATTTATCTAAAAGGTCCGTTATGTTTGGTAGTGGATATTTGTCTCCTATTGTCTTGTCATTTAGTTTCCGGTAATCTATTACAATTCGCCATTTCTCTTTACCAGAAGCGTCGAGCTTCTTCGGGACAACCCATATTGGACTTGACTATGGCAAGTTAGATGGACAGATAATGTTCTGATTTAACATTTTTTCAATTTGTATGCGTACTTCGTCTTTGTGTATTTGTGGATACTTGTATGATGTAGTGTATACTGGTGCTTCATCAGTTGTTTTTATGTTGTGTTTAATTTGGTTTGTGAAACTTAAATTTTGTTCTTCTAAGGGCCGAGATATCCACCTTCTAATAAACTAGCTAATAGTTATTAGCAAAATAAATTATTTATTAGGAAGATATTTATTTTGTAGATATCCAGTTCAATTTATTTGTCTTCTTGTTATTAGGTACCTAATAAAAAAATAAGCCAAAATTGCAACACTGTTAATTTTTTAGAGATAGAGAATGTTATGAAAATAATTAATTAGAAAGAAATACAAAACTTGTTTATGACGTTTAATAAATATATGATTGTAATTTTGTTTCTACCTCCTTGATTTTGTTATAACTGTCAACATGTCAGGAGAACGTGCAAGATCTGTATTTTCTTCTATAAATGAAGTCAGATTATTAGTTGAAGTACCTATAGAATATAAAAATATAATAGAAAATAAACAAACAGACGCAGTGAATTAGAAGCAACAAAGCGAAAAGTGGAAAATAATAGCGACAAGATTTAATGCATGTTCTACTACAATTCATCGACATTCAAAAATCTCTGAAATATAATTGTGTTAAACGCTATATTAAAAATAAGAATTTTGCGAATAAATTGGAAATATCTGTATTCTGTATCTTTTCACATTCAAAATCTATTAACAAACAAGATATTATGCCATTTATCAAAATTGTCAATTTTATTTCCAACATGTATCATTGTGAGGGTGTCTAATATTAATTATTTCCAAATTCTCCATTTCATAAAAATAATAAAATATATCACCACACATTTTATTCATTACTGGGTGTAGCACGTTTCCGTAGCAGATCTCGGTAAGTGATATATCTATGCACGTAAAATGGGGTTTCCAACCTGCTAAACACGGCCCGCAAAGATGATAGTGTTGGAGGCGCCACAGGGGTAATTTTAAAGTAGTGATAATTGTTTGTTGACTGTGGAAATCGAATCAAAGTTCTCAAATTCACAGGCCAACTGAACTACCTACACCATTTCATGTCTCTCTCTATAATTTCATCTAATTCATCAAGAACTATCTAAAATATCAATGATAAAACTTTATTATTTGCATACATATCTTTTTAATAAGAAATTAATACAGTATTAAAAAATATATTTTTATTTTATACATATTTTGACATGACAATTGAATCTTTTGTTTTTTTTTTAGGAGGTTTGAGTAGCTTACCAGAGAGCTAATTTGTTCACGACAGAACTTTGTGTTCGAATCACGCTGTTCGTTCTAAATTCGTTAAATAAATGATGTTGTTTTGGTTACTTAATTTTCAATAAATGCACAAGGTATGTCGTCATCGTTATGTTTTTTCTCAACCCAACCTTTCCCGAATTCCCCCACCATTGACAGCTACTTCGTATTACGAACTATTGGGGGTTACATTTCTTTAAACACAACGTAGGTCATTTTACTTTGGTTTATAGTATCATTAAATACAACGTAGGGCTATAAAATATTGATTTATACTAAACGATCACACAGTTATTAAAATTAGTTCATTATCATTATTAATCTTATCCGTAGGTTACTACGGACTGTTAAAATTAGTCAAGTGACAACGATTATTTTATTCTTAAATATCGTGTACTGTTACAAAGTAATATGTAATATATTATTACAACAACAAAAACAAAAATATACATGTCTGTGCACCTCACGTTCACGTCTCAGTACTGCACATTAAAAAAAACTGCATTAACCGCAAACTCAAAGTACTTCAATGTTTTAAAA
This sequence comes from Pterostichus madidus, assembly GCA_911728475.2. Lineage (NCBI taxonomy): Eukaryota > Metazoa > Arthropoda > Insecta > Coleoptera > Carabidae > Pterostichus > Pterostichus madidus. The sequence continues at coordinate 29,064,172 of OU452304.1, read as the reverse complement.
TATTTAAGTACATTCCGTGATTTTTAGTAATATTGACGTAATTAATTATTTAAAAAGTACTTTTGTCAATGGCCATGGCTGCACTCGTTGGAACTGATCTAAGCGATAACGCGAGTTAAGTAACGTTGCGCGCGGGTAGAACTTGGATGGGTGAGCGTTCAGAGAAACCTGTGTTTCTGTTGACTATAAGACACAAAAAAAGTACTTCAATATTTTTTACATTTACTATCCAAAAATGTAAGTCTTAAGTACAAGCTGAAATTTAGTACATAAAAATTTCAAGTACTAAGTAACACAAAAATAAATATACTTCAGTATAAGTATTAAGTACTAGAAGATACGAAAAATTGGTACTTAAGTACTTAAGTAATTAAGTATTGCCCAGCTCTGAGCATTACAACAATGTATGCATGTTAGAATATAAGATACCGTCAAAATAGGTAATTGTAAACCTGGCGAAAATGATTTATTATGTGTTTCAGTACCAGTACAGTCTCAGAATTATAATAATCTTAAAAAATGCGATAACAATATCAATTTAAATAACATAAATACGGCATAAAAATTAATTGTGAAAATGTTAAGTATACAGAAAATATTCAAAATATTAATAAAGAAAATATACAAATTATACATCTTTCATCTTTAGAAGGATGTTCATTCATTTATTTCACTGGCTATTTAGTGCATCAATGTTTAAAACATTATGATTGTAAAATATGTGAAAATGATTTACAAAAAAAAATGATCAATTATTATTTAACAAAAATGAAATGTTGTTAGTGTTAAAAGATTATGGCAAGCCAAATGAAATTGTATATCAGAAAAGGCCAACTGAATCTTTAATAATATATTATATTGATGGAATTACTTGACATATTTTAAAACATTTATGAATTTAAAAACATGAATATAATATTACTAATCAAATAAAGCAAAGTATTTTAAATCATATACATACGTATAAAACACCAGGGCTGGTTAATTGTTTCGATCATGAAATGTTTATTATAAAAAATTTATAGAAGTAAAATTATTAAAATCTATTCAGTGGGATTCTTGTTGTATAATTACAAATAAAAAAAAATTCCAAGAAAATGAAATATTTAAAAAAAATTATAAATATGAAATACTGATTATTATCAATTATTTTTAGTATTTATTATATTTAAACATACATTTTGTGTAAGCGATATATTTTGTTTTTTGGTCAACTGCCTGGAATCGGGAACCTGTACGGCACGTGACACATAAATATGTCAGGAAGAGAAAAAAAAGTAAACGACCACTAACTGCACCGCTGTGTCGACAACATCGCACGCTTTGCCTAATTTGTATTGTAATGACTTCAAGCCTACAGCTGATAGTAGGGTCGAATATTTTTTTACAGAAATTAACTTGAAAAAATCAAATAAATCGTGGAACCTCCTAGTAACTGATCGGTCGGTTTGCATCAATTAGTAAGTCTCTAGTTATTACAAAAGAACTATAATTACTTAGTTTATGAATTCTGATTTATTTTAGGGCATGTTTTGTTGTTTATTTTTAGCATTTTTGTAGTGATTAATCTCTCCACAAGAATTCTGAACTGGGCCATGGTGTTCGTCAAAGTTTATATATTTAATATCAAAACTTCTACTTATGTTTTAATTAATTTATAAAAATTATTTGTATTATATTCAGTTTATGGTCTAAACCTCTGTTCAGGGTTTTCCGTGTTTTCCCTAAGCTCTAAGCGAATGTTGGAGGTTCATATTTCCACGGACGAAGTAATGTTCATTCATTATTTCCCTTAAAACTGATTTTTTTGTTCTCTTATTAAATTGCACTAGATCTGATTTCATTATCATATCTTATCATTACTTTTTTAAAGGAATTTTTTTTTATTACATACTGATGTTTATTATTTCTCCTTATCCTTTTAATAGGCTCATGAACCATTTTTTAAATTAACTGTTGTTCACTTTCATTATATATATATATATATATATATATATATATATATATATATATATATATATATATATATATATATATATATATAATATATATATATATGTCGGGGTTTTGGTGAAAACACGTTTTAAATCCTTTTCCATTTTATTACAATATTAAAATACAACCAAATAAATAATCAATACAATGTTCCAATGCGTTTCAAACAATTATATCAGAAATTTAATATAATCTGTACAAGACTTTGCAACTCTACAACCACAGATTTACTTATTATTCAGATGTCTATCTCCGTGGTTACGAAAATTGCGCGCAAGTGCTGCACTCTCGTATGTGGTCCAGAACTAATTAGACAAGGATAGATATATGTAGCACACTAGATTATTTTTATTTCATTTCATTTATTATACTTTTTTTAAATCATAAACTAAATATATTTTTAATACATTTATTTAATTAAATAAAGTTCATACAATATGAGAAAAACATAATATGGTTACATTTAAAGATTTCTAGTATAATTTAAATTACTATATGTTATAAAATATATCTTTTTGAAAAGTAATTAATAAAAATATTTCCTATTTTGATTTTAAATTGAAAATAATTACAAAATTTAAATTTAATATTAGAAATCTTATACATATTATGTAATAATCTAATGTTAATGGTTGAACCTTAATTGCTGAAACTTATTTCGACATATTATGTCTACTTACAATTTATTTACATGAAGGTTCTTAAATTAAAATTATAAATAAAAAATAGGTGAAGAATATTACAGTACACAATTTTGGTTGTTCGATTAACATTTCTTAATACTACCACAGTTATTTACATTATCATTGGATATAAATTCTAAATTTTTAATGCCGATAAAACGATAATGCTGAGTTGCAAGAAAAAAATAAACAGCTCTTTAGTTAAAGAATTGTTTATTTAGGAACAGTATCAATAGGCGTATTCCATTTGCCATTTAAATCAGATCTAACTTACATTTACTGAATCAGATCACTTATTTATTTTGCTGGATTACTTCGCTGACTTCATTTCCAGTACTAGAATTACAAATTCTAATTTACTTTGAAGTAATTCAGGCAAGTAAGTGCATCACTTAATTAAGTTTATTTAATCATGTGTCGAATTTATTTGAACTGATTTAAGTGAACCAAGTAGCAATACAGCTAATAGCGATTTTCTTAAACTTATTGAAACTTTAGTTGCTAATGAACCGATAAAACTTTCATGCAATCCAGCATAAAAATAGTAAATAAATTTGTACATAAAGAGGAATGGCGGCGCTGTCTTCGATAGATGTTTAGACGGATCATGACCAAAGAAAGCAGACGAATACTCTGGGATTTACAACCCCACTACCTCGAGTAGCCAGCGTATGTGTTCAAGCACTTACTAGCTGTGACCAGAGGCTCTGGTAGCACGGGGACTAGTTGCTTCATTTGAACCATAATGGGCCGGTAAAATATATTTTTGATCAAAGTGTTTTTCGCAGACTCTCAAGTTACGAATTTTGTCAGGCGATTTTTCTGTTAAGTTCAGTCCCAATATTATGTCCCAAATTTGTTGCTTTTCCGCACATTTTGGAAACCGAAATAGTCTTTTTAGACTTCCACAATTCTTTACAACGCAGGTAGGCATCGTACTATAAATAAATAGAACAATAATACATTTTTAAAGTAATGCAGATATTTTGTGTGAAATGTACTTTTCTTTTACAACTATATTTTATCATATTAAGTTAGAAACACATAAAATTAATATATAATATAATGTATTGCTTACCTTATATTTGCAATTTCGCTATTAAAACAAAATTATAGTTATTATTAAATAATAAACTATGAATATTATTATTTGTAATAATTACCAGTTCAAAACTGTCAAAATGGTTGTTGTTGATTGTTACTATGACAACCATTTTCCCATAATCCCCCACGGCATAACTAATTTTAATGTATGAGCTGCGGAGTGCTGCCATCTCGTATGTGGTCCATAACTAAACCACTGTCATGGGATATGCGATCTAAGTTACCTAGCCCTGTCTACAACTGACAGATAGTCCCAGGATCCAGAGCACCACTATTCACTTCTTTTTAAAAACATTCAACCATTTATTGCATCTGACAGATGTCAATCAATCTATAGCAACTGTTCGGTTGTTTTTGTACCTACTGCTCGTGATCTTGATTCTATCAGCGACATGTGAATTACACTCTTCGATCTTTCAATACACTGATGCACATATTGCTCTGTCTATGGTAAAGTTACAGTAATTAAGTAATAACTATTTATATCGCTCCGACACGGCCTTCCTGACGCTGGGCTCGTCCGCGAGCCTATATTTTTTTTGCCACAACAAAACAGAAACAGAACATATCTCATCGCTCGGCTATTACTGACAATAAACAAAACGTAATCACCACATAAACAAACATAATAAGGGTTGTTCTGCAGATAACATAATCTCTCCCATATCATACCTTAGTCTCAAAAATACATAAAAATGGATCACTCTCGCCCCAATATTTCGGGTCACAAGACTTACAGTTCCATTACGCCCCAGTCCTTCGGGTCACGTAATAAACAATCAGACTCATTAAGGCAGCTCGCTCCAGTCCTTCGGGTCACGAGACTTACAGTTCCATTACGCCCCAGTCATTCGGGTCACGTAATAAACAATCATACTCAATAAGGCAGCTCGCTCCAGTCCTTCGGGTCACGAGACTTATTACCAAGACTGGCCTTATGTCAATACATGACTGCCAAAACACAAAACTTACGATACTCTTTACTGTCCAACTGTACTTACAAACCTTACATTGTGTTATGAAAGAGATTATTTACCATACAAATCCAGTACAGAGAGTTGCATTGCCGCATGGTTGCATATAGCTACCATACAATTGGCCTACGAACTCATAAGTACTTTTGTACCCACATTTATTCAAATTTGCAATTCTTACAATCAATTTCAGAATCATCATCTATGTCTACGTCTGATACATGATTCTCTGGCATCAATCTCAATTTATCATGAGCATACTTATACTTTCTTTTACCTTTCAGTGAACATAACACGTAACGATCTCCTTCAAGTACCTCTATTACCTTCAATGGATCTTTGTACTTGAGATCTAATTTAGTTTGTTTTGTTCCTCATTTTGAACAAATACAAAATCTCCGACACTAAAGGATTTAACTTTAGCTTTATTCTCATCAAACTCTTACTTGTCATAAATAGAATTCTTTTCAATATTTTTAGCTGCTTGTTCTCTCAATTTAACGATATCAATAAATTCATCTGAATTATGGCTTATCATACCAAAAGGTCTACCTTGTTTACCGAACATCAACTCAAGGGGACTGCACTTAGTTACTCTGTTCATACTACAATTAATTGCTAATTGTACATCGCCAAGTGAACTTTGACAAGTTTTATTTTTATCAGATTCAGCTACTGTTAGCCTAGTTTTTAAAACACTCATAGTTCGTTCAACTTGGATGAGCTTTTAATAGTTCACGAATTTTATCTCGAACAATAGTTTTCTCTTCATAACTCAGACGATAAGGTCGTCTTTGAACAGTTTTATTTGAATCAATTAATCGAATATCTAGTTTACCACAAATTACATGAGTTTGTGGAAAATCATTCACAAAGAATTTTTTATTTTTTTTTCAAATTTAATTAAAAGATTAATTAATTCTGTATCATCAATAACGTCAGTATCAATTTCAGATTTTCAATCAATTTCAGTTTTACTACAAACATCAACTTCTAAATTTCTAAATATAACTACTTTATCTAAACCAATTCGAACAGAAAAGCCCTGAGACAATATTTCTCGTCGAATCATAATATCATATTTTAAATAATTATCAGATAAAACATGAAATAAAATTTCTAAAGTAATGTCGTCAATTCTAACAGTGCTCAAAATCTGCAATTACTATACACAGTAGTCTGCCCAATACCAACTAACGAAACAAGTCGATTGATTCGTTTACAAGAAATGTAGGTATACTTTCTTTAATGAGAGAACATTCAGCCCCAGAATCAAAATTATAATTTAATATCTCACCATTGTGTTGCAACGTACCAACAGATGTCAACTCGTTTCTTGTTATCTTGAGATCTTGAGGATGCTACATCAACACACATTGATGCATAGTGTCTAACTTTGCCACACTTGAAACATGCGCTTTCTTTCTTGAAACTGCTAGCACGCGGAAACTCTGATTTACCGATAGGCCGATTGTACTTAAGCTTCAAGTTTTGAGCAGGACATTCATTCATTTTATGACCATTTCCTCCACAATTTTAACATCTGGTTGAGCTGAAAGAATCATGTTTGACACGTTTTAAATTAACATTACTATCAGAGAAAAATTTTCGTTTATTTCGAGTAACTGCTTTCAGTTCTTGTTGCAATCGATTTCGATCTTTAATATCAGTAGTATACGCCAATCGTTGCAATCTAAAATCATATTGTGATAGATGTGCTAATACGAAAGCAACTCCAATTTGTTCAATACTCTTGCTCTGCCATTGGGACATAAATGATGTTAACATTCTGGTTGCAAAGCTAGCATACGATTCATTTTCTTTAGGTTTGTTATTCATAAGCTTCATGAAATGAGCTGAACCAGTTTCATGTTGTTCATACTGTGTAATAAACAATTCACGAAATTCCTCCCATGTCAATCCTGCATACGACATTTGCGACAACCATAATGAAGCATTTCCCAACAATGATCTACTTAATGCCAACATTAAATTACTTCCATGCAATGGTTGTTCATGCATGCATAAGCTCGCTGTATTGCACCAAGCACTTGGATCTGAGCCTGGTGCATCAGGAAGGAAATTGAATTAAAATTATTAACAGTTGGTTGTTTCATCATTTTAATCAATTCAATCATATTTGCATTCTGTTGGATAAAAATTTCCTGTGTACTCAAATCAGTGTTTTTCTGTTTCGAAACTCCAGGCACATCCATATCATCATTAGAACAATCTTCTTCATTAATACACCCAGGTTTCATGCTTGGCTTCTTAGATTGCGAATCCCACTTCTGATGTCGGGGTTTTGGTGAAAACACGTTTTAAATCCTTTTCCATTTTATTACAATATTAAAATACAACCAAATAAATAATCAATACAATGTTCCAATGCTTTTCAAACAATTATATCAGAAATTTAATATAATCTGTACAAGACTTTGCAACTCTACAACTGACAGATAGTCCCAGGATCCAGAGCACCACTATTCACTTCTTTTTAAAAACATTCAACCATTTATTGCATCTGACAGATGTCAATCAATCTATAGCAACTGTTCGGTTGTTTTTGTACATACTGCTCGTGATCTTGATTCTATCAGCGACATGTGAATTACACTCTTCGATCTTTCAATACACTGATTCACATATTGCTCTGTCTATTGTAAAGTTACAGTAATTAAGTAATAACTATTTATATCGCTCCGACATATATATATATATATATATATATATATATATATATATATATATATATATATATATATATATATATATATATATATATCTGGACGCGCTAAGCACTAGCTTAATAATAACTGTTTTTAATTAAATTTCAGAAGATTAAATAATACAGGTAACTATTAATAAAAATCCGATTTAAAAATACCCAAAATTAATGGATATATAATTTTTAAAGTACAATATCTATTATTAGACAATGGCACTCAAACATTTTATTTTGATGAATTTTCTATTTGCTTCTTGTTCTTATCTACAAAAAAAAGTACATACTATATTTTAAAGTTATTCAATATTTATATTCAGTAAAATTAATAAAAAATTATCTATTAATAAAAAAGAGAAAGCGTCGTGTATATCATATTTGATACTACTTGTATATATTTTTAAATGAGTTGTCAGTGTTATAAAATAAGTTGTAATATTTACATTATTATTAAATTATAATTTTTTCACTTTATAACGAATTTTTTTTTATTGAGCACCGCAGGCTCATTTCTTCTCTATAATTTACTAAACTCAGTGTGAAGTGGTTCAAAATATGGATGCCTTTCTAACGAATACTACCGAATGAATCCGAGTAGTCAAACCTCAACGTAAACACCTAAATTTTTAAGGGATGAAACCAAATTGACAGTCATGTATCGGAACATGGAATTCCATTAACTTGCCTATCTATCTAACTGTATAATCTATGGTATTAGTTAGTTTTATAAATATTCCAGTTTGTAAGTATAAAACTGTTGGAAGAAATGCCATAATTTTAAACCAGCTTAGCTAATCTTTATGTGAAATAGATATCTAGTATTTCCGTGGAGAATATTCGTTGTTCGTGGCATTATATACGGCCCTAAGAGTATACAATATAGATTGAACTGAATAACTATCATATTAAATTTTTACTGCTTAAGCAAAAAGGATTTTTGTTTTTGTAGAAATTGACAACTAAGATCATATTACCTACTGAATTTATAGTTACTTAATTTTTATATTCAATTTGTTGAACTTTATTCTATTGTATAACTTATACAATTTTAATTGGAAATTGTGTTTTTAAAAATTTATTTATTTTACATACACAAGTTACAGGTATAGTTCTCAAGACAGACTGATTGCGGTTTGTAACAAGATTCGCTCTTTTATAAACTTACTATTACTAGTCAGCACATTCCTTGGAGTGCGCTGTAACATGAAGTTTCTTAGTGATAATGATATACATAACTCCTCCGCCCTAAAAGGGAACTTCGTTTGTTACAGTTTGGAGATTTTCCTTTTTTAACAGTTTTTTTGAACATTGTATTTTATGTTTACATAAGATTAAACAAATAGTTACTATTATAACAATAATAACAACAGAATTAATTAAAGTATGATTATTAACATCATCTTCAACCTTTATATCATTTAATATTGGCGTTTCTTTAATTACAATATCTTGTTTATTAATTTGTTTCAACTCAATTGTTTTATTACTTAATTGTCTGTCCTTAATTTTAAATTTAATATTTTCAAAAATTATTTCTTTAGCATTAGTTATATAATTTTCCAATTTATAATTATTAATTATACAATTTTTATTTGTTTTAAATTTATATACTCCTTTAATTAACTTATGTTTCACATATTCAGAACACTTAATATCTAAGTTTCTTTCATTCTTACTTATAATAATAATAATATTAGAGTTCTCAATTTTTATTAAAATAAATCCTTCAGTAATCTTATGGTACTTACATTCATTATTATTATGCCTATTAACAATTTCGTTCAAACATTTATTAGCTTCTACATAATTGGTCTTACAGTAAAAATTTTGTTTTAATTTATTACAGTCATTAGTTAGCAATAGTTGATCTCCTTCTTGAATTAAAAATTCTTTATTTTCATTTAGCATAAACATTTCGTTTCCACTAATTATGGGGATTGGAGTTATTTGCAGTAATTTCCTTTCAGGTTTATTTTCATACACGGGAATTTCTAATAAGTATTCTATTTTATTATTATTTAATTTACAATGACTTGAAATCTGCGAAGTAATGTCCCAAAATTTTATTCCTGGATTAATTTGGTTAATTATTTGTTTTAATTCTTCTAAAGATATTATTGAACTATGGATCTTATTTAAGTTGCAAAATGTCAAGCTAGTTTCAATTTCGGATATGATCTCAAGTAGATTTATGGTTAATAATATCAATTGATTAAATATATCTTTAATCACCCAAACGTTTTGCCAATTTATAGTTTCTTGCATGAAAGTATCTATTCGAGTTTCCAAAACCAATTCATTGTGTTTAATATTTTCAATTTGTTTATTAAATTTATTAATCATTTCTTTATTTAATCGAATTGTTTGAAAATTTTGAGTTTGTAATATTTCTTGATTTTTATTTATCTTTTCAAATAATTTATCATATTTTTCGGCATCTTCAGCATCTAAATTTCCAGTTATGGCTTTTATAATTCCTCCCATACCATTAATTAATCCTCTTTTATTTCTTTTATGGGTGAGCAGGTTACTTATTTTAATAGCTAATCTATCATAGTTAAAGTTTAATATATTTTTATATGTTTCTACTTCTCTAATATACGTATCATTACCATCAAATTTTATTTCAATATTATTTTTATATTTACCTATCTTAAAGTACTCTTCCTCTATATTCTTAATATCGTAATTATAATATGAATAATATGAGTTTATATATGTATATACATTGCCCAAATCCACGATGTTTATACCGGGATTGTCGGTGATTAGCTCTAATTCCTCATGGTTTCCTTTTATGCAGGTACATCTGCAACAAAGAGTCGGGGCTTCTTAATCTTATCAATTTTGTGTTTACCTTTATTCGTTACTTTAATTACGCCTAATTTAGGGTTGTATTGTTCGATTTTATGGATTTTAAAAAGTGGTTTCTTAAATTTTTGTATTCTTCTTTTACCTTCTTTAATTAATATTTTATCTGGTAATTTAGCTGGTCTATTTTCTAATTTATTTTGTGCTAAAAATCTCTTATTCTTCTCTACTTGAATATTTTCTTTAATTTTTCCATATAAAATTTTGAGTTTATTTTTATAATTAATTAAATAGTCATCTATAGTAAATCTAGTTTCAAAAATGTTCTTATCTTTATCCGCTCCGAATAATATTTCGTTAGGAGTAAATTTAGTAATTGAATTAATAGAATTATTATAAGCTATCACAGCGAAATTTAATTTATTCTCAAATTTGGTATTTTCGAAGATTTTATTTTGATTAATTAATCGGAGATGTTCGATTATGGTGGAATGAAACCTTTCAATTAATCCATTGCTTTTTGGGTTATCGACACATGTTATGTGGGTATTTATTTTATAGATTTTGAGTAATTCTTTTACAAGGTTGTTGTTAAATTCAACTCCGCTGTCGTGTATTATTTTATTCGGTATTTGATATTTACTAAAAAAGTTTAACAAACTTTCTGTTATATTTATAGCGTCTATTGTTTTCATAAAATAAATTTGTGCAAATTTAGAAAAAGCGTCGATAATTGTCAGATATTTCCTTTTTTCTAAAGTCAGTATATCTATATGTACTATGTCAAAGGGATATTTACTTATTTCTGTAATATTATCGTTTAGTTGAAACGGTTTTCGTTCGTACTTGTTCTGTTGACACAGTTCACAGTTATTTATGAATTTTTGAATGTCAAAGTGTAATCTTGGCCAATAGTATTTACGTTTTAATCTCATAATTGTTTCGGATATGCCACGGTGATTTGTCTTTCCTAAATGATAATTTGTAATAATTTCTAATTGATCGTTCGTATTTTCAATATCTTCTAATACTTCTTCACATTGTATCAGTCGATATGAATCTTTAGTAAATTTGTTTTGCAAAATTTCGTTTATTGTCAAAACTATATCTTTTTCTATAAGACAATAATAATTAATTTTAGGTACGAGATATTCTTTAATAAACTGAAATATTTCTTCCTGTAAGTCATTTTTATTTAAGGTAATTATTAATCTCTGTTTGGTTTGTGCGAATAATTTTTTTAATTCTACTTTGGTCGGTTCGTTATGTGCTTTGACTATTATTTGGTTCTTGCCAGTGTTAATACAACCTTCTTTGTAAGTAATTCCGTTAACTTCATTTTCATCTGCAGAGTGACATGTTTCTAAATCTTCGTTATCAATTTGTACTATTATACTTTCATTATCGTTTATAAAAACTTTTGGTTTTAATTCATGAACTATTATTTGAATATGAGTATCTTTAAAAAGTTTGTTGATTAAATTTTCAACAATTTCAAAATTTATTTTATTTTCAACTTTATCATATCCGTTACAAATTTTAGGCATATGTATTTCAAAAATATCGTTTTGAATACAGTAATCGCGTAAATTAATTAAACATTTATTAATATCTAATAAATTTGGTTTAGAGAAATGTTCTAATTTTGTCACTAAGTGAAATAGTTTATATTTATCATAAATAGGTTGTATAAAAATATTTCCTTTATTCTTACTCTGGTTATTTAAATAAGTTTTACTTTGGAATTTTGAATTAATTTGTTCCGCAAATCCTTTACCTAATTTTTTATCTTCAGAGATACAATGCACTATATTATATGGTTTATCGAAAATATCATCAAATGTTTTCTTAATTTCAAATTTACGTCTTATTCGTGAGAGAGCATCTGCATTACTATTTAAATTTCCTTTTTTATACTCAATATCGAAATTATATTCGTCGAGTTTTATTTTCCATCGCATTAATTTGCTGTTAGGATCTTTTAAATTCATTAGCCAAGTTAGGGGTTGGTGGTCGGTTCTAATTTTGAATTTTGTGCCGTAAACGTAAGGTCTAAAGTACTTTGTGGCCCATACAATTCCTAATAATTCTTTTTCGGTTACGCTGTAGTTTATTTCATGTGTGTTTAGAGTTCTACTAGCGTAGGCTATTGGTAAATCTTTACCGTCTATGTTTTGACTTAATACCGCACCCAGGGCATAATTACTAGCGTCGGTGGTTAGAATGAATTGTTTAGAGAAGTCGGGGTATTGCAAAATTGGTGCATTGATTAATAGCTTTTTACTATGTTCAAATGATTCTATATATTCTTTATCGTCTATATTTACCTTATTTCCCTTTTTTAGGCATTTAGTCATAGGTTTTGTCAATTTAGAAAAATCAGGGATAAATTTACGGTAGTATCCTAATAATCCTAGATATGTTTTTATTTCTTTAGGAGTTTTTGGGATAGGGAAATTTTTTACAGCTTGGATTTTTGTAGGGTTAGGTTTAACACCTTCTTGTGAAACAACATGGCCCAAATACGCTACTTCTTTCCTTAAAAATTCCGATTTATCAATTTGGATCTTTAAATTATATTCTTTTAATTTAGCAAATATTTTTCTAATGTTTTCGATATGTTCTTGTAATGAAGTGCCTAAAATAATTATATCGTCTAGATATACGAGACAAATTTTGTTTATATGATCGCGTAATACAAAATTCATTAATCGCTGGAAAGTCGCGGGTGCATTTTTTTAGGCCAAATGGCATTCGACAAAATTCAAAATGTCCTTTATCGGTATTAAATGCTGTCTTTTGGATACTGTTTTCATGCATTTGTATTTGATGGAAACCGGAAGCCAAATCTAAAGTTGTAAAATAAATATTTTTGCCCAATTTATCCAATACTTCTGTGATATTTGGTATTGGAAATTTATCGTCAATAGTTTTTGAATTTAATTTTCTATAATCTATAACCATTCTAAATTTGTTTTTTCCTGAGGCATCCATCTTTTTGGGGACCATCCAGACAGGAGAGGACCAGGGGGAATGAGATTCTTTGATTATTTTTTCTTTTAAAAGTTTATCTATTTGGTTGTTAATTTCTTCTTTATAGCATTCTGGGTGACGATAAGATTTTGTATAGATTGGTATTTCGTCTGTTGTTTTGATTTCGTGTTTTATGACACTGGTATGTGATAGGTTTTGATTTTGTTTAGGAAATATTGATTCATATTCTTTAATAATTTTGAATAATGCATTTTTTTCCTCTTTATTTAAATGATCTGTTCTGATTTGAATTTTATCAGCGTCTTGTAAATTTATATTATTTTTAGAATCAAAATATTGAAGTTTAAGTTCTTTATTTAAAAATAGGACATTATTTTCTGCAAAGTTAATACTAATTTTCAAATTTATTAAAGCAGGTATTCCTAGTAACACATTAAATTGTTTATGAAAGTTATGTAGGTAACATTTAATGTTTATATCTTCTATTTTTAAAATAATATATTCATTTCCTGTATGTTCACCGGTAGCTGTTGTGAATGTAAATTTTTCGTTATAAATTTTGAATTTATGCTTATTATTGTAAACATAATTTTTACTAATTAAGTTTATTGACGATCCTGAATCTAATAATATTAAATAATCGCGTACTTTTATAAATGGTAATTTGGAATTACATATTATATTCAAAATTTCTCCTCTATATTTATAGGGCTTTTCTCTAAAAAAGAATTGTCAATTTCACTACATTCTTGTTCATCATAATTATATTCTAGGTTTTCGGGATTTTCAAAAGTTTCAGTATTGTCAATATCATTAGGTTGTTCAAGTTCGGTATTATTTAATTCCTCAAAAACGTAATTAGATGGTCTGTTACTTGGGAATTTATTATTTTGCTGTGTAAAATAATTATTGGGTTGGTTAGTAGTTCTTTGTGGTTGCCAAGTCTGTCTAGTTTGGGTAGACATGGGTGTTGGTTTCATTCCTTGCGCATTTTTTATTTGCATGCGAGGAGCAAAGTTTCGGACGGGTTGTTGAGTGGTTCTAAAGTTAATAGGACCTGTGGGAAAATTATTTCCGGGAAATTGTCTCGGTGTGATATTTGGCAATCTTTGATTATTAATTGCGGGTTTAAATGAGGGTTGATTATTTTTAAGATATTGGAAGTCGTTTGATAATAAAGTTTCGATTTCAATTATAGTTTTTGGGTTTCGAGTTGCCAAGTTATTTCTGTAAGGGTCTCCTACAGTAGATATAAAATTGTTTACGATTAATTTTTCAGTAAATTCTATAATAGCCAATTTTTTATTTACGTCTTCTTCTTCTATGCTAATTCTTGATTTAAAAGCTAGGAATTTTTCTTTGGTAATCTCGAGTAGTTTAAATGGGTTTTTATTTTGAAATTTTAGTAATTCATTAATTATTGTAGTAGAGTTCGTTTTATCTTTAAAATTTCGAATTAAATGCGTTTTGAGATCATCCCAGTTCTGAAACTCTAAATCTTTTATGCTATCTAGTGCTTTGTCAACTATTTTGCTTTTAATGTTTAAAAATGAAACTGCTTTATCAAATTCGTCGAGTGCTGGGTTTAATGTACCCAGTAAGTTTTGAACTAAGTTAACTGCATTTATAAAAATACTCAGCTTATTTGGATCCCCATTATAAGTTGGAACTGCATTAAGTGCGAACTTAATTTTATTTATACGATCAGCCATTGCTAACTCGTTTAAGTTAATATTATCTTCAATTTCGTGTAAAATATCTAACAAGTTATCCAGTTTGGATAAAATATATATCTAATAGTATTATTACTAATTAAGTAATTACAGTGATTCGAACCTACGTTAATATATTTTACTTAGTAAATAGTGATTCGTACAGTCGTTAATATGTAGTAAAAATAAACTCACAGTAGAACTATGTAGACTGCGGTGTTTAAAACTGCGATCTTCATCTGGAGATGCTGCGTTGATGTGGTTCTGACGTGCTGCTGCGACGTCGTCACGATACGGGTTCTCGTTCTGCGGACTCTGTGTACCGGAATCAGTAGAGTAGTCTGAAGTCTGTAGCTTGTGTGGAATCTGGGGTTGTGAAGACCTCGGCACTAGCGATGCTGGTTCTCTGGACTTCTTCACGTTGTTGTTCGTTTCCGGAATTAACGTTAAAACGACCGTGTTTTTTGTTTTAACGAATTTATTACTTTTCGTGTAACTTCGACAATTAACACGTTTCCGAAATCCGATCCGACTGCGCCACTTATACAATTTTAATTGGAAATTGTGTTTTATAAATATTCCAGTTTGTAAGTATAAAACTGTTGGAAGAAATGCCATAATTTTAAACCAGCTTAGCTAATCTTTATGTGAAATAGATATCTAGTATTTCCGTGGAGAATATTCGTTGTTCGTGGCATTATATACGGCCCTAAGAGTATACAATATAGATTGAACTGAATAACTATCATATTAAATTTTTACTGCTTAAGCAAAAAGGATTTTTGTTTTTGTAGAAATTGACAACTAAGATCATATTACCTACTGAATTTATAGTTACTTAATTTTTATATTCAATTTGTTGAACTTTATTCTATTGTATAACTTATACAATTTTAATTGGAAATTGTGTTTTTAAAAATTTATTTATTTTACATACACAAGTTACAGGTATAGTTCTCAAGACAGACTGATTGCGGTTTGTAACAAGATTCGCTCTTTTATAAACTTACTATTACTAGTCAGCACATTCCTTGGAGTGCGCTGTAACATGAAGTTTCTTAGTGATAATGATATACATAACTTATACGGTTATAAATCTTAAGATGAATAATGCATAGTTTTCAGTGTTAAATATTAATTATAATTTTATGATTAAAATATAGGTGTCCAAAATATGGTTACGTAGAACTCTATAGAACTATAAAATATACAATATCAATAAATAAGATAAATAAGATAAAAATTGATTAATTACACAGCCCCACAAAAAAATATTTCAAAACAGCAAACCAGATCATCATATTTCCATGTATTTTTTGACGCTTAATCCGAATCCGAGGTTAAAAAAATTAGTACACTCCCAAAAAAATGAGTCAGACCCAAAAAACACCCCCTAATTAGGAAGAAAATAAAATCAATCTCCGAGAATAGTTGTTTGATGAATTTTCAAGTTTATCACAGTAAATTGAAGATTTACACCAGCGTCCATCCAATATTAATTCAAACACATCCCGCGAGAGGGGGTAAACGACCCCCATATTTTACCAAACTGATAAAAAGCACTAATGTCTACTGAAAAAAGTGGAAATGTCGGAGTTTTTTGTAGTGACAAGGGAACTGTGGTATTTTCGACTTAATTCTTTAAAAATACTCTAATAGGATTACGAAAAACTACCCCTATCATCAAATGACATGAGATAAACAGAGGAAAAATATTAAATCAAATAGGATTGCCATTTTTATGGATGCCACGATTGGCCAAAGTTTCGTATAGCTACGTCTTAATTATGTGGTCTCATGTACTACGAACGCAATTTTATGACGCCCCTCCTCATATAATGTGTGACTTAAAAAACTAAAGTGAAAAAGCTCTAAATGTCTAAGTTTTATGTAGGTCAGAAAAATATACAGTATGTTTGACTTAATTCTTCAATACTACCCCATAGGATTGTGAAAAATTATCCCTAGCCTTTAATGACCATTAAAAGCAAAAAAAATAGAGCTACAGAATTAAATGAGTAGGGTTATAAATGACGATCGTGTATATGGGGGTAGTGTTCACCCTTCTCTAGGGGCATCATTAAATAAAGTGGGGGCACGCAAGACATAGCACTGGGGAATCGTAGAATCTACAACAATTGAAATCCTGTTCAATAGCATGTTTTTCTCCTTTCTTGTGTCATTTGAGGATTTAATAAATGGTGTCTCATATGGCTTAAAATGACTTTGCGGTACACCAAGCTCAACTAAAGTAGGATTTTATAATGACAGTATAAAATAGGTAAACCCAAACTTTATTAAAATCACAGATCCAAATCATTTCGAGTACAATTCAAAATTTCAGTAATTCAGTTAATTATTTAAAAAGTAGTGAAGACGTAATGAACAAAAACATAGAAACAATTAACAAATTTTCAATCAAAACAAATACTATATTAGACAGACTAACTATTGAATCTACGCAACAGACACTGAATACTAGAGTTAATAGAGAATATGACAAATTTCTTAACGCTGTCAATTTGGGTAAGCATGGTATTCTCTCGCCACAAATATTAACACTAACATCTTTATTCAACGAATTGCAAAATTATAAGGGCGAATTTAATTTACCTGTTGCAGCAAATAATAATAATATATATTATGAAATTTTAAATTTGCAAATCTATTAAAATTTCTTTGATTGATAAAGTAGTTTATAATCTATTTAACCTAATACTTGAGGCAGTCCAGCATAAAAATTCATCCGTATTTTCATGCATACAACCGAAAAAACCTTATCTTTTACTATACCAAACCAAAGCTTATTTTACCCGCATGCAAGATCTTGTTAGCTGCAACGAACATGCAGGGCAGGAATGCATTTGCAAAGACGTGCACACCACAAAGGAGACGGACCAACTCACTTGTGAAACAAAATTACTGGCACCACACCGTAGATTTATACCTGGAGACTGTGATACAATTAATATTAAAGCCTCGATTGAAACGTCGAAGTATTTAAGTAACAATAATTGGTTTTACATTCTACAACATCCAATTACTTTAATTATCCTTTGTGAAGGAGCTTCTCTGGGGCACACCGAAGACGTTATTCTAAAAAATATCAGACCAATCAGATACGTACATCTTGTAAAGGTTATACGGACAACTATATACTTCAACCATCCGCTAATGTTTCAAAAAATCTCACTAGCCTTGTCCCGACCATAGATATAACGACAGATGAATATTGTAAATTTGATACAAATTTTAATCAATCGGACTTACTAATTTTGACACCCGTAAAATTATCAAACGTTGATCTAAACGATTTGAGATACGCTAATAAATAGTTAGTTCTACCAGGTTATTACTAATCAGATAAACAAACCTTTTATCGTGTCGCAAAGACGAATTATAAACTATAATATTGATCCTAATGTTGTAGCAGAATCTAGCATTGACCCATATAATACCCCTGATGAATCTGGTTCAACCGTCTTCAGTGATAGTTCTCCATCGTCAATTAGTCCGAGACAGGCGTACCGCTAATCCATTGTAACTCTTTCCAACACGATTTCCATTTTTATTGGAGGAGGTGTTATGTTTCCCGCATTTCACATAGTTATAATTATTTACATATCTATTTTTCTTGTTTCTTATAATTGTTAATGCATGTTAAATATAAGTTTAGTTATATATTAGTCATTTTAATTATCTTATATTTAAGTTGTAGTCATGTAATTTTTTCCAGTTCTGTATATGTTTTTAGAAAGTTACTTTTTGTAGACACAAAAGCATTCTTTAAGACCATAAAACCCCTAAATTCCAGTCTGTGTTCTAAATCCAGCAACATTGCAATCCTATGACTCATCGCCTCACAACCCTTAACTTTCTAAACTACCATCTTCCCCTGGCCTTAACTAAAACCCTATAAAAATCATATCCGACCAAGAAGACATCCTATTCACTATCCAGTAGTCCAGTCTCAACCACCAAACATTCAGCCTAGTTAGTTTGTACTTGTGTGTTTTATAAATGAATTCTTGCCATCACAAGTACACAACAATATTTTGAATTAGCAATTTATTCAATGTAAATAAATGCAAGCATTCTTTGCTGTGAAATTATTATTGTATTTTGACTTAATTGAATCTCACTTAAGAAATGTATGCAAACTTCATACTTTTCACTTACAATTCCACTTATAGTTAAGGTATGGCCAATTACAAACTTCCATGTAGCTAGATAATATAAGATATTATATTTTTGTTTCATTTGTACGTGATATTGACACTTTATATTATATTTACTGTAAAAAATATACCATTTCTATTATTTGCGCAGAAACATGATTATAATTACAACAGATAGTTAGATGAGTTATGCGATCTATTTGTGCAATTATGTCCGGAGACTGTGTAGCATTCGAATCCGGAGATCCCGAGTTCGAATTCCACTCAAGATACATATATAGATATATATATATATATATATTGTGACGAAGTCGTTCGTCACAATATTTAAAAACGCGAAATAATTTTATTCGCGTTCAGAAATATTCTGAAGCCGGACCTGGCGATCCATTTACGCGCGGCAAGTCACCGATTCCGTTCAAATTTCGACACCGCGTACGTCTCCGCGTTCTGCGGCCGGCAAACCTATGTTAAACCAAATCGGGTGGTTTTTACCCTAGTTTCCTTCTGAAACCAAACCACCCATTTGGTTAACATAGGATGAGCCGCCGCCAACCTAACCGGACACGATTCATTAACAAATGTAGTATAAATACGCGGTCAGAACGATCGTCAGAGAGTCAGTTCCGAAAATCGAGTTATCGAAATTCAAACCAGTAGCCGTGCTCACGACTAAAAGTACCGACTGAAACCCAGAAACCGTGTCTCACGTCTCGCCGCGAGTTCTCCGCGTATCCTGGATTACCGTCATCACCGTCATCGCCATCATCGCCGTCACCATCGTCAGCTCCGTCAGGTTCCCGACCCGTGGTAAGTCCCATCCGTTTTCTTGTACCTGTCAAATTCCGGTTTGACCGTTCAGCGCCACGTACAGTGCTTCCGAGGTCTCGCGGTCCGTGGAGTGTGAGTCTCGCACATATTGTTCATCAAACCGGCCTTTGTTTTCCTATTGTTGTGTTGCTCGCAGTGTTCACGGGCAAAGTGTCAAATACCTACCCCGCACTCCCCTACCGTCCTGTCACCTGTGAGTTGCCCCACCCCCTCTCTCCGCAACCGACTCGGGCTCAGCGTAGCACGAGTCGCTCGACCCCCGCTTCGTCACCGCGCTGAGAGTCTCACGCGTGGGCGCTGCGGTGTGGCCGACACCGGTGTTGCGAGTCGCGGCTCCGGCCGTGCGCCGCTTCCCCACTCCTCCCCGTTCCTACCTGACGGATCATCTTCACTCATTTCGTTTCATCGCCACGACGCCTTCAGCGAAATCGTCGAGCTCCGTACCGCCGTATCACCGTCACAAGGCGTCTCCGCCGCGACGCTCATCGCATCGCCGACCATCGTGGTCGCCCCAGCGACCGTATCCAACCATTTCACCAACCCCGACATCACCTACGGCCTCCCTGGCAAATACTCACCTACACGAAAATAAACTTACATTATTTTTATGATTTTTAACCAAATTGCTGTGTTCTTATTTTCTACAACCACACCTGATTCCTCCGACCGGATTGCTATCCGAGCAATTGGCGCCCGAGCATACCGTCGCCAATTTGTTTGGCCGTATCGCTGCCAGATACGTCGCAATATATATATATATATATATATATATATATATATATATATATATATATATATATATATATATATATATATATATATATATATATATATATATATATATATATATATATATATATGAGAACTACCCCACTACAGCTCAATGACACCGGACCCTGTACTGTAATTAGGATTAAAAAAATAAAATAAAATACATTAAATAAATGGCCCCGATGCGTTATACCCATACTCAAGTTGGTACCATCGTAAAGGACACAGTCGACACATTGTTGTCTAACAATGATTTTATTGACAAACTTGTTAATAAAAGGCTTACTTTAAAGGTGTCATTGCTGACTTAACTACGCACTTTAAAATCTTGCAGGATGGTATTGACCATCAGGAGCAGTATTCCCGCGAAACTGTATCCGAGTGTTCGGTGTTCCAGAGTCAGCTAATAAAGACACTGAATTGGTAGGGCGTGCAATTTTCAATGACAATCTACAAGTGAGTGCACAGGTAAACGTAACTTTAATTCTGCCGCCCCATCGAAACCTCGTCCCATTATAGTGAAATTCTGTTCTTATGAAACTCGTTTCACTATAATCCAAAACCGTAAGAAACTCAAAAATTCCAACATCCCAGTAAACACACTTACGTTTTTTAAACGTATTATAAACGTGTCATTCGTTGATAAACCGTGTTATGCTAGAAAATAAACGGTTTATATTTGGTGTTAGATACCCCCACCCAGGTCAACTACCCACTCGGCGAAAAAATGAACTGCCGGGCCTGTCTAAGAACACAATACTTCAACGTTAAAATAACGTTACCTGCAGATTGTATACTTACTATTATGAGTAACGTTATTGCAACGTGTATTTTAACGAATTTATAAATATGAGATAACTAAAAACGTCCATGTAACGTTTTAATATTATGATAAAATATAGATTTTTTTAACAACAGTTTGTGGACTTGGGATAAATAAGCATGTGATGCTAGCTAAAATAATAAATTATATATATATATATATATATATATATATATATATATATATATATATATATATATATATATATATCAAAATTTAATTATCAACCTAGTTTTATTGCCGCTAAGAAGCGTTTGACCGCAAAGCGCAATATTATAGTGTCTTTCTTATTACAAAATATTATCCTGCATTTATTATTCACAGCCGCAAGCTTTGCATAGAACTGTTCAAAGTTGAAAAACCTTTTCTGACAGACGTTCAAATATAATAGAAAATCAACGTTTTTTATACGTTCAAACATACGTGTAACTAAACGTTTTTGAATGCACGGAACAATCTGATTGGTAAATAGAAGATCATGTGACAGCGTAGCGTTCTCTGGTCAGTGGTTGTGTTGATTTAGCCATTTTGTAGTACATCAAAGTGAAGCATATGACTTATTTTGTCATTTGTGTATATGTGTTATTCTTTTCGGTAAGTACATATTTTATGATTTTACTCTAAATAATGCAACAAGCAAGCAGCATGTCAGAATATTTCACTTGACTTAACCTACACATACGCAATACAATTAGATGGCGTTTAGGTTTGAAAAGAATGCTCACACAAGATATATTTTTCAAAAAGATAATATATCACGTATTTGTTGTTTGTTTATTTTTCAAAATACATCGTTAAAATTGTTAGACAAATGGTATAACTTAGCAAATAAAAAAGTGAAAAATTGTGGCGCAGTTGTTTGGGTAAGTCTATATATTTACCTATTATTTCATTTTGTAGGGTAAAGTAAAACTATGCCTCCCTTTAAAATTTTATCAAAACGTCAAGTGCAGAGAAAAATTAAAATACAATGTTTTACGGGGTGGTAGAATTTAAATCCAAAAGATTGGATTCCAAAGAGCTTGCTGTAGTACCACTGACATGGCTAATTAAAAATGAAAGAAGATGCTATTGGACTACTAGGACTAAAAAGGTTCCACTTTCGTTATTTGTTAAAGCATGTACTCCACCTAGTAAGAAATGGCCTCATTATTCAGTATTCAAAGTACATTTTAAAACGCGTAAGTATTATTATTATTTTTTAAATGTGCAAATAGTATAATTTAAACACTTTCAGTTAACTACGATTTGGCCGAAAAGGAAGTAGACCGCCTTATTCAGGAATACGAAGTGGCAAATAATCTATCCCCTGATACAAGTGTCGAAGAAAATCTGTTCCATCCGAATCAAGTGGGTCAAGTAGTGATGACGAAGAATTTGCAATAACAATGAAGAAACAAAAGACAGGTAGAATGCAAAATTAGTATACAAATAAAATTTTATATTAATCTATTTACAGATACAGCTTCAAATTTAGAAGCAGAAGTTGTTCCTGATGAAGGCGTTCCTATTGCTGTTTCTGTTAGCGACAACAATTTTCAGTTACCTCATACACCAAGTGCTTCATCCACTTCAACTATGACTCTGTATAGCAACTTCGCCGAGGCATTAAATAACGAATTATTGATCGGTAAAAATCTTATTTTGTAGCACCTAATAATAATAATGTTAATAATCTATCTCTATCTTGTTTTAGAAAATGAGACTATTACTGTGGGCAGAGCTGATGCAACTATTAAAGAGGTGAATAACTCAGGTTAGTTATACTTTATTAGCTACCTTATAGTCCTATCAGGATTTTTAAAAAAAAATTTATATATTAATCTACGTAATAAAATCATTAACCCAAATTTGTTATTTAAATATATATATTAAAAAGCTCTATCTATTTAATCCCCCATTGTGGTGCATAATGTATTTTAGTATATAGCTTTTATCGTCGCTTACGTTGTACACAAGGTATGGAAAGTCATCTCACTATGCTGCCATCCATTGAGTTCCAGCATTGGCCGCATTATAATAAAATATGTAGAAATCTAACGTAGATAAATTTTAATATTTATACTGAGTCTACATCAAAATAGGATTATGAACAATTTTCACATTTTAATGTATCTGTCACGTTTATTAACTTGACAACTAATGTGAAAAATATGATTCACGAAGATTTGATCTTAATTTTGTAGCAAATCGTAAAGTAAATCGTCGAAAAAGGCGCCACTGCGGCAAAATTTTGTCTATTCATTTTACTTAGCAACAATAGTGACTTTCCAGACGTTGTGTATAACGTAGGCGATGGTTGTATAGTTATGAAATTCATATAATTGTTTGCTTAATTAACCAAGTTTGCCACTTGATATTTTTTGAAATTATGACATTTCAGTAGTTACCAACTTTAAAAATATAAATTGTACAGCGCCATTACAGCACTCGACTCAACACTCTTTTAGGTGCTATAATAGCATTTACAGAATTAAGTATTTTAAAAAAAAATTGTACGAGCGTACTTAAAAGCATGCGTTATTAACATAATTTTAAAAGTACTTCTTTAGATCCCAAAGGTTACTTTCCGCACGTTACCAATCGCCACGTGTGACAATTTATACTTACCTAAATTAATTAATTTAAATTTTACTAAGGAGATATTTGCTACATTTTTAAAATGAGTCTACCGCTCGCACAAAAATAGCGTAATTATTTTAAGATGTTGTAATAATTTTTCAGCCCTCGCGTCGCTGCAAATATTATGAACTCCAGCTGCTAATATGAAATATACTATTATTCACGATTTTTAATGATTTTTAAGGTAACATAATATAAAGTAGATATGTAAATAAAAACTTCGCACTTTATTAACGATGCAAAAAATTTTGACAGTTGTAGGAAAGAGCTATTTTCACCTACCGTAAAATTTTAATAAGTTTTGTTTTAGAGGCGGCCAAGTTAAACTTCCCTGCAAATGAAAAAAACGATCTGCAAGTTGCCTGGGCTGTGAAGGAATATCTGAAACATTCAGCTACTAGATATAACCACAGCTTGAAACCTAAAAATAATTAGTACGTGTTTTCCTTTATATTTTATATATTTCATAAAACAGAATGTTTTTTTTTATATATATTACATATATAACTATAAATACAACAATAAAACCAATAATAAATAGTGTGTGTTTTCCTTTTTATAGATTTCATAAAGCAGCGTTCTTTTTATAAGTTTCCAACATTTGTTTTTGTTAATTCGAAAAGGTCTTTATGTTTTATAATAACAACATTTGTATTAGTTTATATTTAGTTCTCTCTATTATTTATTTGAGTTTTTGTAATAATAATTTAGATGTGAAAAAAGTATATATATTCAAATTGAATAATATATATATATACATACATATATAAGGGTACTCAATACGTTAAAGCGTCGTAAATAAACACGTTTTTTGAACGTACATTCTTAAATTTTAATTTACGTTGAAAACATGAATATAAAACACTATATTTTATCACGTATAATTGTCGTGTTCTAGGAGTTAAAATTAAACGTTTATTTATTCGTCTTTTGCGACGTTTAAAACCGCAACATTTAAAAGTTGATTCTACGTAATGCATAATCGTATTTTTCTAATGGTGTTTGTCATATTTAAAACGTTTTATACACGTGTATGTGTTTACTGGGGAAGATCTAACTAAAAATAGACTCGATCGTTATAAGGAAGCTTTCATTAAACATGGTTTAAGAAATGAATTATTGTTATTTTATTTTTACAAGGACTTTACACTGTAATTCTTCTACTTTGATTTATTATTTTTGTCCTATTGTTTTTATTAAATTTTAGTCTATATAATTTATGATTATACGTATTTACTATCAAAATGTAAGTGATCTAAATACTAAACCTAATAGTTTTTATACTAATTATTACAGAGACTTGGTTAAATGACAGCGTACATACTTCTGAATTGCTACCTGCGTATTATGATATATATCGGAGCGACAGAGACATAACTACTTGTGGTAAAATTCAAGGTGGCGGTGCGCTATGCGCAATCAACAATATATTCAAATCTGTACCTCTAAAAATTAATTTTCATCCAAATTGTTTATCTGTCATTATCTGTATCAAAATTTTTGTTACTACTAATGTTTTTGTTTACATAATTATTACTTATTGTCCGCCGCCTATTTCAATCGAACAGCAAAATTACATATTCGAAAGTCTTTCTTTTTTTTTTGTCTCTGTCAGACAATAATTTTATTATTATCAGTGATTTTAATAATAGTAGGCTGGTTAATTTTGTTGAGGTAGGTTACACTGACTGTATCATATCCAATTTGGATAATTTTATATAATTTATTGAAGCGAATCAGTATAATCATGTTATTAATTCTCATAGTCGTATATTAGATGTAGTCATATCTAGTAAGGCCTGTACCGTCTTTCGCAAAATCGATTCTCTTGTTGATGAAGACCCTCACCATCCCTCTCTCTGTATTTCGTTATCTTCTATCACATCTGACAAAATTTCTCCTGCCACTTTTAATACTAACACTGAAACTTTTTTGTAATGCAATTTTGACTTATTGTACGAATTATTAAATACGGTCAACTGGGATTGCTTACATCAATATAAAAACGTAGATGATGCATTAAAAAAAAAATTATGAAATTTTATATAACCTCATGGACAAGTGTATTCCTCGAGGAAAAAGAAATATATCAAAATATCCTCCTTGGTTTAATGGCAAAATAATTAATAATATTAAGCTAAAAGCAACAATTTTGCACCTATATAAAATTCATAAAACTAATCATTACTTACTTGAATTTAAACGCTAACGCACTCAAATTAAAAAAGACGTTAAGTTTGAACATATGAAATATATAAAAAATATCGAAAATACTCTATCATCTAATCTGAATAATTTATGGACTTTTATTAACAACAAAAAACGGACTTCGCGCATTCCTGGTCGCATGCACTTAAATGATCATATGTTATAATGATTATTCTGACAATAATTTGGATAGTCCTAACAGCAATATTAATACTGTCACTATTTGTCACCTATGTGAAAATGATATCTTGCATGCTATAAAAAGACTTAACTCTTCGCTTAATCCTGACCCAGACAATTTACCATCATATATTATTAAGGCTTGCAGTCACATATTTTTTAAATCTGTACACTTCCTTTTCAATCTCTCGTTACAAACTTATATTTTTCCTTCTGTTCTTAAATAATAATAATAACAATAATAATAATAATGTTTTATTTAATAACGTGGCAACGTTCAGCCTAAGCTGCTTTTACACATAACCACTACATAATATTACACAGAAATAAATACACAAATATGACAAAACAAACGTAAAAATTTATACACAAGGAAGTTATTAACAATTACGAAAATCAAATCAATATCCAATTTAGAAGTATAGCAAACAAAATTTGATATATTAATATACTAGTTTGATATTTAGAACATTAGCTATTACTCTGGATTTGTTTATTGAAAAACAGCATTTTGAAATAATTTTTAAACGTAATGTATGTCATGGAACTCAGATCAAGCGATGACAAGTATTCGTTATACATTTTGGACGCACAATACGAAAAAGAAGATTTAAATCGAGCTGTAGAGTATTTGGGAATGTGTAGCATTGCATTGAATCTGGTATTGATAGAGTGAATTGAATGTCTGTGAATAAGTTTACTCTATAGATATTTCGGAATTTTTCTAGTAATTAACTTAAATAAAAAACAAGTAAGATGCAAAGAATATCTATTATCCATCAGCTTTTATTTGTCCCATCTTTAAATCAGGTGATACTTCTGATATAACCAACTATCGTCCTATTGCTATTTTATCAAATATTTCAAAAATCCATGAATGAATCTTATATAAATACATCTACAGTCAACAGCAACCAATTTAATCAATCACAAGTCGATGTAATATATACAGACTTTAGGAAGGCTTTTGGCACAGTCAGTCATAATGTATTTCTTCATAAACTTGATAAACAATTAAATTTTTCTCCTTATCTCCTTAAACTTATTGCGTCAACATCGCGCAATAGTTGTTCATTTTTATTATTATAAATCTAATCCATTTTTTGCCTCATCTGGTGTTCCACAAGGTTAAAATCTCGGCCCCCTATTATTTAATCTATTTATTAATGACATTACCAAATGTGTTCAACTCTCTAATATACTTTTATATGCAGATAATTTTTTTTAAACTGTCAACTCTATACAAAATTGTATTCTCCTATAGCGTGATATAGACTGCATTCTAACTTAAAGTTATTCTTCAATTTTAGTAAATACAAAATCATGAGTTACTTTGTGAAAAAATGTATTTATACTTACTCATATCATATGAAATCTAATCCACTTAATAGAATAATTCTGTTTAAAGACCTTGGAATATTATTTGACTGTAAACTAACATTTAATGAACACACAGTAAAAATCAGCATACAGAACTTTTGGATTTAACATCAGAAACTGTCAATCTTTTCATAAAATTGTAACACTACACAGTCTCTATAATGCATTTTTTCGGTTCAAACTAGAATACTGTCTCCAAGTATGGAATCCAATTTATGATAAATACATAACAAGAATTGAATCTATTCAACGTAAATTTGTTAAATTTTGTCACTATAAATTTGTCAATCTGTACTTTTAAACCGAACGATATATAAACCCCAAATTAAAATATCACCAGATCAAATATGCTCGTATTAAAGGTAGTAAAGGGTTTAAATTGTTAGGAAGGAAAAAGAAAAAGCACTAAGTAAATCCGAAGGACTATAACTTATTTTATTTTTGTATAGATTCACGTTTGTAATAGCGTATGAGATTATATATATATATCAAGAAACAACCTCCAGTGAATAATAACTTTGAATGTTGTTTCTTCGTTATTACAGGTACGATTTATAATTAGGATCAGTAGCTTATAAGTATTTTTGTGTATTTCGTGCAAACAATAAACTAACTTCGTGATTACAGAGAAACAAATTCTATTTATTATTTAAGAAAAAATCAATATAATAAGGTGCCCATTATAAAACAACATTCTCGTTGAACTTCACGATGGAAAAACTCCGCTTCGGCTTCGTGGATCGCAGCAAAGCAGATGGAAAATCTAATATAATATGCATAGCCTCAATTGGCACACCGGATGGCCGGATGTGTGGAATCCCACAAGAGTTTCAAGCAGCAGGCTGTCACAAAGAAATCATGGGCACAACAGCGTACACCAAAATAGTAAAAACACTCACAATCAAGAAAGAAAGGCATAGATTAACTTGACGGAAGAGTTATCCGAAACCTACTTAGACGAAGGCGGAAATTTACAATTCGGAAACATGTATTTAGAAGAAATAACTAACGCACCACAAATTACTAATGTCTCAGAACAGCCACTCATAAAAATGTTAAAAGAATTACTTGCAAAAAGCCAAGAACAACCAGAAATTAGAAACGATTAATAGCAAAATAATTTACAATTTAAAAATTTAATTTAAATAAGGAATCAAATAAATGATCCAGGAGTATGGATATAATGGCTTTATTAATGATGTTAAATTATTAATTTAATAATAAAGATGACGTTTCGAACATAAATCCATGTTCATTTTCAAGTCTACTAATAACCACATGTGGTTATTCGCAAGAAGAAATAAAATTAAAAAAATTA
The DNA here is from genome assembly GCA_911728475.2 of Pterostichus madidus. Taxonomy (NCBI): domain Eukaryota; kingdom Metazoa; phylum Arthropoda; class Insecta; order Coleoptera; family Carabidae; genus Pterostichus; species Pterostichus madidus. Next base: position 29,034,863 of record OU452304.1, on the reverse strand, counting down.
ATTTACGTTAAGTTACATGTTGAACAAAAATTATAAAATTTATACAAAGAGTATGCAGTCAGCATTACTCTTTGTATAAATTTTATAATTTTTGTTCAACATGTAACTTAACGTAAATTAATTTTAAACAGTGACGATCACTGTTTTGACTCAGAGAAATGCTTACTGCATACTCTTTGTATAAATTTTATAATTTTTGTTCAACATGTAACTTAACGTAAATTAATTTTTTTAATTTTATTTCTTCTTGTGAATAACCACATGTGGTTATTAGTAGACTTGAAAATGAACATGGATTTATGTTCGAAACGTCGTCTTTATTATTAAATTAATAATTTAACATCATTAATAAAGCCATTATATCCAATACTCCTGGATAATGTATTTGATTCCTTATTTAAACAATATTTTCGGCTTAATAACTCAAAATTCAATCGAAAAATTTAATCGTAAAAATTCAAACTCCGATCAATGGATCGCTAGCTTTGAAAAAGTATGCGAACGATTTAACATTTCTAAAGATGAGAACAAAATTGAAATTCTAAGATCATTTATGGATAAAGGTGCCACAGATTGGTACAGTTGTACATTATTGAAACTCACTATTGAAGCAAAGTGGGAAGAATGGAGAAAAATGTTCTGCGAAACATTCGCCAATAAAGGCTGGTCTCAAATAAGATACGCACTGTCATTTAAATATCAAACAGGAATAAAATAATCGTTGTCACTTGACTAATTTTAACAGTCCGTAGTAACCTACGGATAAGATTAATAATGATAATGAACTAATTTTAATAACTGTGTGATCGTCTAGTATAAATCAATATTTTATAGCATCATATTTTGGTACAACGTATATTTGTTCAACTGTCGTCCACGCTATTTCAACCAACCCACAAAATTAATTCTAAAAATTCGCGTGAGTATTGTTTAATCATTTTCTTTGTAAAAATACATGTAATTAACAACACTAGCAAACTATCGCAAGACATTTATTCTTCTCTCCCCCACTTGACGTATTTGAAACTACGTATTGCGATCACGATATTTCGACTCTACCCAAATTAATTCCGCATTTGCTTTCGATTCGTTTCGCGTTAAAATCATATTTCACTGCAATGTTTACTAATATGTTTAATAAACAATTGTTACTCATTACTTTCCTTCTCCCCCAATTGACAGCTTTGAAAAAACTCCGTATCCTGGTCACGGCACCTATTTGTAACAGTACACTATATTTAAGAATAAAATAATCGTTGTCACTTGACTAATTTTAACAGTCTGTAGTAACCTAAGGATAATATTAATAATGATAATGAACTAATTTTAATAACTGTATGATCGTCTAGTATAAATCAATATTTTATAGCCCTACGTTGTGTTTAATGATACTATAAAACAAAGTAAAATGACCTACGTTGTGTTTAAAGAAATGTAACCCTCAATAGTTCGTAATACGAAGTAGCTGTCAATGGTGGGGGAATTCGGGAAGGTTGCGTTGAGTGTAAGATGTATATTCCTTCCAAAAGACATGACGGTGACGTCATACCTTGTGCATTTATTGAAAATTAAGTAACCAAAACAACATCATTTATTTAACGAATTTAGAACGAACAGCGTGATTCGAACACAAAGTTCTGTCGTGAACAAATTAGCTCTCTGGTATTTACCTTACGCAAGCGGGGAAAACACGACATAAAAATCCCAAGCAGAGAGACGAACCAAATAATTAAAATATTCTCAAAATAACTCGCACATCAAAATTACAGATTTTATATATTTCATTCAGAACATAACAGAAGTAATACTTTATGACGTCACAATAATTTGGCAATACAACAATATCTTTCAGTGAAATAAATGTAATAATTAAAATGATATCATTATGACAGTCTTTTAGTAACAACAATAAGCAACTATTTAATTAGGAATTTACTCCGCGTACAGTAATTAGCCCCGGTCACGTCGAATTTCTACTCTCTTGAGAAAGTAACAACAATTAAAACTGACGTATGTCACTAAGTCCAAAAGTTCATGTAAAAGATATTCTGGGTAAGAAAGAAGATTCACCCGTGCCCGGATACCGATAGCACTGAGTGCGGTTGTGGAGGGTGATAGCGTGCCCGGATGCCGATAGCACTGCATATCGAATTAGGAAGGTTCACCCGTGCCCGGTTTCCGATAGCACTGAGTATGGTTGTGGAGGGTGATAGCGTGACCGGATGCCGATAGCACTGCATATAGAATTAGGAAGGTTCACTCGTGCCCGGATGCCGATAGCACTGAGTATGGTTGTGGAGGGTGATAGCGTGCCCGGATGCCGATAGCACTGCATATAGAATTAGAAAGGTTCACTCGTGCCCGGTTGCCGATAGCACTGAGTGTGGTTGTGAAGGGTGACAGCGTGCCCGGATGCCGATAGCACTGCATGTCGACTTAGGAAGGTTCACTCGTGCGCGGAGGCCGATAGCACTGAGTGTGGTTGTGGAGGGTGACAGCGAGCCCGGATGCCGATAGCACTGCATATCGCATTAGGAAGGTTCACCCGTGCCCGGATGCCGAAAGCACTGAGTGTGGTTGTGGAGGGTGACAGCGTGCCCGGAATGCCGATAGCACTGCATGTCGAATTAGGAAGGTTCACTAGTGCCCGGATGCCGATAGCACTGAGTGGTGATAGGGAAGGTGATGGAACTTCTGAACTTACTGACATAGAGTCAGAGTGGAGACCCCGGAGAGTCTCCCCAATTGAGGCAAATTGTGCAGTTTATATACTCTAGTTGTCCTCACCTCGATGGTCAAAGGTGGGTGCACCCTCTTCATTCCTCCTCCGAAGTTGGCGTGGGTTCCTCTCTGCACACCGTCTCCGAAAGTGGCGTGGGTTCCCGTCTCAACCCCTCGCGGAAAGTAGCGTCAGGCACTGTTTAATGTTTTTCACACCAAGCTGAAACAAAGAAAGACCACACGTGTCCATATCGCACATATTCCTAAATACCACCAAGCTAGAGTCGAATCATGTTTTCTTCGTGCCAGGGGCGTACCGAAGATCCTTGCCCGAGAATTCTAGTAGAACCAAAGTACAACATATTTGCGAATGTTCTCACTGGAGCTGTAATATACGTCTAAAATTATGCATCTGAAGTTCTATTACCTAGTTTTCTTATATTCATTCACAATTAATAAAGAGAGTAGATAATAATGGTTTCACTATAAATTCAGATACGCCACTGTTCAAACAGCGTCACATACTCTTCTCAGAATACGAGATTTTTTCTACCAACGAAGTAAGGGCTGCAGCGCCATACGTATTTCGGCACACCCAAAATCAAAAGTACAGTTATTGCCATAACATTAGACAAGATTTAAATTAATTGAATAAATTTGATATTTAGATGCGTACCATTTCACTAGATTATGCGATAAAAAAAGAAAAAGTCCTACTCGAGATAAGAAGATCTATCGATAATGGAACATTGATTGATCTAATTGCCATGGGCTTGCCAAACTTCGTAGCCGGTAGAATTGATAGAGAAAGATTGAAAAAGACCGAAGGCATATATAATGAAATAGGCAAATTGGAATATTTAGTTAACAAGAAGAACTTCGAAACAAAAAGAAATAAGAATTACACGAGCAAAGAAAAAACAGAAAAGACACCATGCGAAATTTGTAAAAATAAAGGTAAAGGTTCCCGCTACCACCCCGAAACTGAATGCTGGTTTAAAGACAAAATAAATCATGTTAACAATTCAGTATTAGAGGCAAAACTGGACGATACGGATCCAAAAAATTAATAATCCCACCATTAATTAAACTCAAGATAACATTAAACGACACATTAGAAGTATCCGCGATTTATGACTCAGACTCAAATGTTTCAATAACAAATTCAAAATTAATTCGTTTCGAATGGAAAAGAATCAGTAAAATGCAAATAGTTAACTTGAAAACGATTAATGGTGTGAATAAAACGGAAGGATGGATATAAATAAAAGTAAAAATAATGAATATAGAAGAATACATAAATGTATTCATAATTAACGACGAGAATTTCGATTATGACTTTCTAATAGGATTAGACTGCATAAAGAAGTTCAAGTTAACACAAAATAAAAACCTAGAGATAGAACAGGAATATCCTGATTTCACAGAAAAACAAGAATATCAAATAAACATCAACGAACACGTAAATTTAGACAATTTCGAAGTCGTAACAAATCACTTGAATCATCATGAAGAAACTATAATAGAAAATCTTATAGATAAATATAAAAACTTTTTTGCAAAAGACAAATATGATATAGGCACAGTGAAAGACTGTGAAGCAAGAATAGATCTTATAATAGATAAATATTGTAGTAAAAGACCTTATCGATGCACAATCGAAGATAAAAATGAAATAGAGAAACAGATTTCAAAATTACTTAAGAGAAATCTAATCGAAGAATCATACGGTCTATTTGATGCCCCAGTGACGCTAGCGTAAAAAGGAGATGAAAACACAAAGTCGAGACTATGTGTGGACTTCAGAGATTTGAATAAGATAATAGTTCCTCAATCGCAACCATTCCCACTAATTGAGGACTTAATAATAAAAACAAGAAATTGCAAATATTTCTCAAAACTTGACTTAAATTCAGCATTCTGGTCTATCCCCTTACGAATTGAAGACAGAAGAAAAACGGGCTTTGTGACACAAGAAAGTGCCTTTCAATGGAACTGTCTTCCATTCGGATTAAAAACGGCACCAGCCATTTTTCAAAGAATTTTAAGTAATATAATAAGAAAACATAAACTATCAGACTTTACGGTAAACTACATAGATGACATATTAATTTTTTCA